>JAEUYN010002031.1:0-28576 GCA_018257835.1 Euura lappo
TTATACACTCAGCAAAAAAATTAACGGACCACCCAATTCTTGCCGAAAATTGGCGATTTTCAAACTAGCATAACTCGGTGATAAAATGTCGGAAAAAAATGGCCAAGCAGCCATTTTGAAGATTGAAACTTCGTCTTTGATTTGGTTCTTGGAAATTTCAAGTGCGGCCATTTTTTACTTGTTCGTGCATGTTTGAACGAAGGGTCGCGGAAAGCGTGGACAACCGCCCGTTTCAAACTGCGCTATGGGAGTGAGAAAAAATCGGGGAAAACTGACGCCATAGCTGTTCTGTAGCCTCAGGGCTCCTCTTCAAAAACTGCTTTCGAAAATTTTACTCCGATTTTTTTTCACCGAGTAATTCAATTTTCAGTAATCTCATGCATTTGCGAAGCTATAGGAGGCGGACGCGCGTATGTACTGTTTTGGCGTTACCCAGGATGCACCACGTGGAGGTACAGTTACACGCACCCTTGGGGGCCGTGCATAAATGACGTCACCACTCAAGGGGGGGGGGAGTCACCGAAAATGTGACGTTTTGTGACATGGGGACGGGGACGGGGGGGTTCACGCAAATGTGACGTCACATTTCGAAATTTCAATTTTTCTTCAATATTCAGTCAAAAAACCCTGTCTCAAATTTGAAAAGCCCGCCCGAGGGGGGGTATGTGAAATTTTTGTGACGTCACCTTGGGGAGGGGGGGGGGTCCAAGCTTTGTGACTTGGTGTGACATGGGGGGAGGGGGGGTCAAAAAAGGCAGAATTCATGGTGACGTCATTTATGCACGGCCCCCAAGGGTGCGTGTAACTGTACCTCTACGTGGTGCATCCTGGGTAACGCCAAAACAGTACATACGCGCGTCCGCCTCCTATAGCTTCGCAAATGCATGAGATTACTGAAAATTGAATTACTCGGTGAAAAAAAAATCGGAGTAAAATTTTCGAAAGCAGTTTTTGAAGAGGAGCCCTGAGGCTACAGAACAGCTATGGCGTCAGTTTTCCCATATTTTTTCTCACTCCCATAGCGCAGTTTGAAACGGGCGGTAGTCCACGCTTTTCGCGACCCTTCGTTCAAACATGCACGAACAAGTCAAAAATGGCCGCACTTGAAATTTTCAAGAACCAAATCAAAGACGAAGTTTCAATCTTCAAAATGGCTGCTTGGCCATTTTTTTCCGACATTTTATCACCGAGTTATGCTAGTTTGAAAATCGCCAATTTTCGGCAAGAATTGGGTGGTCCGTTAATTTTTTTGCTGAGTGTATAAACCGAACGAAGGAGACTTTCGTAGATAAAAATCCTATGAGTATCTCACAGTTCTATCCGTGATTTGTGACTTTACTATAGTTTATATGAATTTCTATGATAAGTAATGGAAGAAAAAGACACATCTGCAGGAAAATAAATCCTCAAGAGCTCATACATATATTTCATAATTATTAAAGTCTGGTATAATAACCTACCGGTAGACCCTTTCAGAGATTCTTGAAATTGATGGCAAGGTTCGTTAAATTTTATGATATTACTGTATTTCATCAAACTTTATTAACTCAATGATTGTGTGAAAATATACCTGTACCAGGGTTCCGTATCAAAATGATCGTCTGAAAGTTTCATACTTCAAGTACAGCGGGGGATATCAGTTACTTAAGTTTTCAATCTGTGCAGTACTCGGATATTGCATCTTGCGTTACAGCGGGTACACAACTGTTTTATATCCGCGTCACTCGGGGTTTAAAACTTTTCCCAGAACACTTCCCGAACGAAACTATCTTTGACGGGTGTCAACGTCACGAAGATTGGAAAATATACGCTACCACCTGAGCTTTGGTGCTGCGCGTCGTGACGCCTGAACCCCGTAGCCGTCGATTTCTGTTAATTGGAGGACAAACTTTCAGGAACAGGAATTCGAATCTCATTCCTCGCAATCCTCATAGGGGTTTGATTATCAATAAGGATGTAGACGATGTATGTTCGCCTGTCCTCTTCCAGCCCCTGGCGAGTCGCGCCCTTATTTACGACTCAGGGATGAATTTAGGGGCACTCGGGGTATATTTGGTTAATTGCAGATACACTAAGAGGAGGGGAAAAAGGACTGTGTCAACTTTGGGGAGTTGTATTACTTGCGAGTTTGAAAATTTTCACCAAGAAACAATAATATTCAAATAGAATTATATATCCTTTTACCAAAGTATCAGCAGCCCGACGTATTTACAGGAATAGCTTTGTAGCAAAGTGCTCCTATCCTCGCGTTACAAGTTCTGAATAATGAGCAAGTTTAAAGTTTTCGAAAGTATTATCAACCATGACGGGTTTTAAATAACGAAATTACAGCGGGTCGCTCTTTAATGTTGTTTCAAGGGACTAACGTCGGATTACCCTGCGATATCGCGAGCACAACGAGGCCGCTATTTAGATTACACGACGTGAATTACACCCCGTGCTCGCGATATTTATTTTCGAAATTTTAATCCCATAAAGCAACATACAAAACCGTATTTATTTCCCGCAAATGAGTGATTATATCAGTTTGTACATATAATAAAATAACAACGTCGATGCAGCCCTGCGACTCTCTGCGTCTCATACCTTGTCCGGCGTAGCGTTTTAACGAGTTTTCATTCTATTCAAATTAAATTGCCATGTGAATAAAAGATGTGCTTCTACCCCTGTACAATTTATGGCACAATAATAGAGTCGGAAATTCAAGAAGTCGATCTGGCTTCGGCATCCCCTTGTATTCACAGCTCGTTAAAAGTTATCCAACAACTCAGGCCGGGTGGTAGAAAGTTTCAAAAATATTCATTTTGAGACATTTTTTATTCCAATAAGATAATGTGTGCGGATATTATACGCGGGTTGAATTTCTTCTAGCTTCCAGCTTGGGAAAGGATCGATTGACGCATTCAAATTCTGAATTATATCTGAATTTCAACGTGGAAAGTCTTCGTGGACAATTGATTCTATAAATTTTGATAATTCCAGGGTTTAACTGCAGGGTTTCTATAGACTCTTGAACTGGACCACAGCGCGTTTTTCCGATCGATTAGAGGTGACCTCTTCAATTGGAACGAATAACAAAAGCTCTTTTATTTTATTTCGGTAATTCGGATCCCGACCTCCGTTGAAATACAGGCGTCGTATTTTTCATTTGTTTCAGCGATTAGTTCCAGACCGTGCTTAATCAAAGTTTGCTCCTCTCGATAGGGTAAATTTACGATATAGTATACATGGAACGAAACCGAGACTAAACTCTGTACGATAAAGGGATTTATGACCGTCGCGTATTTCCCTCCCCGTAATCCCTAACCCCGCAAGATCCCGCTGTGTCTATCTATAATGTATATATGTATCGTAATATCTCGTGTTCGTGATGTACAATAATAGTCGTATTGCATAGCGAGAGGGTTTCATCGTCGCCAGTTTGCGTGTCTTCTCCTAATCGTGGAAAATCCAGTCGCCAAAGCTTATCTTCGTGTAGAATGAAATCCGCTCCGTTTAGCACGACGTCACCGTAAGCTTCACCTTTCCCGGGACGACTTTATCCTTCCCAGTTAAGGATGTATAGGCTATACAATCTCAACCAAAAGTGAGTCTCGTCGTCAATATTGAGTACTTCGAGATGAGATAAAAATCGGAAAAAAATCAACCACAATCAAGATGATAAGAGTATTCATTTTCAATAATAATAATGCCCAAAAGTTATCAACAAATTGTTTAAACAAATCATTGTTTAACAAATTTCCTGGTGACGTTATTTTTTTTTCATGTCAAATGAATTCGTGAATCTTTATGAATACACATGAATTTTTTCAGAATTTTGTCACTTTTTTTAAATTTCCGTTTTTGATTTTGAAAAATGGAGAAAAAAATTTTGAATTTTGGATATGTTATTGTGGAAAAGATGTAGATTACAATTCCGAAGTTTCCGGAGCGTGGAACTAATGGTTTTGTAAATACAGCCTTTAGAAATTTCCGAAAACGGAAATTTCAAAAAAGTGACAAAATTCTGAAAAAATTCATATGTATTCAGAATGATTAACGAATTCATTTGACATGAAAAAAAAATAACGTCACCAGGAAATTTGTTAAACAATGATTTGTTTAAACAATTTGTTGATAACTTTTGGGCATTATTATTATTGAAAATAAATACTCTTATCATCTTGATTGTGGTTGATTTTTTTCCGATTTTTATCTCATCTCGAAGTACTCGATATTGACGACGAGACTCACTTTTGGTTGAGATTGCATAGCCTATACATCCTTAAGAGCCATGTTGTACATTTACGGTTATTGAACAAAGATTTTCACTATCTCGAACAGCAGTAAAATTCTGAATTTTCATTATAGCAAAAAAATGTGTATCATATTTCAAACATTTTAGAAAAAAAGCGTCTTGAAAATGCGTTCTATTATTTATTCAGTTTTTCATACTTAGTTTCTTTTACATTTCTCTCACTTGAGTATACAAATTTTTTATCTGAATTTGAAAAACTGATAAAACCCGGCTAGTATCTCATTAGTGGTCAAGTTTAAAACAAAATTACAGTATTTCGGAATTCGAAATTTGATGCTCTTTTGAATTCCGAAAAGAAAAATACACCATTCCATTTGAAAAAAACAGTCTGACCTTTGCCTGACCTTGTCAATGCAACTGACAACAAATCTGGCTCGCTCATGGTTTTTTCCCCCCCGAACCTTGAAAGTTTTGTTCGAACCTTTTTCTCATATTTTGCTTAGTTTCGGAAATATCGGCCTGGGGCGATTAGCCTGGACGAATAGAAAATATAATTTGTAATTGAGAATGAAAGATGTGTATGATTTTACATTTTAGATTTTCATGTGTTTCAATTTTTCCAACTGATTGAAATCCCCCGCAATATTCACAAATTCACGTTCCTATATGTATATGTCCAATTATGATAAATGGAAAAAAAAAATTTGTTCACAGAAATCACATGCCCCGCGCCAACCCCTCCAAAAAGTGGTCGTGTAATTGAACACGAGCGTAGTACGAGGAGGCGAAATCGTCGGTATAAAGCTGGAGCTTTAGTGCAGTTTGCTTGTTGGCCTGGACACGAGCTTCAGGGCGAAGCTTTGATAATCTGTACTGAGAGTGGGAGCTGGTCCCACCCGCCGCCAATCTGTAAGAAGTATTCCATTGATTCATTTTCAGTTTTTCTACATCAATCAATAAATAAATTATGGACCGCTTATAGATTTATACATACAGGGTGAATTCCTAACGACTCGTTGATCTGAAGTTGGCTGGAATCGTAAAACGAGCTTTCAGACATGTCTGAACCAATTAAAGTGTTGGAATTCTTAATTTTTCGATTCTAGCCAACTTCAGACCAACGAGTCGTTAGGAATGCACCTTGCCATAGCATCAGCAAGACATCGAAAACTGGATCACAAATTTGGATGATTCTCCGCTGGCCTATTTTGTCCCCGTATCCGCCACTTTCAAATCCTATCCGACAAATCAGCGAATGTCGAATCGTCAGTCGCGATACTTCAATATCTGGGTTATGTTCGGAGGAAGTGAGTTTCAGATATAGTAAGATGTTGTTGCATAGCGCAAGACTATATAGTCGGATAGAAGGAATAAGATATCGTCTTCAGGAGGCAGAATTTCCGGTGCACAACTAGGTTTTCCTGCAGGCAAGCTTTACTGCACCTCGATAGTAACATGATTCAAAAAGTTTTCCGTACGATCGCTAGCTGACCTATATTCCGAACAGAATTAGTGACGTGGCCGAGTGAATGAGCCAGCCGAATGAACAGTAAACAAAATCTTAATCTTTTTGTCCTTGTCCGTGTTTGTATTTTCCAACGAAAGGATAATTTTTTTCCGTTTATTTCGTCCGTGACTGAAAGCACTGCGGTTATCCAATTGCTCGATGCAAATTACTCTCCGTTATCCGTATAACCCGGAACTTTTTATAGCTTGTCATAACCTTTATACTCTTCCCTCTTGATCGGTAAAGTACGTTAACTGCTCGATGTAGACTTTGTTTGAATTGATGATGAAGAATAATCTTCGAATTGAAAAAGTTTTGAACTCAAACATTAAAATTAAAAAATAAAAGCGAATAAAGGTCATAATAACGCGTGATAATCCATAAAAAAAAAACTCAAGAACATAATTAAAACATTCATCACATAAAGAACGCGATTATACGATTGCTGAAAAACTTTGAATGAATTCATCTACCCAGAAATGGCTACACTCGTTAACGACTAGGTTTTTTTTTCTTTTGTTGTTTTGAGAACTTTGGCTACTGGCAGCTTACTCAATAAAATCGACAGCTATCAATCATGAGCTGATTCAAACACGTTGCCTGAACAATATCCTCTATGATGCGGTCTATTGGTTTTTTGAAGCTACTGTATTTGCAACCAGGTTTTTTTTTGTACGTTGAATTACTTGCGCCTGGTTGAAAAATAATTGAAGTGTTCGCCAAATGTTTCAGGCAAGGTGAGATGTCCGTATCCTGGGGATCCCGCGCATGGCCAAATCGCACCATTGAAGTTCTGGTACGAACCTGGTGACAATATCCAGGTGACTTGTTCCGCAGGGTACGTAACGCCATTGCAACCGGTGAAGAGGCCTACCTGTCGAGATAATGGAGTCTGGAGCGGACCTCCACCCCCGTGCAGATCATACAAAGACGTTTAGAGAGAAGAAAAGAAACGATAAAACGAAAAACGGTACGAGGGAGTGTCAAATTCGCGGCAATACCTCACCTTGCCTCATCGCATATCTCATCTCCTCACGTTTCAACGAATCGCAAACCGTACGTCGACGAGAGCATCAGAGGAAACGGTTTAATTTCAGGGTTTCACGAATACCGCTACTTCCTATACTAAAGGTCAAAAGCATTCCTGGCTCGGCGGAAATATTCCTATTTCGAATCGTACTCGGGTTCGTGTATCGCTTGAGGTGACGTAACCACTTGGCAGGCAAACCGCGAACGACACTTGACCCGTTTATTCGACTTTTATAAAATCAACTTCGACGAATTTCCAAGATCCATATGGAATAGGAATTCGGAATCGTAACGATTACCGAGTAGCAGATATCAATTTGAATGAAAAGACTGTTCCAAATTGTCAAATTAGGGTTTCATAGCCATTTTATTTGGTCCTTTGTTTTAGAATTTGAACCATCGTATGTACCACGTGATGACGGTATGTAAAACCGAGAATAACTGCCCTCGGGGTTTTGAAGTTTTCCAAGTGTGAGTTTTGACGCGATTGTGGAGGCAAAACTGTGGGAAACTGGAGGCAAAGGCGGTCGCCATTACCGCACCGTGTTTGCAGGGAAAGATTAATTAAGCCCCCTGTAGCTCGCATGTGTAAATATAATCCCAGTGTGGTGTTAGTTGTATAAATAAATTTAGATAAAGTATAAGTCCAACAACCTCTAAACAGGACTAGTCTAAGCCTAGACCATGGCGTTGTGAATTGTTATACATATACAACTCGTGTAACCATCTACATACTATACACGTATTATAAGATGTAATGTATAGACTCAACGACGAGGAATAACTAGCTAGATCATTTCTTTTCATATTGATGTATAATAAAGCTAACCTTTATTCTTTAAATACAAGCATCATTCAGTCTCTCAATTCACATCCTCATCCCGCTGATATCCTCAATCATGAGCTTTGCGAAGAACTGCATCATCTTACATTATTCAAAGTTGGTTCGTGGAAAACAGGGTCCAAAATTGTCTTCTAGATAATTGAGTGTAAAAGTTCCATTGAGGTGGAAATTTCACTTCCGATACAGCAAGAATCCACTCTATCATGGCTTTGAACAGCTCCTGAAATTTCAAAAGGTAATACAGTCGGACCTCGGCTATCTCAACCTCGTCCATCGCCATTGCCTCAGCTATCGTAAGATGATGATGATGATGATGATCATCTTGGCTAGTATAACAGCAACCGCTTTTCCTACCTCCCGCCACTTGCGGCTGCGCTCCATCTAGGAAGTCCCCCCTCTCTCTCAATCTTCATTGCATGAGCTACACACGCATCTCACAATCAGTGCAAGATTCAACGTGATAGAGTATTTGGATCCAAAGCATATTGTGAAGCTTGTTGGAAATGAGAAACAAAACAAGCTTGAAGACGTTTTGCTTCCGAATGCTTTACCATTTTTACTCACTGAGATACAAGACGTCGAAGACAGATATCCCGATAATAGAAGAAACCGTGCGTGTGCACAGAAGTGCAAACTTATATGGCATTTATAATTCTACTTGAGGTGAGACGCAACTATCTCTCTTTCGCTGAGACATGAAACGCAAACGTCATCTAAAGTTTTTTTTTTTTGCATTCGATCAGCACCTGAAACTGTGAAGCATATTGGCATAACTTCCGGTCGGAACGTACTTCAAATTGATTTTTTGTAATACCCGCTTGGGAAGTATGATTTTCAATGCCTCCTCAGAACTTCGCTTCCCACAATAGGGATAAAAACAGTCTGCCCATACGCACAGCGTAAATGGTGGTACTTTGCGCACTAGGGCTTTTGGGTTTCATTTTCTTGCATGCGCCCTTTCAGATAATTCAGTTCAGGTGATATGTGAAGCTTATACTTACATGGGCCTGCGGGAATTTATTTCGAAAGTACTCAACACATAATAAATATAATGGACAGAGCGCTGAGCGCACTTGAACGAAGTCTGTTCAGTTTTCCAATTTACTTTATTAGACAAATGGAAGTGGAAGTCCAGGGTGATCGTAATCCTTTGGTTCGAGTTCCGCTTCACCAATGCCAGCCAATAAGAGGCATCTTGGAGCTCATCAAATAGAAAACTTTTTCGAAATGGTTCAATTCGCCAAACCTGCACGTGTTTCTCTCTTCCCGTTATTATTATTTGGCCGGAAAACAGACAGACCAGAAACTGGTAACGTTTTCTTTCTTTTTTTTCGCATAAGGTAGCTTGCAGCATCAGTTTAAATTGTTATTATATCTTTAAAAGCTCCATTCGTATTCAAAAGACTCTTTCACTGAAATGAAAACAATGAAAATAGGGAAATCCTTCAACGTTTTCCGACGACTAGATGATGGCGCGAAACAACGATTCTTTCGCATTTACATAGGGTAAGCCATTCATGTTTGTAGGGTTGACTGTTGTTTCCCGTAATGAAACCCCGGTTCCCTGGAGGACTGTAGTCTAGACAGAGTTCTCAGATAGAGAAAACCAGAGGGAAGAGAATTGCGGATTGAGTTCGGAGCTCACCACTTGCACTTTCATCACTGTATCGAAGTAGGACATACATATTTAATGTACTGCGATTGAATGTGACAGACAAGTATTGTTTCACCGCGGGCAATTATCTTTTCCTCTCTCCGGAACACCCTAATTTACATTTTCATTCTCATTATCATAGTCTCTCTGACGGAGTCTTGTATCTCAAATTATATTCGCTATACCTTTCCGAAATACGGGGCGGCTTTACTCCTCGAATTCATCTCGGTTGATGCTTATATCTATACACAAAAGAAGAAAGCAGAAGTAAGACCAAGAGAACTGACGTTACTCACGTTACTGTAACTCGAGGGTTATACGAGGGGAAAAATTATCACAGACCTGGGTCACCGAGGTGTTATATTATGAACTTGACAAGAAATACTGTCGACCTAGCGTTTCTCACGTTATTTTGTTTGTTTATTCATTCGAAGATACCTTTAATGAAGGAACAGTGAAACAATCGTCGAGGAATCCTGCTCTCTAAATTTGAATCAGTGAAAATTTCACTAATTGAATCAGTGACTTGGTATTTCACTGCAGAAACAGTGACTTGAACCCTTCTTCACCGGAGTATCAGTGAAGTCCATTTCAGCAGTGATTTTACCACTGCTAAACCAGTGCATAACTTCACTGTTTCGTCAGTGACTTTTGTGACGAACGCTAGGGGCGCCGCGTACGCCGAGTCTCTAACCGCCATGGAGCTGCCTACTAACCGCCAAATCGTTCGCGTTCATATGTTGCGTGCTGATTTGGGCGTCGGTTCAACCACGTGAACTGTTCAGTAAGAATCATAACGTAAGTACACATGTGGATTTATAAAATTCTTCACAATGTGGCTTGTTAGTTGCAAATAATCAATGAATTGTGTGAATATTGCTGTTCACTGTCTTACATTGAATTCCTTATACTTTTGGTAGGTTAGGTTTTCTTACTGCGTCCAGTCTTGGCTCACTCCGACGAGATGGGAAACGGAGAAGTTTCATCTGCGTTAGGAGTCTGTTTTTTCTTTACTTGCAATAAAGACTCGCGAAACAAAAATGTGTCGAATATACCATATTGTCTTTCCGTTTCGAGAATATCTTCAACCGGATCAAATATATAAGAACCAATAATTTTCGCTGATTCAATCAGTGAAAATTTCAGCATTTGAATCAGTGATTCAAATTCACTGGATAAATGAGTGACTTTTCACTTATTTCCAGTGGTATACTTATAACTGGAGGCATAAGTGACTATTCGCTGATGATCAGTGACTATTCACTGATTCAAATTTAGAGAGTGAAGAAATAGCGCATGGACAGGCAAATTTTTACACTAAGTTGAAGCCGATGTCGCAGTGTTTTGGAGCAGAATAATTGCGTAGTTCGAAATGAACCTGCAGAGTTTTTTTGTTACCGTAATTATACAATGAACCATTGAATTCTGTGTCTCTCGTTGGTATCTCACATCGATGGATTTTCACGATCCTCCAGAGTCTAGCAGTTTCACTGCTGTAACCGCCTCTCTATCCGCATCTCAGCTTTAAACTTCAATATGAAACCCGCCTCGATTTCTTTCCCGACGGATAATTGCTCCCTTCAAGTACTCACTTGACCTGTTGACCTTTTCCAAGCAAATTTTTGCTAACTTCTTCAGTCTGAACCAGAAATCTTTTCTATATCATCGGATAGTGACGACGATGCAATTCCTCTACCTAATGCTTCGGTATGCTCTAATTTTCGAAATACAATATTAAAGTAGGTACTGCCCAGTCGAATAGCACGAGGAGACGGATTCGCGATCATGAATGTGTGATGCGTGAGCATATTTGGAGATGAAATTCATGGATTCTGAGGGATCTTCAACAGATGCAGCGAGTGATATTGGAAACTGTTAATATAGACGGGAAGGTTATTGAAGTTAGAATGAGAGGCGAGGCGAGGCGAGGCGAAAGGGGCATCCAGAATGCGCGGATTTCATGGATCGGGGATGGATGTCCCATCAAGTGTGAGAAGTGGCAGGGGTTCTCGCAGCGATGAGAGCTCACCCCCATATTCACCTCCTGGTACCACCATCACCTGCCCCTTTTCTAGTCCCGAGGGAACTGTGAGGGACTCGCTCATGCATCTCAACCAGCTCATCATCTTCCTACAAATGTATTCAAATATATTTACCCCCACCCTAATAATATATTTTGCCACTCTGTGCACTGCGGCATCCGCCACCCCTGGCGCTAAACCAGACATGGAGAACTATTCCCGCGAGGGTCCTCGTGACTGCTGCTACTTTTTTTTTAATATTATTTTATTCCACGTCAGGAGCGAGCCTGCGTATTAATTTGAGCGTCTCTCGGGGGTAGTTTATTAACCGTGCATCATCAATTCACCCTTGCTTGAAGATCCGACGTTAATGCAGCTTCTGAAATTATTCTACACCACTTTGAACAAAATAAGGGTATCTATATACACGTTCGTTGAAAATCCTTGCCAATCTTCAGGATTATTTCGAAGTCTCTAGAATTTTTCGCTCAAAAAGTCTCAATATTCGGTGCTGTATTAGCACACTTCATCGTCGCCATCTTGGCTTAGGATAGGGGCAGATACGAAGGGAGAGGTCTTTCTGCGATCTAATTCGTTTGTCATGCAGAGTAGGTACCTAGATGGTTTCATTATTAGGTTGTTAAAAGAATGTGAGTGAAGATTGGGAGGTCCTTCATGATGCTTAGGCCTCGGCCTTCAGAAGTTTTGCTCAAAGGTTGGGCGAAACAATTAACCGTCCCCCATCTCGAGGGTTGGCGTGGCGCGTTGTCTTGTCTGAGGTAATATATCGTCCGAAAAACTTGGGACAGCTTTGCGTTGGGTGTTGCGCCTCGGCCGGGAAGAAGAACCGACGAGGTGTGGGGGTCGAGCTATAGGCGAGAAACGAGGTTTTTCCCAGAATTACGTCTGCGAAGATAACCGGGCGAAGTGAGTTGCAAAAACTAGCAGAAGGCGCGGCGAGAGAAATAACAATTTCCGTTTCTTTTTTTTATTTCTCTCGCACCTTTTTCTCGTGCCCCTCTTCCATCTCTACTGCACCCATGTTTTTCCGGAAGACCACAAAAACAAACCACGTCCGCCTATTAGTTTTTATTCCACATCTTCCCACGTGCTCCTGGATCCACTCGTTCGTGGATAACATGGCTGACGTTTTTAGATGAATATCCGAGGGCCTCGATCAGGCGCGCGCCCTTGTCTTCCGAAAGTAAACGCAGGTCTGAAACAAGCGGAAAAGCTTGTATGCAACGAAAAAAAAACATCCGAAAGTTAACTATAATATGCATATCATTGAAACTTTGACGAGAAACGGCCGCATGTATTCGAAAATTTTGCTAAATATTTTTTAACTGTTAAAGAATATCTTGACATGAAGTAAATATATATGTTGTTCGGTTGAGACGATGGTCACAGCATGTCTCCTCAAATGCAGATTTATCAACATTTAACAAATCTTACACGAGGGTTTGAGATTTGATGTTATTCGTGCGTAGTAGTCTGCACGCTTGCCGTTAGAGGTAAGAGCGGCGCTGAATACTCTGGCTAGATTCTCGCACGTAAACGCGCGACAGTCATAATACATTGACCGACGTGAGGCGCATCATTCCAAGCTCGAGGCGACCCCGTTTCTGGGCATCGTTTGGCAGCATAATTATGCATGCATTAACTTTTCCGGTGGAATTAGTGGAGATATTCCAACAGTCACTTATATTACGTGATAAAAAAATTTAAAAAATGGAGACACGACTTTTCAGTTAATATATACCTGATTGGTCTAAAAAAAGGATCATTATTCAGGGATAACTGCAATCTGCGCTGATAGCAAAGCACAATTCATTAACTATTATTAGTTGAACTTCATGATCGTTCAGTTGATACAACGGGTGCGGTGTAAAGAGGAATACAAGATTTCCTAACTATTGAGAAATCCTCATCTCATTAACGTGTTTGATCGTCTGATATAACTGGACGCGAATTCTAAGGAAATTGATGATTCGTTAACTATTAACAAATCTTCATTTGAGCCGAAGAAATACACTCAAATGGATCATTTCTTAACTATGACTAGATGTATATTTGCTTTTGTATAAATATACGATTCGTTAACTGTTAATGAATTTTATTAACAACGAAGAAACTCTTTTTCTCACACCCGGTCGCAAAATGCCACTTTTCATACCTCTTGAGCGGGCGCAAAACAGATCTTTTCGGCCCTCGGGCGCAAAGTTCCGTTTTGCGGCCGCTCACTCGGTCTGAAAAGAGGCATTTTTGCAGACCAGGTGTTGAGAAAAAAATCGTGTGCAACACGGGCGCAAGGCTATTTTGGCGAGTGTGATTGCAGTACACTCGCCTTCGGCTCGTACTGCAAATTTCACACTCGAAAAATAGTGTTTTGCGCCCTTGATACACAATGTACTATTCTCAGTGCAGGTACTGCTGGGTCAGCCAATAAACCAGGGGTTGAAGGAAATTGATAAAATTATCACAGAGAACGGGCCATTCTGGGAGAGTGAGAGTCTAGTAAATTCGTGTGTAAACTTCTGGTAATAACCCTTTTCGTGTGAATTGTTCTTGAGCTTCAGCAGGGTGTGTATATTTTACTCGGTGAACAATAACAACGATACACGGTCGTATTTTATGGGTCCGACTCCCAACCCTTCCGGAATTCGTTTCTTTAGACGTTACCCAGTGTTGCGGGAAAACCCTCGCACGCCGCTAAGCCGAGCCGTAAAATATGTCGACGCGTAAACTGCTTGACTAGTATCTTAATTAATTAAGGTATTAGGTAATACCTACACGGTTACCCTATTTTATCGTTCTACGCGCTGGCGGTGTCCCCGAAATGACAAGAATTATTAGTCTCGCAATGGATGTAGACTGTTAAAATTCGGTCATTCAAGTTAGAACTTTTTTATTGGTCACGTTTTCGGCTGAACCGAGGCCAGCCATTGATATCTGCTGGACCAAACACAGCACAATCAAATATATTGAGACACAGCCTCCATGAAGTTCACTAATACAGTGACCTCACCTATATAAAGTCTTGAGCTCCTCACATCTACATTTTCGCCTGGGCCAAGCCCCTTTGCGATACTATGGCATGATAGGTCGCGTCGAAGTTCTGCTGACTCTCTTTGTCTCTATCTCAGTGAGAAACTGGAGAAGCTTTCTCATTGCCGGTGGTTTTATTGGGAGGTCGGACTGTATCAATAAAAATTAACTACAAGACCTGCAACTCCATAATTCCTGCAAATCAGTCAAAGGTTCTTCTCTTCAATTATCGACGTAGGAGTTTTCTGGTTCGTGTGTGTATGTATACATTCCTACACGTAAACATGAATTATTCCATACAAACCTGAAAGGAAAGTTTGCTCCTCTACTTACTTCCTTGGATCTTGAAACTTTTGTTTCAAACTTTCATTCGAGAAAGGAGCAATATTTTATTTCAAAATATCAATTGATATTTCAGTGCGATCGTACTTGCAGCTGTGCGCTGCAGTAAAAGAACGTGTCACACATTGGTGGCCCATAAAATCTGGAGGGTGTACGGATAACAGCAAAAGTTTCAATCAATCATTTATAAATATTGTGAACTACGTGCATTCAAATCTGTCTCGGTGATGATAAAACCTGATAGAATCATGATCATTTGGAAAGTTGTTAAAATCTGACATGTTCGGTTATTCTGTACAACGTAGAAAAAAATCACGTCGACATATGGACGGTTTAGTATAGATACACGAGTGGACCACGCTCATCTACGCTCCATGAATTTACGTTACAAATGCGCATACATATCCATAGGTAATACGTGTATGTACGAACGTGGTACATCTAGCGGGCAACGGTATAATATTAATGACGTGTTACACGGGTCCGGGAACGTGGTAGACTGCATGATTGAAGAGCGCGGATCACGGGTCGACTGAAATATGGCTTGTCATACATCACGTCGTATATTTCAATGCATTTTATGGGACACACACCTTTTTTGTCACGGTTTCGGTATCCAGTGCGTCTGGAATTTTCATTCGCTGTAATCGTGTCCTGCAGTAGAAAAAAAAATAAAAAAATTGTGATACAGGAGTTTGCGAATTTCTTTTTAAACGTACGTTATTTTTTGTTGCAAGCTCTTCTGAATCCTTCCTCATCGTGTGACAGTCCCCCTTCAAAGGAAAGATCATTGTAAAAATACCGTATGTCATTGTCGTTTGAAAAATAAATGAAAACGGATTTATTCAGTTTGCCTTTGGCAAGGTGAAGCCGAGCGTAATGAATCCTCTCAACGATAAAAAAAAATAAATAAATAAAATAAAATGAAAGATAAATTAACACAAAAAAGAGAAATCTGATCAAATCAAAGTTCCGGTCCAACGAACAATGGCAGTGAACAATTTTTGGAGCGTCCCCATTCTCTTTTCCTTCCCTACATCATCTCCATTAGGTTAACGCATAAAGTGGAAACGGGCTTATAACGGGTACCTGGAATAGGTCGATGCGTTAGCTGAGACACATTGTTAGGAAAAGCCGGCCAGGCAACCACGACCAAATTAATTGCCGCCTTAGGTGAGCCTCGTTCAGGGTTTTGGCATATTAACAGTGTTCCGGAAACAGGGGCGAGTGGAGCGGCAAGGGGGGAACATGGGTCCGCGGGTGAAAATTAGCTTCTCTAATTCTCCGACTCAAGACCCAAGCCATCCTGGAGAGGACGACCCTTGGCCTCCGGCATGACCCCAGAATTTTCAGAACGATTCTCCCAGCATTCTTGAGGGTACCACTTGCTTTGAGTCCGTTGGGTAGAACGTGGGGAATATCGCGTCGCGGGGTCACGGCGTGGCGGTGAGGATGCGTTTATTACTGGACGGGCGCCGGGCGTCGGCCTACTTGTAAACAACTCGAGGCGCCGTCATCCCTTAATTATATTAAATGGATCATGGCTCGTCCCGAGAGTCGCGCGAAACCCCTGGAATGACTCGACGGTGTTCGTCCATGGTTCTGCCCCAGGACGACCGCACAACTTCGGGACATCCTTCCTGAAGGTAATAAACCCGGGTTCAAAACATTCCGCGTCCAAAGTGCGCGTACCGTGGTATCCCACATTTTTTTCACACCCTTTTTCATCCGTACGCTAAAATAAAAGAACCAAGTTCATCAACTTTTTCATATTGCAGGAATCTTATACGACTTGCGAAAGTAAGAAATAGGTAAGGATGCGGGGTGGCTGGAAACAGAAGCTTGGAAGATTCGCCAGATACGAAGCCAGCCGCCCAGCCAACTACTAATGCCTCCACAAATCGACGGCAGTATGGAAGAACGTGACATCTCAAATTGTGCCAGAAGAACGTGACATCTCAGATTGTGCCAGAAGAACGTGACATCTCCTGTGTTTAAGCATAGGATATGTCACGTTCTTCTGGCACAATTTGAGATGTCACGTTCTTCTGGCACAATTTGAGATGTCACCTTCTTCTGGCACAATCTGAGATGTCACGTTCTTCCATACTGCCGTCGAAATCTCGTGTAGCTGAAGAAAAAAAAATACACATTTTGTTCAGCACTTATGTGCTCTGCAATAGCCTTCTGGCGGACTAAACTACTGGGCTCACCTTATCTCATGTTTCCGACGGGGAGCCTGATCGAAACCAGCCTGACATCATCGACCTGAAATTGCAAACGTGAAAAGAAATGTCTGCGATGATTATTAATTTTCCTTTATCGTTTGGAAATTCGAAATCTTAAGTACAGGACAGGGATAAATGATTGATTGGCACGGCTAACCGTGCTTTTATCAATTATTAATTTCATACAAGATTCAGAGCTCGGTCACTGTCAGCTGAAACAGATACTGCAGACGTTAATTACAATACAAGGACCACGGTGAGATGAGCGACGTGGTCATCACCGAGGGAATCCACCGTCTAATATCATAGTCCGGCATTACTCTAATAAGCCAACATCACGGTGCCCAAACAGCCTCACATCGTACCTACCAGACCGTGAATTATGCAATTTTGTGACAGCCGTTGAGCAAGGTCGTCAAGGGACCTCGAGCTTTCCGTGTTTTATTTCATAACACCAACACTGTGCAGCTCGGAACTTTGAGGTTTTCGTTATCTGGATTCTCTCCGCCCGAAGAGAGCTGTCAAAATCGATGTCACTGTTGGTGGTGTTATGATCGTTGTTGTTTCTTTACAGGGATGGGGCAGACTAGGTCCACAAGTTGTACCGAGTCTGATAAGTGCTGAGTTCGAGAAAGGATTCGGGAGCGATAATACCGCTCGAGAGGATACAGGACGTAATGTAACTATCGAAGGACAATACATACGACCCAGATACGAGCAGCGACTAGAAACAGTCGCTGACTCCACAACGTGGTGTTGTCAGCCGGGTCACTTGACGACGCAAATTCAAAGTTCAGTACCCCGAAACGGGGCGATTTCACGCTACGATAAATCACACGTTACCATATTTTTATCCCGTAGAGTTTCGCGAGCTAGAAAATAAGGATGAGAGTAAAAAATAAACTACGTCTGGATGATCAGGTTGATTACCGCGAGATTTTTTCAACCTAATTCTTTTTCATCCCACCGATAATACGTCGAGTCACAATTTCTTCATGGGTCAAACCGATTCAATATGAGCTTTTTTCAGCTGGAACCGAAAATATGTAGCCAACAATTTCATCATCAATGATCATTCAGACTTGAGTTAATTTGCATACGTGATAGAAGAGCTGAGGAAACTCGGGTGTAATGATGTTGACGCTAGGTAGCCGGGATACTACGGAGTGTAATTCGGCTAGTAGTTTAATGACTTTGGGTAATACCCTCCCTTCCGGACTTCACGTACATTCAGAGTCCCACATAGTCTCTTTCTACAACTCTTAACGAGGTTCCGAGGCGTTTATCTTCCACTGTGCAGGACAGGCAAGAAGGTTAAGGATGCTGCAAACTGGAGTAGGCTACAGTCAAGCACGTCTTAGCATTATTGTATTACCTAACCCTTGAAGACGCGCTATTTTACCGGTGAAGGAAACTCGCACGATGAGACAAACTCTCGAAAAATTAGAGTCGATCTAGCGAAGAAGATTCGCCAATATAATAACATTCGGAAGGATTGTACTCTCTAAATTTGAATCAGTGAAAATTTCACTAATTGAATCAGTGACTTGGTATTTCACTGCAGAAATAGTGACTTGAACCCTTTTTCACTGGAGTATCAGTGAAGTCCATTTCAGTAGTGATTTTACCACTGCTAAACCAGTGCATAACTTCACTGTTTCGTCAGTGACTTTTGTAACGAACGCTAGGGGCGCCGCGTACGCCGAGTCTCTAACCGCCATGGAGCTGCCTACTAACCGCCAAATCGTTCGCGTTCATATGTTGCGTGCTGATTTGGGCGTCGGTTCAACCACGTGAACTGTTCAGTAAAAATCAAATAAAATTAAATAAAATCAAATCAAAAAAATAAAATTCTTCACAATTTGGCTTGTTAGTTGCAAATAATCAATGAATTGTGTGAATATTGCTGTTCACTGTCTTACATTGAATTCTTTATACTTTTGGTAGGTTAGGTTTTCTCACTGCGTCCAGTCTTGGCTCGCTCCGACGAGATGGGAGACGGAGAAGTTTCATCTGCGTTAGGAGTCTGTTTTTTCTTTACTTGCAATAAAGACTCGCGAAACAAAAATGTGTCGTATATACCATATTGTCTTTCCGTTTCGAGAATATCTTCAACCGGATCAAATATATATAAGAACCAACAATTTTCGCTGATCCAATCAGTGAAAATTTCAGTATTTGAATCAGTGATTCAAATTCACTGGATAAATTAGTGACTTTTCACTGATTTCCAGTGGTATACTTATAACTGGAGGCATCAGTGACTATTCACTGATTCAAATTTAGAGAGTATATTTCATGAAGATGAGAAAAAACAGAACTAGTAATGACATTAAAAATTGCTGTGAAATGTTGAATTGAATCAGCGGTAAGTTATTTGGAAAACGTTGAGTTGTATGAGTAGAAATTCCGAACTCATAGTTGCCTTGAATAATCGCAAACTGAAAATCCCGAGTTAGTCGGAATGAGCTTCGCACCCGTAATTCTGATCGGGAAATCGTATTTACGAGAAACATTTCTAGATAACCAAAGGTGAAACAATTAGTAGAAATTAGTTTTGCTCCATTTCCAGTTGTCCGTGACAAACGTGCAAATAGACTGCAGTGGTACTTAGCGACTATTAATAGGTTTCCCTCTTTTCAACCTTCCCCGACAAAAGCTCGGCTATAGGGACTAAAGCTCGGCTATAGGCTCCGTGGCGATTTAAATTCTTTCAGAAAACGAATTGCAACTGTAATCGATACACATTTAGATCCAGGTAACGTATCGAATATCGTTATACGTAACGTGAAAGTTTTAGGTGAAAACTTCAACCGCGAAAACGAAAAACTACGGCTCTGAAACTTTGGCAATATTCACCGGCTCCTAAAAACCGTTGCAACAATACATGCTTTCTAAGGAATATCAATCAGCGCACAAAGTTATACGTGTATATTTAAATTTATCTTGGGAGAAACTTTTCTACCGGGGATGAAAAAAGAACCACCCTCAAACACATAGCAACGTTGTTATTAACTTTTTTTTTGTCACCTCTGCAAGCCACGCGATACACCTGGATACTTTCAGAATTGTTATCATTCATCTTTCCAGGAGAAAAATATTCGCAGAAAATCGAGGGTTGATCACGGTTCAAAATTGCGTCGACTATAGACTTTTAATACTTCAAGGATCTCAAAGGATTTCAGAAGGCTCCATAAGACTTTGACTTTGTCAGATTGATCCCAACACTTTGCGAGGACTTCACACATCTGCAGTGTACACTAAACTCGAAAAGTGATAAGTTACTCACAGAAATGATAAATGAGCAACGAAAATCGTTTGATTTCAGAGACGGCGGTGAAGACATGCATTTCTTGTGATCATTCGGCGAAATAAAATTCCCAGAGTTCTAACACCGTCTGTTCCTTTGGCGGGATACTTTGTCAAGTCCGTGATCCTAATAAATAAAGACCACCCTATCAGTGACACGTTGTGAGCTGCGCTTCCTAGTTGATATCCTTCTCGCAATCCTCCTCCATTCCAGTTTTCGCCCTCAACCTAACTGAACTCCGCGAGGGAGGGCACCTTTCGCCCTGAAATCCCCTAATCTATCTGACTCCTTTAATTATACCGCGCGGAGAACTGATGCGCCGATAGCGTGGTAGTATATCGCCGGTAATTTCTCAACGCCAAAGTGATGCAAAGCTGATGGAGTTTCTGGGTGGTGCGCGTTTCAGAACGAACGAGCGAGCGCAGACCCTGCGCTGTCAAATTACTAGACGACTTTTTATGCCGCATACGCGGTGGCACGAAAACTGTGGAATTAGTAGATAAATTTCAGAGTCCGCAAGTGCACACGGTTACAGACCTTTTATTTTTCATCTGGATTCATTTTGAGCCAATGAAAATTCATTTGCAAGCTTGACGAGACCAACCAGAACGTAAATCCCAGCCCTTTTACCTCAGGTATGTATAAAAACTGTTTCGACTTTGACCAAATTACTACTGAAGCAATGGTACCGGATCTACACATTTGGGATCTTGACCATTACATATTTGTACTCGACTGAGGTGATTCTTTCAAATCTGGGACTGATTGAATCCTGGACTCTCGCGGCTGGATTCGGTTTTCCAGCTATTCAAAGAATATCATAATCTAGACAAAAAATCGTGAGTGGTATGGTCTGGAAAACGACTCAACGAATCAGTTACGAAAGTTATCAGTTTGCTTTTAATCCATACGATTTTCTGAGCTCGAAGCTCGATTTCGAAGGGAAAGTTCGAGAGCCGCGCAGAAGAAACCATCTGTTCATGCATCAACAAATCCTCTAGTATAGGAAGACGATTAGAAGGTTGACATTACACAATTAAAAAATGGTTGAAAATCATTTCCGTAATTCAGAAGGACCATGCGTGTATCGTCCTGAATACGCTTGGCAATCCTTTATTACAATCGATAATAACCAAGTAATTCGGGGTGGCAGAGTTAAATGGACCACCCTGTAGAATGTGATAGTCCAAGTGTTGATCGAGTGGGGAATTTCTATCATTTATAAATCAGTATACTCACAACCAATAATAATGGTCACGTGAATTAGAAGTGGGTTTCAGAAGGTCGTCCAATATCTTTCATGAAAAAGGTACACTCAAGGCGCTAGGAGTGCAAGAGAGATAGCAAGTTTGTTCTCACAGGAAAGCTGGAGAGAACGACGAGCACCTCGTACCTTGTGACTATTATATCCGGATCCACTTATTCCTATTGTTTATTTTATGTACTTCTATTTGATCATTTCATCATTACGTAGCTGCGTTCGTTGTTTTCACGCGTGCGTAAAATGGCATTTTACGCCCGCAGAACGAGGCGTGAATTCGAATTCTACGCACACATGATTTGTTAAGAACAGAATTATCAAGAAGCTGTACTGTCAGATAACCGTAGATTTGAGTACGATGTAGGGATCTTTTAGGCGCAAGACGTGCCGAAATACGTCAATTATAAACGAAACGAATGAAATGAAATGAAATGTTAACGAACGAAATACGAATTGTGCCAACAAGCTCTGTATTTGGTATAGGGGTGGGAAACAATACAGCAGGTCCGACGTGAAGGAGAAAAGGCAGGGTGACGATCAACTGACTTAAGGTTTCAATTTCAAAAAAATAATGAGAAATTTATTCAAGAAATTTTATCAGATTTCCAGGAAAAGTAATAACAAAATAATACTCAACGAATCAGGAGGATTCAGACCAGCTAAAAACTCGGTACAATTTTAATCAAGAAAAGTAATCTGACGACAATAAAATGAAGCGAAACAAAGCGAGTATCATTGTCAGTGATTCCGGATCATCTTACAAGCAAATAATAATAATAAAAGGGTGGGGGAAGTGCATAAGACTGGGACTATGTCAGAAAACTTGCCTCTACGACACAATTAAAGTTGAAACGCTTTTAGCACTTTCTCTATCACTAACAGTGCTAAAAGCTGGTTTGAAAAACCGCCTTAGGTTACCCTAAGGTCATATTATCATGTTTAAGTAGGATATTCTTGCATGAATTACGCCTTCTGCGCAAACTTCTTATGTAATACGTAGTGCTTCCGCGTGACGCTTCAAGAGTGACGTCACATGTATCACGTACCCCCGCTACCCCCGCCTCTTCCCCCCAACCCTCAGTAAGGGAGGTTTTTCAAACCTTCAATAATAATAATAATAATTAAGATTGAACTGAGAGTTGGAGAACGGTTCGTGGAGCGGGCAAAAGCAGACTCTGTGGATTCAAATTGAAACGGCTCGCGTGTGCTGCTGACAAACTAACTTATGGTGTCTTATTGCTAATTTTCGGACATCCAACGCCATCTTCCGCAATTACGCTGTCTGTGCCGAGGCTATGTCTTGTTCCTGGGGGGTGCACGCTTCTTCTCGAGAGCAGAAGAACCTCCACTGTCTTTTTCCACGTTGGTGAGTGCCCAGCTGGTACCCCACCGTGATCTTGTTCCCTACGCAGTTTTCTCAGCCTCTAGCTTGGTCTTGTCTCAGGTTTCCCTGGAACCGTTTACGGAAAGCCTTGATTCTCTCATCTCTCAGACCTTATCTTGAGCCAGTATTTCTTGGACGGAGAACGAGTTGATCAAAAGAGAGTTCAAACAAAAATGAACCGACTCAATCATTTGCTCAGAATATAAAAAAATGTCTCTGTCACCACTAGCTTCGAAGTTCAAACGGCCTTCGAGCTTATCAAAACATGACTTGAAACTCATCATTCACTCTTACTCATTCCTCGAAAGTGAATTTACTTACCGTCAAGGGTTCAGGGGGCCATAATTAACGGGGTAAGCCGCAACTAGCACGTCAGAACTTTTTTGTTGGCAAGAAAAGAGCAACACATGACTCTCAAAACAGAATTTTTGTATTTCAGCTAGTAATTAGTGGAAATTGATTGCTCATACGCCGTGATTTACGCTTAAGCACATCGGTACGTAGATACATACATCTAAAAGATCCCCTAGGCACATAGCTAATATCACGACTTCAAACAGATGTCGACCCTGGGTAGTGTGGCGGCTAGGCTGATTCAAGAAGGCACCATCTACTGAGCGATGTATCAAATAACGTACCAGTCGCAAGATCCATATGCGACTCGGTGTTGGCCGACGAATGTTGGTTTACTGTTCATCTCACGCTCTCATTTTCGCGGAATATCAGAAACCCTTCATGTGTTTTGCGTTTTATCATTCACCATCCGCGATTCCACGAATAGGTCGCAATCAATCCTTGGGAAAAAAATGTGTAGGTGATCACGATTGCTCGTGTAGAGGTAGAGCTACTGTCTCCGTTGTACGGACAAAATACCCACAAGAACAAACTGTGAAAACTTGAAAGATCTCTTTTTGTCACAACATCAATAAAAACTCTTGAAAAAATCTTATTTCACTCAAACGCAATTTGCACAACGATAAAATGAGATTGAATGAGCATATATGCAAATTAACCCTGTGCATGCTGTAGTCCAGGCCAACCCAAGACTTTGTCTCATTTCAACTTGTATCTCCGAAGCAACCTTGAAAAAGAGACCCTTGAACCGAGGAAAAAGTGTTTCGAAAACATGTGAATCAGACTGATGGTTACGCTCAACTAAAGTAACGGAAGGGGTCATCCATTTATCCAGATTAAAGAAGGAAACAATTATGCTACCGGACTCATACGCAGGCGATAAACAGTCTTGACCTGCGTGATTGTGTGCATTGCGACATGCGAATTTGCCTAATTTGCTTTTACCTTCACCCTTACCTCGGTTCTCCGTCGCGCTGGTTACCCGAAGGGTTCTACCATGTTGGGAAAACTGAATTTATCAATCCAATTTTGTTCTACCGTCGCCTTGTCGTGGCGATGCTCAATCCTGCTACCCCATTCTCCACCCCCAACAACCCCCAGTAACGTGGGATCGATACAAAATTTATCGTAATACGTTCCAATACTGGTCTGTACGTATATATTCGAACATTCATGCAGACATTACGTATACAGGTCAGAGTTGACTGCTAAATGCTGAAAGCTTGAAGCCGCGAGCCGCAAGCCGCACGATGCCCCGCTAAACACACATCGGATTATGGGATTTTCGGGCGCTAATATACCTCGTGTTGTAGCTGGCCGCTACGCTGATGGAAACGTAGGTCGAGATGTTGGTCGAAGTCTTTTGACGATATAATTGAAGACGAAGTTTTTGGGTCGCGGATGGACAGTATAATTAGCCTAACAATTTTTGACACATAAATAGACATCTACACATGATTAATGACGGTAGTGCGTGATGAAAATCGTTTGTACCAAGCTTCTGCGTGACACAACAATAGCAACTCTGAGTTTCTCTAACTCATTGAGGGATCACTGCTTAATTAAGGAACAGCACGAATACCGTTCCCTGAGATATTGTTCGTAATCAGCAGCTCATTGTGTTGACGTTCAACTTCAACTGAAATTGACTGTGTGAAAATTCCTCGCTTGAGACAGACCTGGTCCTTTCAAGTAGTAGAAGTATAGTTACATTTCAACTCAGACGTGTTTGTTCATGCTGTTGCACATCTTCCACGTCAAGTTTCTCGATCCGAGTTCCAGGTAATGGTTACTGACGAATGACAGGATCTTTATGGCAAAGTCTAGATATTGTTGAGCTATAATTTTCACTTACATTCAGCGGTTGAGGATAGGTACTCTTGGAGTACTTCTAGACTCCGTTAAGGATGTATTGGCCGTACAACCTCAACCAAAAGTGATTCTCGTCGACAATATTAGGTACTTCCGGGTAAGATAAAAATCGGAAAAAAATCAACCACAATCAAGACGATCAAAGCATTAACTTTGAATAATAATAATGCCCAAAAGTTATCAATAAATTGTTTAAACAAGACATTGGACAACAAATTTTCTGGTAACGTTATTTTTCTTCATCTCCAATGAATGCCCTAATTTTTCTGAATACACATGAAAATTTCCAAATTTTGAAAAATGGAAAAAAAATCTGAATTTTGGATAGGTTTTTGTGAAAACGATTTAGATTACAATTCCGAAGTTTCCGAAACGTGGAACAAATAGTTTCGTAAATACAGCCTTTACAAATTTTCGAAAACGGACATTTCAAAATAGTGATAGAATTCTTAAAAAATGCATGTGTGTTCAGAAAAATTAGGGCATTTATTTGAGATGAAAAAAAAAATAACGTTACCAGAGAATTTGTCAAACGATGTTTTGTTTAAACAATTTATCGATAACTTTCGGGCATTATTATTATTCAAAATGAATACTCGTATCATCTTTATCATGGTTTTTTTTCTGATTTCTTCTGAGTCGAGAATATCGTCGATTTGCATCTTGTGTCTATTAAAATTCTTCTCAGATTCTAGAAACTGAACGATATTTTTATCCTTGATTTTTTTTTTCGAAAATCCCGACACTGCATGCGAACTTGATTACTCCATGGATCGTCAAATTTTTACAGTGATCGGTTTTAAAGAGAACGAAAAATCGGGGACAGGTTATGAATTGCAGATGAATTTTGACGGAAGACACAAGCAAAGATAACGATGTTCACTCAGAATTCAGGAGTCGCCGTGCCGGTAGAACCCCTCGATTCGTTATTAATTCAAACTGTGAGAAAAAAGTGGGTTGCGAGTGTAAAAATCTGTGCGCCTTGTTCGTCTGAATGAGAGTAATTCATCCTTTACCAGCTTTACCACAGCGACCCCAGTTAATCCTCTAAGCTTTTTGCAGACATTCTGAAAAATAGTCCCGCATTTTTATACCCCTCGAAAGAGTAATGAATCCCGAAGGTCTAGACCTTAGCGTCGTTAGGACGTTTTCGAATTAATTAAACAAGCTCAGCCTCTCGTTCGGCGTCATCGATAATGCCATTAGAAAGACCATTAAAAAAAAGCTGATCGTAAATTTGACGCAATATTCCAAATAATTATTAAACATTCTAGTTTTTTCATTCAAATTATCGGCAAAAAAGTCAGTCAGCATCTCTTTTCTTTGCCGTTAGAAAAAGAATTTTTCTCTTGGAAAATGTGTTGAAATTCAAATTTTTTGAGTAAACAAGATGCTGTAAAATTGAAAGCACGACGACGAATGCATGTATAAAAGGG
Organism: Euura lappo; assembly: GCA_018257835.1. Classification (NCBI taxonomy): domain Eukaryota; kingdom Metazoa; phylum Arthropoda; class Insecta; order Hymenoptera; family Tenthredinidae; genus Euura; species Euura lappo. The sequence continues at coordinate 26,528 of JAEUYN010002031.1, forward strand.
GCTTTGCTAACCACGTTATAAAAAATTTGTAACGGTATTTGCGTACCGAAGTGCCTGCAGGTTAGTTACTGTACGAACCCACGTAGAAAATCGCGAGGAGACACGTCACGCCGTTTTCGAGGTAATGGAGTTCACGTGTCACGCGTGGCCCGACAGGCAACGGCTCAGGCCTAAATGTTTCCCATTAGCTCGTTGCAAGGCCAGAATTTTATTCGCACGCATTTGGAGCACTATAGCATTTCATAGAGAGTAAGTATGAGCATGCGTTGCGGTTGCAAGCTTCACCCAAAACATCTGCCACTTCCCCTTGGGTGACACAAGAACGTTGAAGGGTTGCACATTTTTGGCCAAGATGGCCGGCTTAAAGAGTCTAATTCCAGTACCCTGAGTCCCTCCACAGTTCTTCAGTACGACGCTATCTACAAGATTAATCATCAATAACTTGGTCAACGATAGACCGACTTGATCCAAACAAACTAACAAACGACGTGATCCATTTGATTGCTTGACATGTGCTAAGCACTCTGTCATCGTTCAATTGATTAACACTATATATCGCACTCTAGTTAATTATAATTAAGGGGGATGACAGACGATGAAAGAACTTGTCTTTGTAAGTGGAATTTATTGACAAGATCTAGAAACGGCTGTCATAACACTTTGAATTATCGCTTCAACTTTCAATCGATACTCTAGAATCTTATACGTTGGTATCACCCTCATTTTCACTGAGCTGCTTAAAGTTCTATCGTCTTCATTAGAGGTTGAAATTCGGCTTACCGCGCTTATTTTTCTTATACACGGTCACAATCAGTATGAACAAATATTGACAGTCATTGTGCAACTTGAATACAATATATTATTATGTTCATTCAAAATGCGGTAACGTTTCTAAACGTTCTTTCTCACGTGCCTCCTTATGACGTCACTAGGTTTTTTAGCAATTCCGCAGTGTATCGTAATTTGCGAAAACCCAGTCCTCACTTCAACACTTTGTATCTCCTACTTCTCTTCTTTCCTCCTCAAAAAATCGTGAGGTTTCTTTCAACATAGCGCTGGAATTGTAAGCGCTGACGCCATTAGCAACCAGAAAGCGTTTTTTTCCAGGTCATTTCTCAGCCACATCAAACTGATTATATTAAAAAATTCACATATCTTGCAAGCATCCGAGACATCGAAAATGTTCCCTGTTTTCATGATATACCCAATCACTTCCTGTTATACCGACTATTGTTTCATTTTTTTCACTCACTTACCCAATTCAGTAGTATGAATGTTAAACACAGACATGCGAGATCCTCCGAATATCTCACATTTACAGTGACAAAAACTCTGACATGAGTGAGGCTTCGCCGAAGTTTAGCAAAAAAAAAAAAGAAGACTACCCATACAGCACCGAGATGTTGCAGCACCGTTGCAGCAACATGACTTTGCAATATTGGTAATGTTGCAGTATGATTGCGTAATGTCACTGGAACCTCTGTGCAACGTTGTAGCAATGTCTGAATGTCCGCCTATATTACATATTACAATAATAGTAAAAAAGCAAATTTACGTGGTTCGACAGAACGGATGACTCGTAATTGACTGTACACCGCCGCTGTAACGTATTTTTCCTATCGGAAAAACGAGTTCGGACCGGGATTCGAACTATGAACCTCTCCTTCACTTGATCTTACGAATCCCCCGCTCTACCCGCACAACCGACTATTGAAAGTATGAACATCTTTTAGTGATTTATCCTCAGAGCTTCATATTTTCTGATACATGAATATTATTAATCTGTGTTGTTGTGAAAATGCAGGGTGACGATTTTTTGCTAGTTAGCGTTGAATTTAACGACTTATTCCCGCACGAAAAATGTTTCTGATACTGTATAATATGAATACATTGAGGGTTATATTGCAGGAACATTGCGTAATATTGTGTCTGCAATGTTGCAAAAGATGGATTGCAGAGATCTGTCAGCAACATTGCAGTGCAATGCAACGAAAATGAGAATTAGCAATGTCTCTGAGACATTGCTGAAACGTTGTGTGCTGTATGGGT
>JAEUYN010002032.1:0-93438 GCA_018257835.1 Euura lappo
GTGGCGGCGGCGGTGGCGGCGGCGGCGGCGATATCTTTATATAATATACCGTGCCTTTTCGTGGAAGGCGAACGCTTCGGGGGTGCCACCTGAAACTCGCTCGGCAAAAGTCCCTAGCCCTAAGTTGGTATCCCTAGCGTGCGGTGTTCGACGTGGTTCGACCATACCCTGTTCAAGCTAACTTGATTCTCGGTTCGAATTCGAGAATAGCGCGCGTAAAATTTGAAGGTTAAACGCATTTTGTTAAACGGAACGAAACGGAAGGACAAGAACAACGAATTCTGCTCGTGCAGGAATTATTTTGCGAATGTTAACCAACAATGTAATTTTGATATTAGGCGCTCTATTAAAAAAAATTAGTGAATCGTAATAATATTTGTTGCCTCGTCGTGCTTGACGATACAATCAAGGCGCAGCGGAGCAGGCTTCCGGAGTCAAGTTCCTCAATAAGCCCCGACGATAAAATCAAGGCGCAGCGGAGCAGGTCTCCGGAGTGAAGTTCCTCAATAAGCCTCGACGATAAAATCAAGGCGCAGCGGAGCAGGCTTCCGGAGTCAAGTTCCTCAATAAGCCCCGACAATAAAATCAAGGCGCAGCGGAGCAGGTCTCCGGAGTCAAGTTCCTCAATAAGCCTCGACGATACAATCAAGGCGCAGCGGAACAGGTCTCCGGAGTCAAGTTCCTCAATAAGCCTCGACGATACAATCAAGGCGCAGCGGAGCAGGTCTCCGGAGTCAAGTTCCTCAATAAGCCCCGACGATAAAATCAAGGCGCAGCGGAGCAGGCTTCCGGAGTCAAGTTCCTCAATAAGCCCCGACGATAAAATCAAGGCGCAGCGGAGCAGGTCTCCGGAGTGAAGTTCCTCAATAAGCCCCGACAATAAAATCAAGGCGCAGCGGAGCAGGTCTCCGGAGTCAAGTTCCTCAATGAGCCTCGACGATACAATGAAGCCGCAGCGGAGCAGCTTGCTGGAGTAGAGTCCCTCGGTGAACCTCGACGATACAATCAAGGCGCAGCGGAGCAGCTTGCTGGAGTTGAGTCCCTCGATGAGCCTCGACGATACAAAAACATCTGGAAAACTGCTTGATTCATAATAAATTGATTACTAGTCGAACCTGACATTACTTAATAAAATTTGTTGATCAATTGACTAAATCAACTTTCTTACTTTTCTTACCTGACAACTTTCCTTACCTGAGACAATTTTCCCGCGATTCTATTTATTAACACGATTCACTAATTTTCTTGAATAGAGCGCCTAATATCAAAATTACATTGTTGGTTAATATTCGCAAAATAATTCCTGCACGAGCAGAATTCGTTGTTCTTGTCCTTCCGTTTCGTTCCGTTTAACAAAATGCGTTTAACCTTCAAATTTTACGCGCGCTATTCTCGAATTCGAACCGAGAATCAAGTTAGCTTGAACAGGGTATGGTCGAACCACGTCGAACACCGAACGCTAGGGATACCAACTTAGGGCTAGGGACTTTTGCCGAGCGAGTTTCAGGTGGCACCCCCGAAGCGTTCGCCTTCCACGAAAAGGCACGGTAGAGCGATATATATATATATACTAGGGGGGCTTCGCCCCCCTGCGCGCTTCGCGCGCCAACCCCCCGAGTGAGGTTTCTGCACGGATTACTGGGAGATTGGGATCCCATGATTCATATACTAAGTGTGAGTGGTTTTTTTTTACAGTTTTTAACAGTTTTCTGTATCATGACTTGACATGTCCTGACATGACCTGTTATAACCTGACATGACCCGACATGACCTGTTACGCCTCACATGAGGTTTCTGCACGGATTACTGAGAGATTGGGATCCCATGATTCATATACTAACTATGAGTGGTTTTTTACCGTTTTTAACAGTCCTGTCCTGACATGACCTGTTGTGACCTGACTTGTCCTTTTATGACCTGACATGTTCTGACATGACCTGTCATGACCTGACACGTCCTGACATGACCTGTAATGACGACTTCGGTTCGGTTCTTTCCGGAAGACTTCGGGTGTATTTCCGGACGACTTCGGGTGTTCGTGGGGGATTCTGGGTAATCTCTGGGGTTTTTATATATATATCGTTCTATATTATATAAATATATCGCCGCCGTCGCCGTCGCCGCCGTGTCAAGATTTCGAAGGTCGACGGCGGATTGGGATCCCATGATTCATATACTAAGTGTGAGTGGTTTTTTACAGTTCTTAACAGTTTTCTGTATTATGACTTGACATGTCCTGACATGACCTGTTATAACCTGACATGACCCGTCATGACCTGTTACGCCTGACATGAGGTTTCTGCACGGATTACTGAAAGATTAGGATCCCATGATTCATATACTAATTGTAAGTGGTTTTTTTTACCGTTTTTAACAGTCCTGTCCTGACATGACTTGTTGTGACCTGACATGTCCTGTTATGACCTGACATGTCCTGACATGACCTGTCATGACCTGACACGTCCTGACATGACCTCTGGGGGGGTAGGGGGGTAGGGAGAGTAGGAGTAGGGGGGTAGGGGGGGTAGGGGGGGTCGACCTTCCAAATCTTGACACGGCGGCGGCGGCGGCGGTGGCGGCGATATCTTTATATAATATAGAGCGATATATGGGGCATTCCATGTCAACTCGACCAATGATTTTACCTCACCATTTTTGATTCGCTTCATAATTTTTTATACTATTCTCCGAACACAAAAAAGCTCTTCTGAATTTTTTCAGATTTTTCCCTCCAACCCTTATTTTTTTATGATTATTCAAACCTATCTCAAATACGCATTTTTTTTTAAATCTCAAAAAATTCTCAAAAATTTCATTTTCCATCCCGATCATTTTGACACCTGTCCGATGGTGGGCCGATTTTTTTTCCCTTCTTTTTAGCACTTTAAACATTTTGAACGAACTAAACGCCATATATTTCAACGTTACGAAAATTCTCAAAAAAATCCCAAATACCCCGTGGTCGATTCTGAATCTAATACCTCTCGATTATTTTTTCCAACTCTCAAATATTCATGGATTCAGAATCGATCACGGGGTATTTGGGAATTTTTTCTAGAATTTTCGTAACGTTGAAATATGGCGTTTTGTTCGTACAAAATGTTTAAAGTGCTAAAAAGAAGGGAAAAAAAATCGGCCGATCATCGGACAGGTGGTAAAATGATCGAGATGGAGAATGAAATTTTTGAGAATTTTTTGAGATTTAAAAAAAATGCGTTTTTGAGATAGGTTCGAATAATCATAAAAAAATAAGGGTTGGCGGGAAAAATCTGAAAAAATTCATAAGAGCTTTTTTGTGTTCGGAGAATAGTATAAACTAGCCCGTTTTAGCCAAAAAGCTCATCGCTTTTTTGCGTAAGGCACGATCGTACAGTGCTAGTTTGTTTTGTAATACTTTTCAAAATCCCCCAAGAATTTCAAAATTTTGATTCGAAGCCAATAGACCGTATTCCAAGGGCCGCTCTCGTAACTTCAAAATTGACGAAGCTAGCGACCGCGGTTTTTAAACCGCAAGTCGGATCGAGTCTACAATGAAATTTGCATATCTTCGGAGTAAAAAAAGTATCCTCTGCCAGTTTCATCAAAATCGGTTCAGCGGTCTGGCTGATAGCGTGTTTATACAAGCAACTTCAACGATTTGACATCGAGACGCAGGTGCCGGAAAAATTATCAAAAATTCTCAAAATTTTGATTCGTGATCAGGAGGCTGTTTTCCAAAGCTCGATGTTGAAGTCGCATCCGGGTACACAAGAAAATTTTGACATTTGCAGGGTGAAAACATTATCCAATACAAATTTCATCATACTCGGTTCAGCGGTTTGGCAGATAGCGTGTTTACAAGCAACTGCAATGAGTTGACACCGAGACGCAGGTGCCGGAAAAATCCTCAAAAATTCTCAAAATTTTGATTCGTGATCACGAGGCTGTATTCCAAAGCTCGCTGTTGTATCTTCAAAATTGACGAAGTGAGCAAACGCCATTTCTGAACCGGAAGTCGGATCGGGTACACAACGAAATTCTGACATCTTCAGGGTAAAAGAAGTATCCTCTGCAAATTTCATCAGGATCGGTTCAGCAGTTTGGATGATAGCGGGTTTACAAGAAATGGGGGGGTCACATACACCACTCTTGAAAATGCTCGAAAACGACTACCCGGGAGCCAAAACGTGCTCCCTACATGATTCCAGAACTTTTACTCGATCCGACGTTTTTTGCGATGGCAAATGTATAAGGCACTCCGTTTTCTACGATCGTGCCTAAAAATTATGAAGCGAATCAAAAATGGTGAGGGAAAATCATTGGTCGAGTTGACATGGAATGCCCCATATATTTAGTTGCACAGTTGCATACTTGTAGTTGCATACTTTTGGCTAGAGGGATAGTTTTTCGTTACCCCGGACTCGTGCGCGAAGCGCACGAGGCCGGCAACGCAGATTACTTTCAAAAAAAAAATACATTACAACATTTCTGGGGCTCTTGGACCAAATGGTACATTGACCGAATCAGTATTTGGAAGAAATGGTATATTGGCCGAATCGGTATTTGGACGAAGTGGTTTTTGGACAAATCGGCTGGGGACGAAAAGGCGATGGACGAAAAGGGTTTGGACGAAACATCCTAAACCCCTACTGAACTACGATCTTATTGTGACTTTTTATACTATTTCATACATCAACTAAAATATGATGATTTCTTGAATTATTTTTTCACTGGTGATTGGCAATAAATCGTGATTTCACTTTCTCAGCTGCATCTTCATCATCAGGGTCGGAACTACATTTGGGCAAGCGGGACAATGCTCCGGGGTCCCCGACCCGAGGGGGCCCCCTGGCAGGGGATAAAAAGAGAAAACCATTTTAAAAAATGCTGTAATTTTTTGCCTTTATCTATTCTATATTCATGCCATAAGTAATTCGTAAAGGGGGGGCCCCCAAATTTTGTTTTGCCCCGGGGCCACCTCAATCCAATTTCCGGCGCTGTTCATCATCATAAATCACATGCCACTCCAGCTGAACCGAGGCAGCGGAAGAGACTATTGGCGCATGTCGTCGACAGTATCACCAGCTGATACGAAGATGCTGAATGTATTAATCGACGAATTTTGGTAAATCAATTCGCAGGCCACTTCTTAGCAGCTATCGCGAAGCGGAATATTCGGAACCGCTTGTGCTAATCTGAAGAACTTTTTGTGGAAGAACGGAAATCATCTGCTGTACGAGAGACTACCACTTTCTTCCAGTACGTCTTCCAATTGATTACTGAATATGTATATACCAGTAACAATAATTCATAGCTGCATAAGATTGTGAGCAATAAAAATCAATTTCGAAAATATTCATTCGCTGTATCGTATAAATTTTCCATTTCCCAACACAGATTGCGAATACAAAAGAATAAAATTCAGAGGCCCTTATAAAAACGATTACGTTTTCCTTCCGAGTCACGTGACAGACGAAATTCACCAATCTAAAAATGAATGTTCAAGTTATTTGGAAATCATTTGGACAAAATTGGAAAACCATTTTCATAATTTGAAAAACAATCAGTAATTAGTAATTAACAAAAATTGATGAGGCGTCCATTTGGCAGACAGATGAACCGATTTCACTGTTCTTCCGATGAATCGACTCTAAACAATTTGGACAATTGATCGGAAAATATTTAATTATTTGGAAAAGAATTTTCAGGTACTTATTAATAATTAAAAGCAAGTGACTATGTTGCCCGCCATGACAGCTTCGACGTTATGCAGTCGATGATAGGTTCATAAAGTTGGTCCTTCATGAAGCTGACCACACCAGGTCGAAATAATCGTCTGAAACAAGTGTAGATCGTTTGCGCGTGGCTTGAATATGAAAAATATCACTAAAAGATTTTGTTTTCGGAAGAAATGCAAATAAAGTTGGGGTGCTGAATTACTGAAGCACCTGGTTTTTAAACGCGCAAACAGCACCCATAGTATTTATCAGTAACTAATATCTTTACCAGTAAGAAATATATACATACGAGTATAAATGCATGTATAATATTGATTATACCTGACACTGGTTAAGGGCATGCTGGACTCAGTATTTCCGTATTTAAAAAATGATGAAGCCCGATATGAACGGGGGGGTGTTTAATGGGTTCCTTAGACGATTTGTAATCAAATTTGTAGCTGCATGAACGTGTATCTCACCAAAATCGAGTAAAATAAGCCTTTTTTGTGTTGCGAAGCGTGAGACCGTCACTTGTTTTCACTCATATCACCGACTACGTATCTCAAAGGTGGAAACGGGCTATGTAGCGAACTCATAAATATAATTCCACTCACATATATCGCAAAACTTGTTCATTTCACTCAACGATGAAGCCTGAGAATTGTTTCCAGAAAAAGACTGAAATTCTCGGTATAAAGCATCCATGTTGGATCGTTTCGCGTTGCGAGTCGGGCCGAGCAGCGCTTGCCAACCTTCGTCTCGCGGTCCTGCGTTTCACGAACCGCCGTTCCTTGTTCAGCGCTATGACAGCTGAGCGGGAATTCAAACGGAAATAATTCGGAATAATAATCGTTATAACAAATGTAATGTATAAGTCGTAAAAATTTGTAAATTAGTCTAATTGTAAGTAGTAATGTATTCGATGAAGTTATGGAGACGGAAACCATGTAACCCCGAGGGGAACATTAAATAAACATACATAAACATACATAAACATACATAATAATTATGATAATGCATTGTTATTATTATCATTATTATTATTATTATTATTGTTATTATTATTATTATTACTATTATTATCATTATAATTACTATTATTATCATTATAATTACAATTTCCGAAATAATAATCATAACAATTATTATAATAATAATTATTATTATTATCATTGAAAAAAATTTACTCGAAAGTGGTGTGAATGAAAATGAAAACGTATGCGCCATTTTTTAATTTTTTTTGTACTAACACTGAAATCCTGTGAAACGCACAGAATAATCAAAATTCCGATTCTTTTGAGAGATTTTCAAGTTTCAGCATAAAAAAACTGGACAAGGCAGAGGTATAGAGTCGTAAACGCCATTTATTATTCGATTTTTTTTTATCTTGAAAATGTTGTGAAAATCGGAATTTCAATTTTTTCCGTAATAATAATGATGATGATGATGATGATGATGATGATGATGATGATGATGATGATGATGATGACGACGATAATGATGATGATGACGATAATAATAATAATAATAATAACAATTATTATCATAATATTATGATAATTATTATTATTATGATAATAACAATATGATAATTATTATTATTATCATTGTACAAAATTTACTCGAAAGTGGTGAAATTTGTGAATGAAAATGAAAACGTATGCGCCATTTTTTTTTCTACCAACACTGAAATCCTATGAAACGCACAGAATAATCAAAATTCCGATTCATTTGAGAGATTTTCAAGTTTCAGCATAAAAAAACTGGACAAGGCAGAGGTATAGAGTCGTAAACGCCATTTATTATTCGATTTTTTTTTATCTTGAAAATGTTGTGAAAATCGGAATTTCAATTTTTTCCGTAATAATGATGATGATGATGATGATGATGATGATGATGATGATGATGATGATGATGATGATGATGATGATGACGACGATGATGATGATGATGACGATAATAATAATAATAATAATAATAATAATAATAATAATAATAACAATTATTATCATAATATTATGATAATTATTATTATTATTATGATAATAACAATATGATAATTATTATTATTATCATTGCAAAAAATTTACTCGAAAGTGGTAAAATTTGTAAATGGAAATGAAAACTATGCGCCATTTTTTTTTTCTTTTTCTACAAAAACTCTAAAATCCTGTGAAACGCATAAAAAAGTCTGATTTCAGAGTTCTTTATGTGAAATTTTCAAAATTCAAAATTCAAAATTCAAAAAAAAAAAAAACATTGACAGGGCAACGGTATAAAGTCGTATAGTCGTAGTACGCCATTTTTTTCACAAATACTCTTGTCCTGTGCAACGCATAGAAGAATTGAAATTCCGATTTTCACAACATTTTCAAGATAAAAAAAAAAATAAAAATAAAGGGCGTATACGACTTTACACCTCTGCCTTATCTAGTTTTTTTTATGCTGAAACTTGAAAATCTCTCAAAAGAATCGGAATTTTGATTATTCTGTGCGTTCCACAGGATTTCAGTGTTAGTACAAAAAAAAAAAATGGCGCATACGTTTTCATTTTCATTCACACCACTTTCGAGTAAATTTTTTTCAATGATAATAATAATAATAATTATTATAATAATTGTTATGATTATTATTTCGGAAATTGTAATGATAATGATAATAATAATAATAATAATAATAATAATAATAATAATAATAATAATAATGATAATAATAACAATGCATTATTATAATTATTATGTATGTTTATGTATGTTTATGTATGTTTATGTATGTTTATGTATGTTTATTTATTGTTCCCCTCGGGGTTACATGGTTTCCGTCTCCATAACTTCATCGAATACATTACTACTTACAATTAGACTAATTTACAAATTTTTACGACTTATACATACCTTACATTTGTTATAACGATTATTATTCCGAATTATTTCCGTTTGAATTCCCGCTCAGCTGTCATAGCGCTGAACAAGGAACGGCGGTTCGTGAAACGCAGGACCGCGAGACGAAGGTTGGCAAGCGCTGCTCGGCCCGACTCGCAACGCGAAACGATCCAACATGGATGCTTTATACCGAGAATTTCAGTCTTTTTCTGGAAACAATTCTCAGGCTTCATCGTTGAGTGAAATGAACAAGTTTTGCGATATATGTTAGTGGAATTATATTTATGAGTTCGCTACATAGCCCGTTTCCACCTTTGAGATACGTAGTCGGTGATATGAGTGAAAACAAGTGACGGTCTCACGCTTCGCAACACAAAAAAGGCTTATTTTACTCGATTTTGGTGAGATACACGTTCATGCAGCTACAAATTTGATTACAAATCGTCTAAGGAACCCATTAAACACCCCCCCGTTCATATCGGGCTTCATCATTTTTTAAATACGGAAATACTGAGTCCAGCATGCCCTATTCGATGAAAAAATCGCATTTTTCGGAGTATTTGCCTCGCTATTTGATATCGCTGCAATCAGTTTTGGATACTCACTATGGTCGCAATTTGTGGGAGATTTGCTGCTCTTGAAAATGGTGTTTGAATTTCCAAAAAATAATAATTAGCAAAACAGTTGATTAGATATCAAACTGCAAATTGATCGACGACACTGGCACATCCGTCTACTCTATTGACGACACTGAGAAACTTGTCTAATCGACTGAATACACGATCGTACTGACAGATTTCGGAGGATTTCACAGCCCGCTCCTACCAACGGATTTCGGGGGATTTCACAGCCCGATCGTATCGAGGGATTTCGGGCTATTTCACAGCATGATCGTAGACCGAAGTGAACTTGGCCCCCCAATATATGCCAATTTTTAAAAATTTTTTGCCATCGTTTGTCCTTCGTTTGCCAATGTTTGCCATATATTTTTTTTCGTTTGCCCCTTTTAACTTCAGGAGTTATCCGCTTTCGAAAATTGGGGGGGCCAACTTCGTCAAATCGGCCCCCTAACATAATCCAAATTCAAAAAAAATTTTAGCCGTTGATAGTCTATCGTTTGCCAATGTTGGCCATATATTTGTTTTCGTTTGCCCTTTGTTAGATGAGGAGTTATTCGTTCTTGAAATCTACTTTACGAAGTTGGCCCCCCACTAAACACCAAATTCAATGAATTTTTCGCCATCGATTGTCCATCGACTGCCCTCGTTTGCCATATCTTTATTTTTGTTTGCCCCTTTTGTCCTCAGCAGTTATTCGCTTTCAAAAACCATCTGGAAAAGTTACAAACACATAGACTGTGTTCTGTATACGCGCGTTCGCCTCCTAGCCTTGCATGAGGTGACTAGACGTTGAATAACTCCGTAAAAAAAAATCGGAGAAAATGTTGTTTCAAAAACGGATTTCAAAGAGGGGACCTAAGGCTACAAACATTCTGTAGCCAAATTCAGACTTCACACCGCACGAAGAAGAACGGGCTCAGCCAATCAAAATCAGAATAAATTATCTTACATGAAATCAGCAGATTGACCGCAACAACTATCGCAAAACGATAGATTCCCATCAACTTTTTATAAGAGGGACACTCCTCAAAAGAATTAAAGCATCACCCATTTTTAGCTGAAAAATTGGCCATATTCAAAGTGCCATATTTTTGTGTGAAATGTTCGCAGAGGAGGGGTCAAAGACGCATTTTGAAGCTTGGAGCCTAAGCTTTCGAGAACATTTTTTCAAATTTTGCCAGCGCCATTTTGTTTTTGAGTTTCGGCCCCGTAAAGACACTTGTGTCACTTTGTCAAGTGAAAGTGTAAAGTTTGAAGTCATCTACGGGGAGGAGGAATTTTGTGACCGAAATTCGAAATCGGCCATCTTGTAGGCGCAGGTTTTCTCTGCAAAATGCATTTTCGACATCCAGGCTCGGATTTTTTTTCGCAAAGTTATTCAACCTTCCAACAAAAACCGTCAAAAAAACTTTGAGCGACCATTAAAAACGACCCGTTTATCGGAAAAGGGCGAACAAAAACTCATTTTGAAGGTGGAAGTATCGACTTTAATTTGCTGCCAAGGAAAATCGAATTCCGCCCCGATTTAACCCCTTCCCCTAATTTTTATCACACAAAAACGTGTTCAGTAAACCGTTGATTTTGACTACCTTTTTCAACCAAGCATAAATGATTCAAAATTCAATTTAAAAAAAATGGACGTGTAAGTTCGAAGCTTTCCCTTCAAAATGACCCCCTTACGACCGTTGTACGGTTTTCGTGAACCGAGATATCCGAAGTTGAAAAAAGCACTACATCGACCGAAATTTACGGCGCTTAAGCTGCTTGGTCGGACTGACACGAGTGGACCACTCTTGAAGTCACGTTTTTTTTTTTTTTTTGATTTGGAGATTTTATGATTTCTTTGGTAAAATTTACCATTTTACCATTTTACAATGTATCAAATTTACCAAGATAAAGCGCCGTAAATTTCGGTCGATGTAGTGCTTTTTTTAACTTCGGATATCTCGGTTCACGAAAACCGTACAACGGTCGTAAGGGGGTCATTTTGAAGGGCAAGCTTCGAACTTACACGTCCATTTTTTTTTTTTTTTCAATTGAATTTGGAATCATTTATGCTTGGTTGAAAAATGTAGTCAAATTCAACGGTTTACTGAACACACTTTTGTGTGACAAAAATTAGGGGAAGGGGTTGAATCGGGGCGGAATTCGATTTTCCTTGGCAGCAAATTAAAGTCGATCCTTCCACCTTCAAAATGAGTTTTTGTTCGCCCTTTTCCGATAAACGGGTCGTTTTTAATGGCCGCTCCAAGTTTTTTTGACGGTTTTTGTTGGAAGGTTGAATAACTTTGCGAAAAAAAATCCGAGCCTGGATATGAAAAATGCATTTTGTAGAGAAAACCTGCGCCTACAAGATGGCCGATTTCGAATTTCAGTCACAAAATTCCTCCTCCCCGTAGATGACCTCAAACTTTACACTTTCACTTGACAATTAAGTGACACAAGTGTCTTTACGGGGCCAAAACTCAAAAACAAAATGGCGCTGGCCAAATTTGAAAAAATGTTCTCGAAAGCTAAGGCTCCAAGCTTCAAAATGGGGTTTCGACCCCTCCTCTACGAACATTTCACACGAAGTTATGGCACTTTGAAAATGGCCAATTTTTCAGCTAAAAAATGGGTGATGCTTTAATTCTTTTGAGGAGTGTACTATCGTACCTGCACTATAGTCCGCTTCACTATACGTTTATAGCGCAGTTATAACTAACCTTACTCTACTTACTACTCAACTTTACTATACTTTCATATGTATGTATACTATAAGTACTCAAAATATGAACCACAAGGTGCGAGAAAATTCTTTGCAAAAAAATAAACAACGAAAAAAAAAACAAAAAAAAAAACGTAAAATGAAAAAAAAAACGGAAAAAAATACATAATAACAGGAGTGTCAAATCCTACCGCGCAGCCTCTCCGTGGCACACTCTGGGGTCGTAAGTTAGATATTTAATTTACCAGCTAATGTCGGAGGTTTCAAAAAGCCAAAATCACCCGAAGAACGTTATCATGCATTTGCTATCATTATATCCTAAATGACAAACCAGTACAACTATAATTTATATATTTTTACGCTGAACCCATTTCAATATTCAAATTAATAATTAATGAAGGTATAGGCTGATCAGTGAAACTGTGCGTGGTCGCTCCTCAGACCAGGCTGACAATCAGTCGACACGTTCGTCCATTTTTGCATCCAGTGACACGTTTTTTTGTGATTCCGCGTGTAACAGGCATTTACTTTGTACCAGATTGACCTTTTTCATCTCATCCAAAATTGAAAAAAAAACGACATTATCTCAACCGATTTTGATGAAATTTCTATGGGACTAATCTGAAAATATATCCTTTCAAATAAGAAAACAATTTTGCAAATCCGTTTATGAATGACGGAGTTCTGGGGTAACAAACATAGAAAAAAAAAATGAAAAATACAACCGAATTGAGAACCTCCTCCTTTTTTCGTATTCGGTTAAAAACAAATCCGCTTCTCATCGAAAAGACCACGTTCTTCTTCGAATTGGCATAGGTATCTCTCCCATTTTCCAGTTTCAGCCAGTCGATATTGGAAATATTGGAAAGTGATATTGGATTTTTTGAAGATAGTTTTTGAAAGCGAATAACTTCTGAGGACAAAAGGGGCAAACAAAAATAAAGATATGACAAACGAGGGCAGTCGATGGACAATCGATGGCGAAAAATTAATTGAATTTGGTGTTTAGTGGGGGGCCAACTTCGTAAAGTAGATTTCAAAAACGAATAACTCCTGATGTAACAAAGGGCAAACGAAAACAAATATATGGCAAACATTGGCAAACGATAGACTATCAACGGCAAAAAATTTTTTGAATTTGGAATATGTTGGGGGGCCGATTTGACGAAGTTGGCCCCCCCAATTTTCGAAAGCGGATAACTCCTAAAGTTAAAAGGGGCAAACGAAAATAAATATATGGCAAACATTGGCAAACGAAGGACAAACGATGGCAAAAAAATAAAAAAATTTTGCATATATTGGGGGGCCAAGTTCACTTCGGTTGATCGTAGTCCTACTGACTGAATACACTGGCATATCCGTCTAGGGTAGGTGTCCCAATTACGGAGCCCTTAGCGACGTCCATCGCCGTTTCTTAATAAATACTACTCCCTCATCTCTCATTTTGACATTTCAGAGTTTGAGATTGACGAATGAATGTATTTTAAATGATAACACATTTTTTTTCACTCGATGAATACGAAAATGAATAAAAACTAAACATTAATGTAAAACTATGCGCGTGTCCCAATTACGGTGCCTTCGAAAATATCTGTGAACCGAATACGGTGCCCCAATTACGGACAGTGTCCCAAATACGGAGCCCCGATTACGGGCGCAAGTCCTGCGGTAAATGAGCAGGTTAACTTCACTTCACGTGTTATATTCTTGCCCGGAAATATCATAGAAGACGTTTCCCGTATTTACGAACGATTTGTATCGAAAAGAGTGACGTACTTGGGAATTTTAAAACATTCGAATACACCTAACCTCCTGTTCTGTTCGAAATTTTTGTATACCGACTGTCCGTAATTGGGTCTAGAAGCCAAAATGCTGTCCCAATTACGGCACTCCGTAATAGGGACAAGCCTTCAAACTCGTGTACCAATTGCGGGCCCCACTATTATTATCAGAAAAAATGGTTAAATTGTACATTTTTCCGTTTAGGTGTTGAATATTATAGTCAAGATGTCATATGAGATAAGTTTTATTGAGTTATGAGTGATAATATTGTATTTATCGCCATTTGAAAAAAGGTGATTTCTTAGCACTTTGGTTAAGGCAGCTAAGATAATTTCGATCGATGTGTGAGTCCGAAATCGAAATTAAATGTTCAATGGATTACTTGAAGCTTCAACATGCGAGACTACTTGTTTCGTCAAGTTTATAAATCAAGCTTTACGACAAAAATTCACACATGCTGATATCTGGTAGTGCTATTTCTTAAATTAAAGAAAACACAGAGAGGGCACCGTAATTGGGACACCCTCCGTAATTGGGACACCTACCCTACTCGATTGAGGACACTGAGGAATTTGTCTAATCGACTGAATACACGATCGTACTGACGGATTTCGGAGGATTTCACAGCCCGATCCTACCTACGGATTTCGGGGGATTTCACAGCCCGATCGTATCGAGGGATTTCGGGCTTTGGAAAAGCCAAATAATGAAATATTTTCCAATCGATTGTCCAAATTATTGATTTAGCGACGAGTCATCGGAAGAACAGTGAAATCGGTCGATCCATTTAATTGCCAAATATATGCCTCATCAATTTTTGTTAATTACTAATTACCGATTGTTTTCCAAATTGTGAAAATCGTTTTCCAAATTTGTCCAAATAATTTCCAAACTACTGGAAACCTTCATCTTCAGAGTGGTTAATTTGGTCTGCCAAGAGGCGCATTCGCGTTGGGATCAAAGTGATTTTCATCATAATGATGTGCCAATCAGATGTCGAATAGCACCGCTCTGAAGTTAGGCACTATGATCTGATTGGCGGGATTGGTTCGCTCATAATGCCTGAAGACCTCAGTTACACAAAGCGCGTCGCGTCGTCGCGTCACGCGTCATGATGGTTGGCCAATCAACGTGCTGACCTTCTTCTAGATTCTTGGTCAAGCTGTTCTCCCATAGGTCATTGCGTATGACGCGTGACGCGATGCGCTCTGTGTAACTGAGCACTGAAACTGGCGAAATCACAACATTCGTTAAATGTTACCATCAATTCTAGAATTGATGGTAACATTTAACGAATTCACATCGATATATCGATATATCGCTACACGATGCTCGATATTTTAGTGTATCGATATATGCAAGCCGATATTTCTCCGATGCGCGCGCAGTCTAGTTGATAGATCTACCGCCAACTTCACGGTTCTTAATTCTTGAATTCTCAAATCACACGTGCCGTTGACCTAACCTAAAAATTAGTTCGCATGTAACGTGTATTCAATAATTTATTCATGGGCGCTCCGAAGAAGGTAGGAAAGCGGAAACAGACTCCGTCTACGTCAACGAAATCAGGGAATGGAAAAGCGGTCAAAGATGTAGACGACCTGGCCGAATCATCCGTAAGACAACATACATACATACATACATTTTCTTTTAGGTTATGTTACCCCGTTCCGGTATTTTCATCGTTTCTCTGAACGAGTTCGCATTAATCCACAGTTTTTTCCCCCTCTTCTTATTCCGACACTCGAAATTCATCCTCTTAGGAATCAGAAGCAGAAGATTTTCTAGCTACCGATGAAATTAACGACGAAGAAGACAGCACAGACGACGAGCGTGGGAACGAGGAGGACGTCGTTGATTCAGACACCGAGAAAGACCCCATTGTCTTCGCCTCGGACAGCGAAGATGACGAGCTTGAGTTCGAGTCCGAGTCCGAAGAGTACGACGATGACGAGGAGGAAGAAGAAGATAACTCAGACTCAGACTCCGAAAACGAAGATGACGAGGCGTCCGAAGAGGAAATTCAGAGGCCAAAGACCACGAATAAAGCTTTGATCAAATCCGTGAAGAAGAATGAGAAGCCGGCGGAGAAAACATCAAAGCCTGTGAATCAAGTGAATTCCAGAAGAAAGAGTAAATCGATTTCTCTGAATGAGGCGGAGAAGGCGGCATCAGGATTGGGGAACGAGGACGAGTACGAACACGATACTTCCGACGAAGAAGACATCAGAAATACAGTCGGAAATATTCCCATGCAGTGGTACGAGGAGTATCCACACATCGGGTACGATTGGGACGGAAAGAGGATCCTGAAACCCGAGAAGGGAGACCAGCTCGACAATTTCCTCAAGAGGATGGAGGACCCGGACTTTTGGAGGACCGTGAAGGACCCTCTGACCGGACAAGACATCGTCCTGAGCGAGGCGGACATAGAGCTGATAACCAGAATACAAAAGCAGAAGATTCCAGACGCCCAGTTTGACGAGTACACGGTGAGACTCTGAACGCCGCCGTTTCTCGGGGCGTGGAATTTATATCTAATCGTTTTTTCTCTATTTTTGCAGCCTTGGGTCGAGTGGTTCACTTCGGAAGTCGAAAAAATGCCCCTCCGGAAGTTCCCCGAGCACAAGAGATCCTTCCTTCCCTCAAAATCCGAGGCAAAGAAGGTTTCAAAGCTTGTCCACGCGCTGAAGATGGGCTGGATAAAGTCGACGGTAGAAATGGAGAAGGAGAAGCTACAGAACAAGGCCGACAAGCAGTTCTACATGCTGTGGCAGTCGGACGATCAGGCGGAGGAGATGCGCAGGATTCACAAGCACATTCCCGCCCCAAAACGGCACTTGCCTGGACACGCGGAGAGCTACAATCCACCGCCAGAGTATCTCTTCGATAAGAAGGAAATGAAGGACTGGGAGAAGCTCAAGTCGACTCCGTGGAAGAGGAAACTTCACTTCCTTCCTCAGAAGTTTAACTCGCTTCGCGAGGTGCCCGCCTATTCTAGGTACATAAAGGAGCGCTTCCAAAGGTGCCTCGATCTGTACCTCTGCCCTCGGGCTCTGAAGATGAGATTAACCATCGACCCGGCGAGTCTGGTTCCCCAGCTGCCTAGTCCTAAGGATCTGCAACCCTTCCCTACCACCATGTCCATGGTCTTCAGAGGGCACACGGATATGATAAGAAGCTTCACCGCCGAAGCTAAAGGGCAGTATATCGCCTCTGGCGGAGACGACATGACGTTGAAAAGTACGTTTTCAGATTTTTGTCACTCATTGAAAGGTTTTAACGGTTTTTGGAATTTTTACAGTCTGGGAAATCGCGACTGGCAGATGCGTCAAGACCATACCGTGCGGAGGCGTTATCAGGAGCGTTGCTTGGTGCCCGAACCAAGCAATATCCCTGATAGCCGTAGCCGCAGACCAGAAGGTCCTCTTGGTGAATCCCGGAGTCGGGGATCACCTGATAACCAGCAAAACGGATCAGCTCTTGGAGATCATACCACAGAGCGACGTCTTAGGTAGAATCCGAGAAGGGGGAAACTGGCAAAGATGATATTCTAATTCATTGACCGCACATTTTTTCAGTGAATGAAAGAGTGAGGACTGCCGTTCAATGGGAACAAGCAGATGGAGAGAACTGGCAAAAGGGTATCAGGGTGATCCTGAATCACTTCAAAGACGTTAAGCAGGTGACTTGGCACGCGAGAGGCGACTATCTCGCCACAGTAATGCCAGATGGACAGAACAGATCTGTCCTTATAAATCAGCTGTCCAAAAGACGGTCGCAACTCCCCTTCAGTAAATCCAAGGGTCTCGTACAGTGCGTTTTGTTCCATCCGATCAGACCATTTTTGTTCGTTGCGGTGAGTTTCGCTATCCGGAGATCGTTGAACTTGAATATTAACTTTCCGACCTTTGAATCCCCCAGACGCAGAGAAACGTCAGGATATACGACCTGGTGAAACAGGAGATGGTCAAGAAGCTGTTGTCCAATTCAACTTGGATATCGACCATGGCTATACATCCTGGTAATATTTTTCTATGACTCTATCTGAAGTCGGATGATCTATCGATTCCTTATCATTTTCAGCTGGTGACAATATATTGGTGGGAACCTACGACAGAAAGATGCTCTGGTTCGATCTGGACCTGAGCACTAAACCGTATCAGACACTGCGACTGCACGGTACAGCAGTTAGAGGAGTTGCATTCCACAAACGTTATCCGTTGTTCGCATCAGGAGCCGACGACAAAGGGCTTATAGTATCTCATGGGATGGTTTACAAGTGAGTTTCAAACATTTTTTCGTCTCCGTTCCTATTCTGACTCTTTTTTGTCTTATTTACAGCGACCTTCTCCAAAATCCACTGATCGTGCCGCTCAAGAGATTATGCAATCACGAGACCTACAACGACTTTGGTATTCTAGACGTTATGTTCCATCCAATACAGCCTTGGGTGTTTTCAGCTGGTGCAGATGCAACTATTAGATTGTACACGTAATTTTTTTTTTTTTTTTGAATCATCATTGATATACAGAGATTATCAGTTTAATTTTGATGTGACCGTGGCCTCGTTTCATAATAAACACATACATTTTACTAATTTTTTGTATTGTTTGTTATTAACTTTTTTTTCTTCACCCTATCAGTCCCATTCAGATTGCGGCTGTTCGATTCGAAAAACCGATTTATCGATTGATCCACGTTTTAGATTATTTGGAAGAACGATTAATCGAATTATCGCGGCGTTTTAGATTAATTGAAAAATCGACCTCACTATTGATCGACGTTTTAAATTACCTGGAAGAACGATTAATCGTTTTATCGACGTTTCAGACTAGTTGGAAGAACGATTAATCGATTAATCGGCGTTTTAGATTGATTGAAAAATCGACCTCGCTATTGGTCGACGTTTTAAATTACTTGGAAGAACGATTAGTCGTTTTATCGACGTTTTAAATTATTTGGAAAATCGATTAATCGATTAATCGGCGGTTTAGATTGATTGAAAAATCGACCTCACTATTGATCGACGTTTTAAATTACTTGGAAGAACGATTAGTCATTGTATCGACGTTTTAAATTATTTGGAAAATCGATTAATCGATTAATCGGCGGTTTAGATTGATTGAAAAATCGACCTCACTTATTGATCGACGTTTTAAATTAATTGGAAGAACGATTAGGCATTTTATCGACGTTTTAAATTATTTGGAAAATCGATTCATCGATTGATTCACGTTTTAGATTATTTGGAAGAATGATTTATCGATTAATCGGCGTTTTAGATTGATTGAAAAATCGACCTCACTATTGATCGACGTTTTAAATTAATTGGAAGAACGATTAGTCATTTTATCGACGTTTTAAATTATTTGGAAAATCGATTAATCGATTAATCGGCGGTTTAGATTGATTGAAAAATCGACCTCACTTATTGATCGACGTTTTAAATTAATCGGAAGAACGATTAGTCATTTTATCGACGTTTTAAATTATTTGGAAAATCGATTAATCGATTAATCGGCGGTTTAGATTGATTGAAAAATCGACCTCACTTATTGATCGACGTTTTAAATTAATTGGAAGAACGATTAGGCATTTTATCGACGTTTTAAATTATTTGGAAAATCGATTCATCGATTGATTCACGTTTTAGATTATTTGGAAGAATGATTAATCGATTAATCGGCGTTTTAGATTGATTGAAAAATCGACCCCACTATTGATCGACGTTTTAAATTACTTGGAAGAACGATTAGTCGTTTTATCGACGTTTTAAATTATTTGGGAGAACGATTAATCGATTAATCGGCGGTTTAGATTGATTAAAATATCGATTGATCGACGTTTCGGGTTAATTAAACGATTTATCGGCGTTTCACATTAATTGAAATATCGATTAATCGATGTTTTGGATTGATTAAAAACGATCAATCGAAGTTTGAAATGAAACATTTTGTTTTTATCAACTGACGTTGCAAATTAATTGAAAAATCGATTCATCGATTGATCCACGTTTTAGATTATTTAAAAGCACGATTAATCGATTAATCGGCGTTTTAGATTGATTGAAAAATCGACCTCACTATTGGTCGACGTTTTAAATTACTTGGAAGAACGATTAATCGTTTTATCGACGATTCAGATTAGTTGGAAGAACGATTAATCGATTAATCGGTGTTTTAGATTAATTAAAATATCGATTGATCGACGTTTCGGATTAATTAAACGATTTATCGGCGTTTCACATTAATTGAAATATCGATTAATTGAAGTTTTGGAATAATAAAAAATTCGGTTTATTAAATAATCGACGTTCCAGATTGATCAATAATCTTATATGCTTGATTCAAATATGGATTCTTGATTAAATGTGAATGAATGGACAAATTTTTTCATAAATATTTATTTCATTACTTTAGAATGCTATTTATTTTTCTTCAAGTCATTGGTATACATAGTGCGTTTTTATTTTTATCTATTGTACAAGCGTAATACAGATATTGGGATGTGTTAAAAGATAGTGCATTGTAATTATAGAAATATTTTTCCTAGAGGTGTAAGTACTACATTACGTTTCGTCCAGACCAATTAACTACTAGTTCAATAGTTATTTATTTTATTATTATTTTTCTTCTTATCTAACTCTATTATTAGATATGTAGGAATAATTAAGGGGGCACAAACATTACGTTGAAGTAAAACTACGTAGGAACTGTCTTCTGATATTCAAATAATTTCAATTATTCACAGAAATTACTACAACGCATGAAAGTAATTTTTCTTTGTTTTTTTTTTCCAAACTCACCTAATTACATCTATCGGACGATACAATCTAACACTTATAAAATAATAATCATAGAAACATTTCATATCTTAGAAAAATTAATTAGGAATTGGTATAAAGATACTAAAGCAAATAGTTAGGGTAACGCAAATTTTGATGAAACATCAAACATTATCTGACTACATTAGATCTTTTTACTGTATATAATATGTACATCCCTGGGAGTACATAGATAAATAAATGTTTCATACATTGTAAGCATACTTATTATAATAAATGCCCATAATCAGTTAACTGTATAGTTTTTCGCTTAGTTTTCGAGAATTAAATAAAAATAATAATCGTGACTTGATCTCCTCATTTTTTTTTTTTTTTTTAGTAGTAACTTAGTTTACGGCTAAAACTTAAGATCGGTTGATAAGAATATTGTATTACGCCAAGGGAGAATGTCCCAAGCACTGCCATTCCGGTTCTCCGCACTCGCACATTCTACCTGCGTGGCGTATTTGAAAAACAGTAACAACGTGTCTGTTATCGTCGAATCTACAACTGATGTGTAATTCGTGAATGAGAAAAGTATAAAATTGATTAGCCCATCTTTGCCTCAAGTAAACGGACCTCGGATCTTGACACAAAACATTTTCTATCGCATGTTTTTGCTGCTCCGCCTTATCTCCTAATATTTCATTCAACTGAATCAGAGCTCGTTCGTTGAACGTCACCGTCAACGAAGATACTCTGGGTCTAGATATCCAATCCGGTATCCTCACGTCGGCCAAATTAATGTCTTCGTGAGCGAAATTCTGCTGACTCCTAACGTCCGTTCTAACATTCTGGGAATTAGCAGCATTTTGCAATACCGCCGGGACAATGGTCGTAGCTGCGCCTTGAATATTCGATAGAGTTTGCGACGCCGCGAGATTGTTCTGGGACGTGAAACCCTCCTCGCCGTCCGGTGCCTCTCTGATCCCCATTCTGATCGGGGAGTTATCTAGCCTTGGGTTCACCGCGCGTCTGTGAAAATAATCTACATGGGTACTCGGCCCGTCAGCGCCGTCCAGGAGTCTGGTGTTCCTTGATATTTCATCGTTTGGATTATTTCTAGAGTTGAAATTGATCGTTCTATTGCCCTGAGAGTTGGACTCTATACTCTGAAGACTATGGGCCATATTCTCGTTGTGTAATTCTAGAGTTCTAGCGTTTCTCGGAGTCCCTGAGTTCGCGTCTGTCCCTAGAGCAGCGGAATTCTGACCAGATATCTCGGAGCTAGTTATTTCTCTGTCGTCGTACGGGCCGAGATCTGAACTTAGACCGTTGGACAATTCTAAGCCGCTGCTAGAGCCAGTTCTCCCGTTTTCAAGATCTAAATTCCTCTCCCCGGTTCTGTAATAATTCCTCGAATCTAAGTAGTTGCCGAACTCCGAGTGACCGTCGAATTCCTCCGCCTGTAATCTCAGCGCTATTTCCTCGTCCCTAGATATATCCGTGCCCAGGGCAGCCCCGTCGAGATAAGAATCGTGGATCGTGGTTCCGACGCCGTTGCTTATCTCCTGAGGAGCGAGTCTCTCGTTAGACTCAAAAATTCTGTCTTCAAAATTCGCGAGCGATTCTCTGTCCGCGAAATTCGACCCGCTGATCTCTGGGGCCTCCCTGCTGCCGTACTTCTCCACGTACAACGGATTGTCGTACTGCGGAATGTAGGGTTTCACGTCCAAGACCGGGGTCTGGTCGACCATGTCAACGCCCTCGAAGAATATCGCGCAGTTCTCGATCTTTATGATCTTGACTAGGCTCAGTCCAATCGGACAAGGCCGGTGCGGAGATCTGGTAGAAAATACGCCGGTCCTGATCCCGTTCAGCCGAGGCGGAGAGACCTTCGCCCTCACGTGGGTGGAGTCGTTTTTGTGAAAGTGAAAAAGTATCCTGAAAAATGACAAAGATCTATGTAAAGACACGTAGATAGAAGAGTTTCCACGAGGGGTCAAACACAAAAGAAATCTGGTGTACGAAGGGCCGGAAATATCAGGAAAGTGTTAGAAAATGTCAGAAAAATGGTGGGAAATGACAGAAAATGTCAGGAAAATATAGAAAAATGTTGGAAAATGTTGGAAGATATCGTGAATCGTGGGAAGTATGGTGTACACATTATTGCTAGAGTGCTCCCTCGAGTTTCCACGTCTTTTACCACATGTGCGAGAAGTCCTGAAGCCCTTCGAGAGCATGTTCGGGATTGGTGAAGACGGAATTGAAGAGGGTCAACTTCCCCGGAGCTTTGTCGCAGATCCCGGGCTGTCTGGGAGTTCCTCGTTTGTTTGGGAACCAAGTGGACACGACGCCGATGGGTTTTAGCTTCAGACCCTCGTCCACGTCGGAGCTGGTGCTCGGTTGGACGGTTTTAGCGTCTAGATTCAGACTAGCCGGGTTTTTCTCCGCCTTCGACGACCCTAAGAGCCGTTTTATACTCTCGACATCTTTTTCATGAACGTGACGAAGACTCCTGATCTGTTGTCTGAGTGAAAATATGTCTGTTGTTCGGTCATATTCAAAATGTGGGAATTTTTTAGGTTATGTTATCGACGTCGATCGCTTCGACGTTTCGCGTGTTTAGATCGCGTTAAAATGAGCGTCGGGTTGTTTGGGATGTTGGAGAGAAACTTACCTCAAGTTGTTGATCTCCTTCCTGGCCGTAGTCAGCTGCGCTGATAAGCAGTTTGTGTCGAAGTCGGAATTTTGACATTTCCCTTCCATGATCACACGAAAGACAGCGAACAGCTGTTCTCAACCGCGAGGGATGGGAGGTAACCTCCATGGATTCGGAAGCACGTGAATGGCACGTTTTATTTTCTTGTGTCTGGACAGAGATTACGAGCTCCGCAAAAATCAGTGAAGATACAGAAGGCGACTACTCGGACATACTGTAAAAATTTCAGAATTATTTACCGTCTATTTTCGGAAATATAGACGCATAAAGCGAGGAATTGTCCTCCGACTGTCTGCTGTCTCCTTCTATCTTACACGTTACAGTCGCTATCGCGTCACGCATGCGCAACTCCGTTCATTCGCATTGCATTCACATTATGCTGGTGCGTCTACAATGGGTTTACCGACACTCACTCGGTGTTAGCCCACGGAACTAATGTAAATCCGAAAAAATAGATTCTCAGCGGAATTCTACATGCAATTCCGAAAAAATAGAATTCCGCTAAGAATCTATTTTTTCGGATTAAGTTCTGTGGGCTGAGATATTCGGAGATATCTGAGTGTCGGTAAAAATCGGGTACTGCACCCCCTCAATATGCCATTGTAGACGCACCATGCAAAGCCGTAGCGCAAATGGGATAAAAGTTTACTTTTTGAGACTTTTTCAATTACATGAATGAATATTACTCGCGATTTTAATCAATTAAATGGTTATATTACGCGTTTTAAAGTACATGACGAGATTTTACGGTGAAATTATCCCAATTTTTGCGCACCTACGTGACATTAACTTGACTGAAATAGTTATTGAGACTGGCGTGAAGGTGCGCATATATATAAGTTCGAATAATATCATCGTTATATCAATTACGTTTTTATTTATTCAACTTGTATAATTTTGTATTCAAGTTCGTTCTGCACCAATCCAACTGTCCGAAAGCTCATTTTCTCTTTTTTAGCCAACTTCAGACTGTTCAGCCATTGGAATTCACCCTGTATAACCACAATAAATAAACTTGATTGTACAGATAGACGAAGCATTCATATTGTTCATTGTTCTCATGTCCTCTTCTTCATTCCTCGAAGTTGAAGTAACATTTTGTACTTTTCGATTTCTTGGAGGTTTGAAAAACTTACTGATTGTAAGGGTTTATGGAAGAGTTTAGGGGGTGTTACGCGTCACGCCGGCCCCGTTACACTCGGCAGGGGGTATGCGTTACACGTGACGTCACGCTGGCCCCGTTACGCCGTTAAGGCGGTTTTTCAAACCAGCTTTTAACACTGTTAGTAAGAGGAGTGTGCTAAAAGCGTTTCAATTTTATTGTAACTTTCTTTTAAGTTTTTACTAGGTATTTCACCCATTTTGCTGGAATCTCAGAAACAAAGAGTCATTCTGAGCTCAAGTTTTCCATGTCGATGGGAGTAGAGAGGCATCAGAAGCTTGACGATTTCCCAAAATCTGGTGTAATCCGGAAAGTACGATAGCAAGAGGCTTTTCAGAGGATTGTTCTCGTCAGTTTTTTTTTATTCATAAATTACACAATTCTTTCATTCCACATTTAAGTACAAAAAAATCACCCCGGTTCAGCCATCTAAAACGTTCATAAATACAAATGTAGCAAGTCGAAGTTGATGGATTCTAATTTTTGTCTCAAGTTAGCATCCTGTTGAACGTTATCGAACCATCTCGAGACGTTAACGAATTCCGCTTTTTCCTGAGGGTTCAAGTTCTTCTGCAACGAACAATATTTCATTAATGATAATTCATCAGTTGCGATTGATGTTTATTTATTATATTCTTACCACTATGGCGTGCAGCATGTAATACAGGCATATATCCGCCAGGGTTTTTTCACTTCCGGTAAAATAAGTATTTTCTTTCAACGCCTCGTTCAGTTCCTGCGAAATAAATGATTGAATAAAAATTTGAGAAACACTTCCAATCCTTAGGTACATTATACCTTTAGTATTCTCTTAGAATTCGACGAATTATCGGCATAGTTTACATGCAGTACCGCGTATTCCAACCACTGCCTCGTTAGAGCTTGTTGCTCATCATCATTGCCGAGATGTTTACCGGGAGAAGCTGATTTTTTAGCCAAAGCACGAACTATCGTGCTAAAACCTTCGATTGGCTGATTCGGAACGATGCTATCCGACGCTATGATCTAACACGTAGATAACATAGGCAAATTATGATTCGATATATGGGAGAAAACCCGCAGACATGTCTTGTGGACATGCGATCTCTATACGCTTATAACCTCAAAAAACACCAGCGATGTATATACTCACGTTATTCTCTGAAATGTACAGATTTCCAGGCGATACTTTTAGGAATTCTGATACTCTCTGCACACATTCGACACTG
This sequence comes from Euura lappo, assembly GCA_018257835.1. Lineage (NCBI taxonomy): Eukaryota > Metazoa > Arthropoda > Insecta > Hymenoptera > Tenthredinidae > Euura > Euura lappo. The sequence continues at coordinate 25,549 of JAEUYN010002032.1, forward strand.
CACAAAACCATTTTCGTTTTCGATTATACAACGTGCGATGTGAAGCTGAATTATAATTCATGGAACGTGGAACCAATCCCTCGATCCTCGGTGCCTCACTGCGCCTGATCCATAGGCAATACTATATACCGAGTACCAGCGAAGTACTTTTAAAGTTTTTAAAGATATGAAATTTTGTAGGCAAAGAGTGACAGCAATAGATTCTATTAGTTAATCCCGAGGGGTGAATCACAAGCGAAATGTGGTGTGTACACCACATCTCCTTTATCTCAATATCTACCAATATCTCCCACGGTATCTCCTGATATAATTTTCAATATAAATCCAAAAATTTTCCAATGCCTCCCATAATATCTCCCGATATATTCCCCAACATCTCCCGAAATCTCCTAAAATTTAGCAATATTTCCCGATATATTCCAATATCTCCCACGATATTTGTAATTTATTCAGGCATATATACAAGCAATATACATTCATATAATTAATGGATGGCATATTGCCCATTTCGCCGAGGTGTGGATTCACCTGTGTGCGAGCCTGACTGGCCGGGAGATTACAAAACATAAATACATATAACCTTAACTTAACAACTTACATGAAATAAAAACATGCAGTACATAACTATAGACAAAAGAAAAGAAAATAAAAGAAAAGAAAAGAAAAGAAGACAATAACTGCTCAATGCTAGGTTACTCGGACCTGGTCCCACATTAAAAAATTCTCCTGATACAATTTTCAATATATCTGCAAAAATCTCCCAATATCTCGAAACATTTCCTACTCTCTGTACACCACATCTCTCTTGTGATTCACCCCTCGGTTAATCCAATAGAAACTCACAATTGAAAGTAATATAATTAGTTAAGAATCATCTAGACAAAATTCTGTTACCCAAATTTTTTTATTTTTATACATGTATAATATAAATAAAGTACAATTACAACAATCTTAGTATAAAAAATGTTCACTAACAGATTTTCAGGTGTAAATATAACGTCTGTTTCGAAATATTTGTCATTTTCATTACTGGTACGTCGGTAAACTGACTAAATAAATTATGCAATTCCGTGATGAATTATAAAACCGGGAATTTTTCTTTACATTCTACGTCTATGAATGTAACGGAATTATAAAATTGATTTTGGCTCCCTGGCAGAATACTTTAACGTATCTTAAATAATTTAAACAATTCATGAGACTGATAACGTGTAAACAATAGATAAAATTATGATCCCACAGTAATTTGATAGAAAGAGCTTTAGTCTAATTACATTATTTTGTCACAATATCACATTAAAATTGTAAACAGTGAGGTGGTGGTTATAAATTTATAAACACCTATCTATCAATAGGTACAAATTCAGGTATTGATCTAGGAATTGTCGATACAAACGTTCAATACGGCAGTTTCGTAGTTTGAATTTTCAGACACACATACAACGAGTAAATACATAGTTAAATGTTCACATATATTATCATTTCATTTTTTTATTTTTTTTTTTTTTTTTTTTTTTTTTTATTATCATTAAAAATTCGAGACTCTTATATGGTTACAAGGTACGTTCAAAAATACTTTGCATATAATTAATAAGGAATAATAAAAGTAAATTTTACTCATTTGCGATTTCATTTTGGAGTGAAATGAAGTTAAATTAAAATACCCTTCTCAGTATTATATCTCTATGTATATGCGCATGACGAAAGCAGACAAAAAAAAAAGATTGACATTGTTTTTGGAAAAAAACACACTAAATTGATGTACGCTACTTTCACCATGCAAGTAAAATTTGCCCATTGACTTCGTCATAAAGTAAAGAATAAAAGTACCCTTATAGAAAAAAAAATATATGTATATATATATTCTCCTCATATTCAATACAATCTCTTCTCATAAGAGAACAAACCGTGCACATTTCCCTCTATTTGCGCGGACTGAGTTCTCCTTTCAAATTTAAGCTCTCCGCTGTACATCATAGACCTCAACGCGGATAGTGATATCGCGCCGATATCCTGACAGCCATGTTTTATCCCGCATTGTAAATACGGTAGGAATTTAAGGACCGTTCCTTTGTCGACGATCGATCCGCTGACACCCTGAGCTACCTTCAGCTTGTCCATTTCGTTGTGGAAGTATCTGTCCATCGCGGAGCCCCTCGCGTCTTCTCTGTTCATAGCGTCCAGCGATCCCATGCCTCTGTACTTCTTCAGACGTACGCCGTCGCTGAAGAAGTATTCTCCAGGTGCCTCTGAGGTTCCGGCTAACAGCGATCCCATCATCACCGTGCTCGCGCCGAGACTCAGGCCTTTGATTATGTGGCCTATGGTCTGTATGCCTCCGTCCGCGATCACGGGGACTCCGAATTTCCTCGCATATTCAGACACGTTGTAAACGGCTGTGGCCTGCGCCCTGCCCACGGCGGTCACTTCTTGGGTGATGCAGATGGACCCCGATCCCATACCGACTCTGAGTCCGTCGGCGCCGGCTCGGATCAAATTCCTGGCTTGCATGCTGGTCACTACGTTGCCCGCGATGACTTGGAGGTCGGGATACTTTGACTTTATGTGCTTGATCATGTCGATCTGGTACTTTGAATTTCCTTGCGATGAGTCCAGCACGACGACGTCCACTTTGGACGCAGCTAGCAGCTGTAATCTCTGCTTGTCAGCCTCGCGAGTTCCTATCGCGGCTCCCACGAGCAGCTGCTTGTTCTCATCCTTGCTAGCGTTGGGGTAGCTTCTGTTCTTTTTCAAGTCTGTCCTTGCCATGAGGGCGACGAGTTCTCCGTTCTCATTGATTATCGGTAGTTTACCCTTCTTTGACTTCTCCAGTATGCAGTTCGCCTCCTGAAGAGTTACTCCGGACGTGCCGGTGATCAGGTTGTTCAGCTTTGTCATAACGCTCTCGAGCTTCTGATTCTGCTGGCTAGGGATATCCTCGAGAAAGTCGATGTCTCTCGAGGTGACAATGCCGACCAGCTTCCCTCCGAGCCTTCCATTCTCCGTGATGGGAACCCCGCAGAAACCGTGTTTGGCTTTGACGCTGAGTACATCGCCGACTGTGTGGTTCGGGGAAAGGACCACCGGGTCTCGGATAAAACCGTGTTTGTACTTCTTGACCTTGTGAACCTCGCCGGCTTGATACTCCGGGGAACAGTTGTGGTGGATTATCCCTATGCCCCCCGATAGTGCCATTGCTATCGCCATGTCAGACTCCGTGACGGTGTCCATCGGGGAGGACACCAAGGGTGCCTTGAGGGTTATTTTCTTGGTCAGTTGCGAGGAGAGGTCGACCTCGTCGGCGGTGAAGTCTATGTAGCCTGGGAGAATGATGAAGTCGTTGTAGGTGAGGCCGTCGCCGGCGGAGAAAAGATGAGAGGCCGAGAGGCCGTCCTCGCGGATGGGGAACTTCTCGTCCTGACTACCGTCGTCTATAACGTAGTCTGCCATGTTGGGGTGTGTGTTTAGTTTGTCGAGGTGAAATTGGCCTGTGTCTTGCTTATCGGAGTCCACATTAAACGTGGAGACTCTTTGTCTGCCTCGATCTTCTCTCACTCGCGATCACTGACTTTACCACTGGAGAACGTGGTTCGCGTGGCCGTCTTGTTATTCACTGGATCCGGTACCGTGCACGTGCTCACAGCGTCGCCGACGAAATGACCGAAATCAACGTGTGCGCCGGTCCTATGTAGAGAAATTATTATCTACAGTTTCAGATGAATATGGGCGTATTTTCAATGCCGTCGATCGCAGCGGCAGTAGAATCTTAAGGTCACGTGACCTCGATATGATTTACACTTGGAATTTTCAAACGCTATTTTCTCAGCCAAAACACATTCGATTGATGTGAAATTGATATCAGTGACGTAGAAAAACTGAATGAAGGGCTTGCCAATCGTAGATTTTCGAATATCGAAAAACATGTTCAGAATTTTGTGTAACAATATTGTTCTGTAACCCAAGGAGGGGCAGCACTTCCTTGGATTACAGAACAATATTGTTAAAAAACTGTTATTACGTCTCGATTTTCAAAAATCCACGATTGGCAGGCCCTTCATTGAGTTTTTCTACGTCACTGATATCAATTTCACATCAATCGAATGTGTTTTGGCTGAGAAAATAGCGTTTGAAAATTCCAAGTGTAAATCATATCGAGGTCACGTGACTTTCATTTCACCTTAACTGCCTGTGAGAATGTGGCGAAATCACGAATCACGTGATTAACGACCAATGGCGATGAGGCGTTGTTTTGTCGCTGCGATGTAAACGGAGCCTATTACCCAGCATTCCGCGAACAACGATCAGGCACGAAGACGCACGAAGATTTGGCGCCATATTCGATTCAAATTCAAATTGAATATAGAACGATCGTTTTCAGTCGATCAACGATTTTCATAATTCTCGAGTGTTCGAAGCATTTCTCTCATTCATACAGCGATTTTGAATTTATTTGTTGAGAATTTAGAAGCTTAAAGGCTGTTTTATGATCAAATATTCGGTTTTGAGGATACTTTAAAACCGAAAGTTTGCAGAAAACAAATTATCGTGTAATTTAGTAGATAAATCTTTAATCATAAAAACGTGTACATGGATTATACAAGGTATATAATTGTAATAACAATAATAATAATAATATGCATTGGTATACAAAACTATAGTATAGTATATAAAATTAACCAGACAACTCGGATACAATCCAAGTATGTGATAGGAATAATCGTCGTGATGATTGAAATTTAATTGAGGTTGTTACATTTTCTACAGGAACGCTGAAAACGATAGAAACAAAAACTACAAAGTATTTATATATTCGAAACACGTTTTAAAAACACTTGATAATTTATTTTTCTTTTGGTTCACAATATGAAAATTTATCGTAATCAGACAAAACGATGTTTAGATATCTTCTGTCTGATCCATCTGCCACTCGACAGTCGCTGCATGCGTGTATCCTTTTGCAATAAAGAAACAAAAACGAAGGACAAACTAGTAAGAAATATTTCTCAATCTGTTTCGAGTCCTTATCATGAATATTCAGCTTCGTTATTTGAAGCTGTTGGAATTTGACCAGCGTTCGAAGGGTTTATCTTACCGGTTTGAAAAAGATTTTGTTAACCATGTCGAAGAATTCTCCAAACGCTCCCTTCAACGACGCGACCATGTAATCGAATCCCATTTCTACGTAGCTCAGGTCTTCGTACTCGTCTTGCTCCTCATACGTGAGGTAGTCATAGATCATTGGTAGAAATACGATCATCGCGTAGACCATGCAACCGAAAAATACTGGGAATGTTATAAAATTATACCGTAACACAACATTTTCCACCAACTTACCCACCGGATGTTCCCCGATTGATTTCAGCCGCAATGTTTTACTGTCGATCCGTTTATCTCGCTTATGTTTCTGTTTGTACATCAGTGCCGAAGACACGATAGAGTCTTCGTTCTCCGCGAGGAACAACTTCTTTAGTATAGCGCTCTGAGTACCGGCTGTAGGATCTGAGGATGACCTCATGTTTCCATTCAGGTATATTTGCTTCGTCGCAACCGTTTCCGAGGACGGTTGTAAACCGGAGCGATCCCTTGTGAAGCGAGAGCAAGACGAAATGGAAAATTAATATTGTATGAAGACTCAGGGTGTAATTGACCGTCGGATCAACTCACAACGTCTTATTAATCATCGTCGAAAGGACAGAGCACTGTTCCAGAGTCCTAATTTCGGGCAAGCTCAGTTCAACCGAAGTGTTGTTCGATTCCTCCACAACAGAGTCTGGAGTCTTTCGTTTCTTTGATCGAGGAGCTCCCATGGCGACCTGACAATAGTACTGCTGTTTCGCGCTCTCCCCGTTCTCCATTTTATCAAGTTTCAATTTGTTGTAATAATCCCAGTAACTTTTGTTCAAAAGCTGTTGAGTCTTCACCGGTATAGCCGTAGGTTTATCGACCGCGTCCGTCCTGGGCGATTTGTTGGTAGAGAAATTATGTCTATCCAGATCTGGGGACGAGGCGATCCTCGTGTTCTTGTTGGCAGGTCTTTCGTAGGGCTTGCCGCAGTGCTCCCGCTTGTCCACGTCTATTGGATGTGGCGTCGCTCTTTTACCAGTTTCCTGAGAATCTATGAAGTTTATGTCATTGACTTCCGAAATTGGGAAAGCATCGCAGTCAAAAGCAGGCCTCTTCTCCAGACTTTGGTACTCGAAAGTATTTTTAAAGTCAGATGCAAGCTGTTGGGTGCATTTGGACAGATACGAGCTTGCTTTTTTCAAGTACGGAGCATGCGATTGTCTTCTTCCGTTCGACATCTGAGGCTCTGAGCTTTGGACACGCTTCTTATTCAGCATCAAGTGCTGTTCGGACTTCATTTTCCGCTTCTGTCTAAGAGATTGCGTAGTTTTGTACTTTGACTGCAAGTTTTTCTTATCGTGATCATCAATTCTTTCCAAAAACGGATGCGTAGAATGTGTTTGCCTGTTATCGGCCATCGGAGGAACGTTTTCTGGCTCCGCATCCGTACTTTTATGTCCAACGTAACGATCTTTTAGCTCCTTAGAATCGTTCCTGTGTCTTTCTGGTTCGGAAACACGATATTCCGGCTTGTCCTGGTGGCAGTAGATGTGGAAGTCGTGCTTCGGCTCAAATTCCTCGCAAGCATGCGGCCCGTTCTGCTGAGGCCGACATTTCTCTTCGTTGTGAATATCTTTCATCAACTTTTCAGGACTCGAATGAAATTTGAATCTCTGACTTTTGTTCGTTTCCAATTTCTCTGGATTCTCAAGAAAATCTAGATTATCAATTTCCTGTTTGAAGAACGGTTCGCCGATTGAATTTGATAAATCTGTAGCTCCGCTGTAGAATTGAGGAACGGTGTTGTTGGGTAACTCCAACTTTGGAATTTCAACATCCTTGAAACAAGGAATTTCCAAATCATCTCTAGGCTTCGAGGCGGTAGGCTTTTTCACCGGTACATTCTGGTAACTCAGCACCGGCATTTGTACGTTGCATCGATCGCTCCGCCCAGTATTTCCCTGTGTATTGTCTTCTGATCCGATTTCCGCTGATACCGTTTGTACAGTTTGTATCCCGACGCTCTCCGTCCCTTTGCTTTCGTCAGGTTTTTCAGCCCGGATCACCCTGCGGATGATAAATTCTGTAGCAGCGTATGCCGAGGACCATTTGCGGTAATTTACCGCGCCGTATCTTCCCACGGACTAATTTTATCCTTGGCTGAATCGCACCCCTTCGATCCGGTGACTGTGGAACGATTGGTTTCCGTTTGCTCTCCTGGATCGGTGGAAGTTGTCTGGCTCTTAACGGCCGTTACCCTAAAGTGGTTTACAATTAGTCCACGTTATGAAACCTCAATCATCAGAATGAATATACTTCTTGAATCTTGGATCTGAGCATCCGGATCTCCGCTTCGGTTGATGACTCAGCGGAAGTTGACTCCTCTGACGATAATGCTGAGAATCTGTTGACGCTGCAAGTTTTGAAGATCTGAAATTAACACAGAGAGAGGAGAAAAAAAGTTCCGTCAAAGTTAACACTTCTTAAATATCGCATACTGAGACTGCGGCATTCGTACGACGGTTCGACTGCGTCTAGGTGTGCCGGTCAAGGTAACGATGCACGGAGGCTCTATCAGGTCTCCGACGTCGTCCGCCAGTCTGCGTTGAGGTATTTTGGGCCAAGATGGATCGGCCGGTAGTCTGATAAGTGACAATCGGTAGTAAGATTACGCGACAGGGTTTCAATCGTGGAATGTGTACCTGAGAGACCCGACGTTGTACTTTTGTTGAGTCGGCAACAGATTTTCGCTGTTAACTAAAAATCAAAAGTCTATGAAGTTGCGGAACGACGATACTTTTTGGCTTCGACTACCTCTTATGTTCAATCTTAGAGCAGTGTCTTCGTCGTGACATGCCATGTCGAAAGAGTCGTACATGATCGCTGTTCTGTTAGTTTTAGAAAAAGTGCGTCATTCGCTCGTTGGACAGCCGGAAAATTATTTTAGAAAAAAATTGCACATTATATCTAACGACTCGAACCAATTTGGTTTAAGGAATCATATATTTGTGATCCCCATGGTTACGAGATTCTTTGTTTCAACCCTGCGGGCTATCCGCACAAAAAAAGATGTTTCAAGAGTTCTTCGACTGCTGTTGCCAATATTTGTCTTTTAATTCTTTCGGTATATATATGATACATTTAAAGAATTCTATTATTTAATAATACGCCATCTTATAATATTTACATTATATATAGTATATAATATACAGTGATAATGATAATACACAGAGGAACAATCAGCTAGAATTAATAATAATTAATATCAATTCTTGTTTTCTTTTTCAAATCAGTTTGAACAAACGATATTTTATCTTTTTTTTTCAAACTGATTTCAGTGCATCGTGTACTGTACAAACACACATTTTTAAATATAGTATATCTCTTAATCACGGTCGATAAATTATAGCTAAGTGATGTTACAATATTCGAAAATAATTGTACGGAGGTATGTGGAGGAAATTTCATCGAGTTACTAGACGCCAAATTTTCGTGTAGCTAATTGTTGTAAATACATAGGAATAATAATAATACGTTGTGCGCATTGATCAAACATCGAACAATAAACGGTATTCTATAATTTTTTTTTTTTTTTTTTGCTTTCAAGTTTTCTATGATGTAAAATTTCAGCAATTATTTATAATCATTGTACATTTTTGTGCAGGATTATTTTTTTTTTATCGTATCGACAACAAATGCGTTCAATTCAATTCTCTGTTTTTTTTGTTTTTTTTTAAGTTATATAATCAGACCGAAAAATATTATACGGAGTGTCAAAGTATAAAAGTTATTATAATCCTCTTGACTAGAATTCATTCCATTATGCGAGACAAATACGTTGTTTGTATAAGTATTTTTTGATATTAATACTCCGATAGGTTTATCCGAAGAGATTTTTTTAGTATCGATTACCGTTATATTTAAGTACTCTGCAATAATCGCCGAATACAATTAGCCAAAATTTAGTATTTTTTCTTCTTCTTTTATACATAATTTCATAACTTTAATTTGGTCCTGAAGTATACAACCAATCATGTTTTATTGTTCCTCGACCGATTTTTTTTGTCTTTATTTTTTCAATTTATTTTATAAACTATGGAAATATCTCACTGACAGTGTCTTAGAAAAATGTTAAACTATATTATATTTCTAATAGCTAAATATTTGGCTGACTTTTTTTTTTTTTTTCTTTAAGCTCGAAACGAAAACGAAAAAATTAAATCTCGTATTCATGTACATAATTAAAAATAGCGAAATTAATATGATTATGGCGACTGTTTGGAACATAGGAAAATATCAGTTGATAACTGTTGTAACTATCAACGATTAACGACATTTCATCTTGTCACGCTAATCATTGTAGGTTTATAAGAGGAATTTTAACCCGAGTGTTTTTACACTGATTCTCAGTTCAATAAACTATAATAATGTATAATAACTATTGTAAATCTATTATAAATTTTTTTTATAATATACTCTATGTCAGGCATAGACGGAAACTTTGAACAATAATTTTTCTTCTTTTCAAATTATAAAAACATCAACGAAAATTTATAAATTTACACAATCAGAGAAAGAGAGAGAGAGAAAAAAAAGTACCAAAGCCTGCGATACAGGTTTAACAGTCTATACAATGAATATCACATCACAAATATGGTTTATACATTCTCTTCTCCATGTTATTAAGTCTCATTTGCAAAATTGCTGCGCTAAGTATGTTTATTTACATCGATATCGATTCTCTAAAGAATTAACTCGCATTTATCAGCAAGCCCGTGAAATATGTGCATTCAGCGTCTCGCGACTGAGTAACCGATTCCATCGTACGTAACGAACGTTAATTGCGAGAGTGACGAAGTTATTTGGCAGTAATAAACGAAATGACTATATTGGAATGGAAAAATTCAATCGGAATCGGTCCAGTTTGAAAAAGCTAACTTGAATCTCGGATTGGACCATATCAGGAACATTTATCAACTAGCTTATATTTATTGTCAGCTTAGGCTTCGTGCTCGCCGTTGTTTACGCAGATCAGAGACTCCGTCTGCTCTGCTTCCAAGTCTTGTATTCTGAAAATGAGAAATCTATTAAAGCGATAAAACTCGTGTACTCGGCTACGGCGAAGGAAAACCTGTGACGATGTTGAAGAGGGGTTGAAATTTTCAGAAAGAACCGAATTACCTAACGGAAGATCTGCTCCTTCGGCAGACCCAGGTGTAAAATCGTTTGACCACTTCCAGTACCGGATCCCAATTGTCGTAATAAGACAGAAGGGATACGGTAACGAAAGCCAATAGCATGGGGATGGTGCCGAGGTAGAACATGCAGGGATATTCGACCTTCTTCAGCAGCACATCGGCCAGCATCGACATCGGCATCGTTAAACTGACGGCCAACGTAGCGATGAGAGAAGACGTTAGGAAGCAGCCCCTGAAAACGTTAGCGTGAAGAATCATAGGGCGAGAGGAGAACCGGCGAGGGTTTAAGAGGCCGAAGTCTAACCAGAGCCACAGAACTTCGCTTAAAACAGTTCCGATGAGTCCGTTGATGATTAAAAATGTCCACTGATGGGTGTTCGGCCATTCGAATTTCTCCCAATGTCCGTAGTGGAGTATAAAAAACAAAGGCCACAAGAGTGTTAAATTGAACAGTCCGACGAAGCCGAAGAACATCGGTATATCCATTTTGTCTTCGTGATCGACTTTTCTCCTTAAAAAAACTAGATATGCTGCGTAGAAAAAGGCACTGACAAGTGCCAGAATTATACCCGTCGGTACTCTGTTCGCCTCTATCTCGAGATCGGACAAGCCGACTAGTACCTAGAACATGAAATTTCATCGTTAAACAAAAATCGTCGACCCATCGACAATTGATGTACTCACGAGCCCGAAGATGCTCACAAAAACAGCGACTAGCTTAGACAGCGTGAATTTATCGCTTCCGTTGCTGGGAAATACAGCGGCCAGAAATAACGTGAAGAAACTAGACGTCGATGACAGTACCGTGACGATTCCGGCCTCCGTTTCAGCCAGCGATATTTGATAGGTGTAATTAGCCATGAACCACTGAAAATTCAAGGACGTAAGTTCGTTGAAAAATGTGGGAATCGAATCTTAGGAAGCCTCCGTACCAGTAGACAGAACATCAGCGCTATTTTAGCAACTTTCTGTACAGAGAACTTGTTCGCTTGTCTCTTAGCGTGTTCCCCGGCTCGTACGCTCGCCTGATAGCTGAGCCTGGCTAGGAGGGCTTCCGTAGCGTCGCATTCCGACATGTGACGGACCTCGGCGAGTTTGCTGAACCTGACCGAACGTATCGAAGAGTCGTCGCTCTCGGTGCCCGAAGAACGGTCGCAGTGTTCGGGCGTTTTTATTGGTACAAATGTTGGGTCGCTCTGGAATATCGATTGAACGATTGTCAACAAGCAAGCCCGGTATTGAGTAGACGATAGCCGGTTACCGACCCAACTTCAGATATTGATTGTAGTCTATTTTAGAATCTTAGGAATGATAATTTTGCAGACGTATCCGGTGTTACTGCCGGGAACTAAACTAGAAGGACTCTTAGAAAACGGTCGATTTTCCCTCAAGTTCATTAGTATTGTCTGAAAACTGTAGTACGATGAGACTAAATTACAGAGTGGCAATAAATTCCATTACATGTGACATTCAAATTCCTTTCCTCGTAATTTTAGGAACAAATTCATTTTTTCGTCCATTGTGCAATAAGCAAACTCTAAGGGTGGTCAGATTGTAGATTTTCTGGTCCCCCGAAGTGTTCATAAACGAATAAGAACTTCATAGGAACAGAAAACTGTCCGATAAACTTATTTTTCCTCGAGTTATCACGAAAATTGACTTTTGATGAAAGTTCTGTGTTGATTAATTGATAAACGCATTTTTTTCAACAGTTTAAATCCTAATAATCTGAAATTTTGCAAAAAAGGATATGAAACCAAAAGTTGCTTTTCAATATTGAAATAATGACCAACATTGAAATTGTTTTCCAGTTCTGTGGCTGCTAAAAATGTGTAGAAAGAAATATTAGTTTCTTTTCTTACCAAACTCGTGTTTGCTTCCGCGTAAAAATTGTCATCCTCCATATTCGGGTCTATAAACTGTTTAAAAAAAGAAAGAAAAACGATTCAGTCTCTATTTTCCTAGTCACTGCTGCGGCTGTCGATTTTTTTTGCCGAATATCGACTTCAGTTCCGAAGAGAGGAAAAAATATTCCCGATAGGGATAAAACTGAGCTTCGAAAGGCTGTAAAAATTGATAAAGGACACAATTTTCAACACATCGAGCTGAAACTTGTTCTCTACCCTCAGAGCGAAGAAACATGTTCAGAAAAAAATCGACAACCATTGGAGACGAATATTTCTTGTAGTGGAGTAAACAAAGATCGACGGAAGCTCCTGACGTGAATACTTCGTACCATGTAAGTCGCCGGTTTGTTACACTGGTCTCTCCAAGGAGGCCAGAAGCACAGTCCGAGCAGATACAGCGTGAACATCGAGGTTTTGACGTAGGTGCTAAAAAACGGCTTTTCGAAAGCTGCTTCTCTGTAGATGTACTGAGAAAGAAACAACCAATCAACCATCGATCGCGATGAAATCAAGCCGTCGTCTTACTTTGGTCAGTTCGGAGCTTGAGACCCAGATGATATCGACTAAAAGTAGAACTAGAAGCCCGAGAACCAGCCTCTGGGACTTGTTCATCATAGCAGCCAGTCTGTGTGGATCCTCCGTCATCCCTTGCTGTCTGCGTTGTCTGAGTTCGACGGAGCAGCTCATCTCTCAGTGGCGACGTTGCGGTTTGTCGTTACGGCGCCATGACTGCGGCTCTGTGAACGTAAAAATGGGGAATAAAAGCAACCCCATAGTTTTTTTCGCTCTGGAAAAGAGATGAATTTTCAGATAAAGAAAAATAAACGTTTTGAGTCAATTCCGCGGTCGCACATTCGAATTTATTTATCTCTGGTTATAGAGGAAGGAAACAAACGGTCTTTTGAATCTGCGGTCTGCCGGTACAGAGCGAGGAGATAAACGCGGATGTGGGACTGTGATAACAGCTGAGAAACTGATAACGGAAGGAAGTAGGGAAAAAACTTAATTTACTCACCGAGATGGAAAAAAATATGTTCCGACTAATTTATGTCATGATTGATAAAAATTAATATGGTTGTTTATTTCCTCCCTTTTGCTCCTGCGGTCGTCGATTATCGCGTTGCACGTCTACATTTTATTTAAAAAAAATGTATTTACGCGACCAGCGTGTCACGAGGCTAATATTATCGTTTTAATACAGTCTCGTGACGGACTGTTGTTAGAATACTCTTTTATGCGGTTTGTTGATAAGAAATATACGTGTAGTCGATATAATTAGAGGCTAATTGATCGTTTATGTATCCTTCTGTGGTTCATCACTGTTGACGTTTACACCTCTCTGATAGAACAGGCTTGCTTTCACAGCCATGATGGTTCATTCTGCCACAGATGACGTATCGGACTTACGGCGGTACACGATAGACGCCGCTAGCGGCGCGGCGGGCCGACACTTCGATTGTTTGAATTTGAATTCGAGATGAATTCGAACGCGGCAAACGAGTTTAATTGTTTCGTGAGATTATGGCCGTTAAATTCATATGTTTCACATGTTAATGCTACAGCTACAGGGTGAATTCCTGACGAGGATACAATCTGAAGTTGGCTAGCATCGGGAAACAATTGGCTTTCAGACAGTTTTGAGCCGATACAACTGTCTGAAAGCTGATTTTCGATTCTATAGCCAACTTCAGATTGTAGAAACAAGATTTCAGACAGTTCTGAGCCGATACAACTGTCTGAAAGCTAGCTTTTTTTTATTCTAGCAAACTTCAGACTGTAGAAACAAGATTTCAGACAGTTCTGAGCCAATACAATTGTCTGAAACCTTGCTTTTTGATTCTAGCGAACTTCAGACTGTAGAAACAAGCTTCCAGACAGTTCTGAGCCAATACAACGGCCTGAAAGCTAGTTCTTCGTTTCTAGCCAACTTCAGACTATACAAACAAGATTTCAGACAGTTGTGAGCCAATGCAACTGCCTGAAAGCTAGTTTTTTATTCTAGCCAACTTCAGACTGTAGAAACAAGATTCCAGACAGTTTTGAGCCAATACAACTTCCTGAAAGCTAGTTTTTTTATTTCAGCCAACTTCAGACTGTAGAAACAAGATTCCAGACAGTTTTGAGCCAATGCAACTGCCTGAAAGCTAGTTTTTTATTCTAGCCAACTTCAGACTGTAGAAACAAGATTCCAGACAGTTTTGAGCCAATACAACTGTCTGAAAGCTAGTTTTTTTTTATTTCATCCAACTTCAGACTGTACAAACAAGATTCCAGACAGTTTTGAGCCAATACAACTGTCAGAAAGCTACTTTTTTTATTTCAGCCAACTTCAGACTGTACAAACAAGATTCCAGACAGTTTTGAGCCAATGCAACTGCCTGAAAGCTAGTTTTTTATTCTAGCCAACTTCAGACTGTAGAAACAAGATTCCAGACAGTTTTGAGCCAATACAACTGTCTGAAAGCTAGTTTTTTTTTTATTTCATCCAACTTCAGACTGTACAAACAAGATTCCAGACAGTTTTGAGCCAATACAACTGTCTGAAAGCTAGTTTTTTTTATTTCAGCCAACTTCAGACTGTAGAAACAAGATTCCAGACAGTTTTGAGCCAATACAACTGTCTGAAAGCTAGTTTTTTTTTATTTCATCCAACTTCAGACTGTACAGACAAGATTCCAGACAGTTTTGAGCCAATACAACTGTCTGAAAGCTAGTTTTTTTTATTTCAGCCAACTTCAGACTGTAGAAACAAGATTCCAGACAGTTTTGAGCCAATACAACTGTCTGAAAGGTAGTTTTTTTATTTCAACCAACTTCAGACTGTACAAACAAGATTCCAGACAGTTTTGAGCCAATACAACTGTCTGAAAGCTAGTTTTTTTATTTCAGCCAACTTCAGACTGTAGAAACAAGATTCCAGACAGTTTTGAGCCAATACAACTGTCTGAAAGCTAGTTTTTTTTTTATTTCGTCCAACTTCAGACTGTACAAACAAGATTCCAGACAGTTTTGAGCCAATACAACTGTCTGAAAGCTAGTTTTTTTTATTTCAGCCAACTTCAGACTGTAGAAACAAGATTCCAGACAGTTTTGAGCCAATACAACTATCTGAAAGCTAGTTTTTTTATTTCAACCAACTTCAGACTGTAGAAACAAGATTTCAGACAGTTGTGAGCTAATACAACGGCCTGAAAGGTAGTTTTTTTTATTTTAGCCAACTTCAGACTGTATAAACAAGCTTCCAGACAGTTGCGAGCAAATACAACTGCCTGAAAGGTAGTTTTTTTTTTTATTTCAGGCAACTTCAGACTGTGGAAACAAGATTTCAGACAGTGCTGAGCCAATACAACTGCCTGAAAGCTGTTTTTTTTTATTCTAGCCAACTTCAGATCGTATCATCGTTAGGGATTCACTCTGTATGTGGGGGATTCTACGTCAAATCGAACGAAAAAGCGAGATTTTCTCCCCGACGCCTTTTGATCTGCTTGTAATTTTGCACAGTCAAACTATTTGTTGAAACTACATGTTGAAAGGATGAACTGTGATTTTTTTCAGATTTCTCGACTCATCATTCCATTACGAAAAATCATCAAATAAATTGATTTCCAATTTTTTTTTTTTTCGCGCTTATATCGCTCAAAACGTAAACGACGTATGAAAAAAGTTCCAATACGCAAATTTCTGGTTTTCCTGTGAACTTTTCGAGAGTATTTCCATCAGATTTTTCATACCCCGTTCAAGTTTAGTTTTAATACAAAATGAGTGTAAATCATCCATAACTCAAAAGTGCCGAAATCGAATTGGCTGAAATTTATACACAGCGTGTATTTTTCAATGCCAAAAATTGTCTAGAAATTTCATAGTGGGCTGAGCAGTGGTTCAGAAGATACATCAACAAATACTCGCACAGTGGCGAGAATTCGGCGATTATGAGGTCGCAATACAGTTTTGTGGCCACGATTCGAAAATTCGACATCAATATTTATTGTTCTTGTTTGTGTACTCGCGATCGACCTCGAATTTTTGAACTGTGACCGAAAAAACTGTTTTGTGACCTCATAATCGCTGAATTCTCGCCACTGTCGAATATTTGTTGATGTATCTTCTGAACCACTGCTCGGCCCACTATGAAATTTTCAGAAAACTTTTGGCAGTGAAAAAGACCTGCTGTGTAAAAATTTCAGCCAATTCGATAAGGGCACTTTTATGTTACTCAAGATTTTCGAAAATTTTTCACCAAAACTGCAGTTTTGCGTAGCACAAAAAATCGTAAAAAATTATATTCAGAAATTTCAAAGAAAGACGCGAAACTTTTGTATAAGAACTTTTTTCAATTGTTCATCTGGATTTCACGCTATGTTGGCTTGAAAAATGGAAAATACGTTAAAAGCTGATTATTAGACCAGCTGTAATCAGAAAATACTTGGTCAGAAAAATCTGAAAAAATTCACAGTTGATCCTTTCAACGTGTACTTCGACTGTGTAAAAAAGCAAACATATCGAAAGGGGTCGGGGAAATCGACCGTTCGATTTGACGTGGAATCCCCCATACATATGAAACAAAATAGTATAACGGATGAATTGATGAAGTTGGGCATAGGGACTTAGGTGAATAGAGATCGACCAAACGTGCAGTACCTACAAATATTCTACTGGTAGAAATAATTAATTGTCAATTCTTTTTATTTCAACAAACAATACGAAAAACTGCGTAAAGTTCGTGATTTATTTACTCATTTATTCATTTATTTATTAGGCGGATACATAGACATGAAGAATATAGGAAAATAAGGTGCTGCACTGTGATGAAAAGCTGCATACAAAGCCATGGGCATAAAAGGGGCTGCAAATGAGACTAAGTTTATGAAAAAACGAAAAAAAACAGAGAAAGAACAAAGTTTTGGGAAATTAAGACACGTTTTACTTCCATTGATGAAGGAACGACGTTCGATCGATTCCAATTATGCTACCATCTGTTTGCTTTTGGCCTGAAAATAGATTTAAAGTCTGTTCGACATTTTTTGTTGATTAGGTGTGTGTGCACTAATAAACTTTGCCACGGCCTGATTCCCACTGTGCGAAAACTGTTCTTGAACAGAGTCCCGGGAAAAATGAATTTTCCTGATTGGATCAAATTCTATCAGACGCGAAGATAATCGATTGAATTCTATCTCGATTTTGTTTCTATAAAATCATACGATATCAAATTTCGTCTGATCAATAAAAACGATAATATGACAAAAATATTCAAGGTTCAAAAATCCATCACGAATTTGTACAAAATTTGTGATTGACTATATCCTGGATTAAATGAGTTTGAAATAGGATCTATTTTGATTTCGAACGAATTATTTTCGACCAGAGTTCGGTTTCGACCCAATAGAACTATGAGATATTGGTATCGGAACCAAAGAAGCTCAGACTATACATGAGTTTATAAATAATTCATGACCGAATGAAGAGACTGAATCATCAAGAGGCTGCCTCAACAATGGTTTATCATTTGCATAATTACAGGTACTCTTTAATGAGCTCTGTAATATTGTCTCAAGGACGATGAGTATTTGCGTTTGACACATCTTCACGCGAAGAGATCTGTATTGTAGACGTCGTTCGCGACTTCTAATGATTGAGACAAGGATTACATTAATAATGCATCCACTTTTACAAGTTGAGATGAACCTTGAATTTAATTTAATATATACCAGCTATTGTCTGTGAAATAATAATTTAATTGGGGTAATTAGAATTTTTTAAATAGTCGAGAGCCTGAATGAGAAGCAATGAGATAAAACTAATTTTGTAGAGTTAAAATATTTGTGTGAATTTACAACAACGTATTGGAATTAGTTTTACCCATGTATAGAAGTCACAAATTCACTTCATATACTTGAATGTACAATTAATTTACAGATGTGATAAATTCAGTACACAATTTTGTATTTTTGAAATAAAAAATACGAATTTTGGAACAAAAATTGAGAATTTGTTCACCAAATTCAAAGAAGTTTCGTGTAGTTAATGGGTAGTAGATTATTATTTAAACTATTGTTTTTTTTTTTACAAAACTGAGGACACTGTCTGCAACACTCTTTTTCTGACACCAGTCGAAGCTACACTGTGAGATATTCATACAAAAGAAACACTTCTGTGCTAGGAAATAGGAAGTAAGGCGCATGAATTAGGGTACGTAATACCTCGAATATGACCACCTATGGAAGTATGAAGGACCAAGTTATCGTCCATTCAATTATGGGCGCGCCAATGTTTACTCGCTAATTTTTATTACTAGGATCTGTATGGTTTATATACCCAATGAATTCCGATAGTATAAGTAATAAGAGGGGGGAAATAACTCGTCGAATTGACATGTCAATGGTCCGTGAATTATTACAAATTCATGCGAATTAACATGAATTGAATGAATCATTTCGAATTGATATGAATTGAATTGAGAAGAATTGAAGAAAATTGAATTGAACTAACGAAAATAGATTGAATTAATTTGGATCAGGCGAAAGTAACGAAAATTATTTCGAATTAATCGGAATCAACTTGGAATCGGGTTTAAATTAATCTCGAAAACATTGCAAATCAATTTTAATTACCGTGTATTATTAGAAATTTATTGAGAATTGAAGAATTAATTCGAATTAAATAAAATTAAATGCGTTGATCAATTGATCAGAGAGGGAAACCAAATTTCATTTGTATCGAAACTTTCAAAATACATATTATAGAATACGTTCTATTATTGTTCAACTTGTAATAGTATATCAAAAAACTAAGAGAAACTGAAAATGGGCGAGAAGAATTTTATTTTAATTCTTCGGAATAATGTTTCAATTACACTTTCGACATATCCAATCGAAGGTTTGATGATTTGTCTGTATACGAACATGGAACTTGAATGATGTACGGCCATTGAGGAGCTGAGGCCAATAATTATTTATTGCACTGCGTACGTTGCACTCGTACTTCGCGCACGTTTTTTTTATTTGGAAAAAGGACCTCGTTGTCACCTCGAAGGTCCTTAATTAAAGTTAAGACAATTTTATTGTACGTGGAATCTCCAATTTCGTTAATCGATTGATACATTTTCAATTCGCACATGGAAATTCATTTTCTTGATATCATACTGCCGAACAAGATGCTCGATGGATTGCTTGTAGACTGTCGAGAACGCGAAGCGAAAAAATATCGTTGTGGCCAAGCAAAGAGGTATAGAATAGTACGATAAGATATCGAAGTTTGACATTCATTAGCAATAGGAATAACGTTCATTATTATCATTTTCTTTTTTGCCTCTTTCTATTATTATTTCAATCTGAACGAAGGATAAGATCCATATACGACATTCGTACGGTACAATATCGTATAATTCATCCTGACTTAGGCAATTGGGTACACAGTCCGGTATGTCGGGTTGTCTATCATCCAGGTTCGCTCAGTCGGTAAGAACGAAAGGATACGTTGCGTAGAATATCTCCTGGTGCCCTAAACGAGCACTTTGATCTCCTTGGGGACTTTGAGGACCGAAAAGATATCTACTTCAATTGAAAACCCCTAAACGGCACAGGGGGGTCGAATGTCACATTTCTCTTTACCGATCGAGGTGAGACGCTGGTTGCAGGTAAGCGGCAAAGTTCGAAATTCTAACTAGACAAAAATTTAGCAATTTACATGAGTTTTGAACGATTTTGGATAAGAGTTAACGAAAATAAGGAATGAAATCAATATTCTATAGCCTAATATGAATCATTCGTAGCCTATTTTGAGAAGACCAAATCCTGAGTTCGGTGAGTAAAGGTTGGGGGGTTGCCTGGTAACGAAACGGAACAACATTCGATAGTCCCTACGGATTTTGTAGCGTTGGAAATCAGTTTTGTGACGGAGTGAAACAAAAACAGTGCAAGCATTGTCTGTTGTTGTGATCGATAATGGCTAACAACTCGTTGAGTAACGGGCGAATACATCACACTTCAGCGCTTCAAAGTTTGCAAAATATTGCAAAAGAAAAGAAGAGTAAGTTTGCAATCATTTTTATGATTATTTATATCAAGCTGTTTTTCCGCCTTAGCTAACGTAACGAAATTTTGATAAACAATTAATTTGGCAAGTATAAAAATAAGTAATTGACATAGTTCCAGATATACCAGCTATAGAAGGCCGCAATTGGTTGTTGCACAAGCATTACACACGCCATGAGTACAAAATCTGCAAAATACTAATAGAGGAAGAGTTGCTTCGATCCAATGGTTACAACGAATACGCGTTTTACTTGAAGGTGATTATTACCGGACATTTTGTTCGTTGTCTTTCTGATAAAATTTATAATTTCAATATGTACCGTCAGGGGCTCATACTGCGGAA
Source organism: Euura lappo (assembly GCA_018257835.1). NCBI lineage: Eukaryota > Metazoa > Arthropoda > Insecta > Hymenoptera > Tenthredinidae > Euura > Euura lappo. Next base: position 46,091 of record JAEUYN010002032.1, read on the forward strand.
GGAAGGAAAAGTACAGGACTCATTAGACTGTTTCCAAACTTGTTACAATTTGAACACCAGAGGCATCGACAATGTCAAGCAAATCGCTAAATCTCTGTGAGTATGAAATCAGATAAAGTGTCTATGTGTTCAAACGAAACACTCGATCCTCTTCATATCGTTTCCTTTCGTAATCGGTGCAGATTTTTATTGGGAAGTCACAGGCGAGCACTTGAGGCATATTCAGAGGCTGAAAAGTTGTGCGGAACTCCAGACTGGGAGGTGTTCTATAAGTTGGGTGAGAAAACTGATCGCTTTGCATATTCAATTTTAATCAATAAATATCACAATTGACTTTCAGGCGAATGTCATGTCAAATTGAAACAATTTACTGAAGCTGAGAAATGCTTGAAACAAGCAATTGGACTGACATCAGACGAAAAGCCTTATCTCAGTTTGGCCAATATCTACATCGACGAAGACCGTGTCACCGAAGCTACAAACGTTTACGAGTCTGCTCTCAGGTTAGTAAAGTCAAGTTATTGCGGTTAGTTTCACAAAATATTAAAAAGCATTTTTAGTGTATGTAGAATCATAATCGTTGACTACGGAAAGTGAGTCTAGGATCCGTTACAATAAATTTTGATTACTTACAAGAGTCCTTATCATGACTGGGATTTCCACTAGTGCATGTCCAGAGAATGTGGGGGTTGCTGTCGAATTCGGACTACTGTACCTCAAGATGGGAGACTCCCAGAGAGCTTTTCAGCAGTTTGGCTACGCTCTGGCTCAGCAGCCTACAAGCCCGGAAGCCTTGCTCCCATTGGCTTCCATAACGCAGGTGCAGGAATTGTGTAGAATGTTGAATATATTTTTAGTATCAAAAGCAACGATGTGACCTCGAGCTTCACATCATAATCTAATGTGTTATCGGTCCTTTGGAGCGAAGAAGGTCTTCCAATTTGAGTTGGGGTTTATCCGTTCGAATTAATGATCAGGAGGACAATGCCAGTATGAATGTTCGAGCAGTAGAATCACAACCCGGCGATGATAATACGTGAGACTATCATTCGTTTGTAGGTTCACAAGGAATATGATGTGGCGTTGTCGAAGTACAAAATAGCAGCTCAGGAGTACCCGGAGTCTGTCGCCCTGTGGAACAACATTGGCATGTGTTTTTACGGAAAGAAAAAATTCGTAGCAGTGAGCCCTTGACTTATTCCTCTCAAGTTTTTATGCCACTGTTTTCTTTTACCAACTATACTCATGGTTTTAGGCTATAAGCTGCCTCAAGAGAGCGCATTACTTGAACCCTCTCGATCCCTCTTCGGCCTTCAATTTAGGCATCGTTCTATTGTCGACTGGTCAGCCAGCGTCGGCCGCCGTTTATCTCTGCAATGCTGCGGTATCCATTCTTACAGTCAGCTCGAAACAAGCTGCGCAAACTTACATGCTTTTAGGGAGTGAGTACATAAAAATCGAATCGTTTCCAAGTCCAGTCGATTCTGAGGAAGCTGAAGGAATGACTTTTGATTTACTGTATATACAGTTGCGCTGATGCAGTTGGAGGATTTTGAGGGTGCAGAAAAAGCGATCACCAAGGCGTACAGCCTGACTCCACAGGATCCTCTGGTTCTAGTCAACTTTGCAGTTGTTACGGAGGCTAGAGGTAAGAGACAACGCGCCACTGATCTTTTGGCTGAACTGACCGACATTATCACCACCGTTGGAGCACCTCCTGAGTATAATGCCGAGGTAAATGTTTTTTTCACAGATCGTCTGGATGGAGAGAGTATAATATCATTTTATTTTGTACCTCATTTTCAGATCGTGGAGATGGCGCGTAATTTGTCGGTGAAACTAAAGCAAATGGAAGAAGAACCAGCTGGTCCAGAGACCAAAACGTATTATAGCAATTTACAATTAGACGACGAGGTTTGATGATGTCAAATCTTGGTATATGTGATACAGAAATTCGAAATATATCAAGCGTAGTCAGAAGACTTCGGATTGTCATCTGTAACTTCATTGTGATGACCCCAATGTTCCTTGATGAAATCTGCACCTCGTTCTCCAAACATCACTGACGGTGCTGCGGTGTTGGCGGAAACTGGCTGTAGACAAAATAATTTTTAAAGAATCTCTTAAAACTTTGCTCAAATGCGTTAAGTTTCTGAATATGCAATTGCATCCGTAATTCCTCATAGAAGCTCATTCTTCATTGATTTTTATAGAATATTATGACCAAATACTTGTATAATTCTATGGTACAAGTTCATCCCTACTGAAAAACTCTTTATGATAAAAGTGGTAAAAAAGTACATGATAAATCATATGATAAATCACAATGCGTTATGACCGAAATCACATTATGATTTATCACATCAATTATTATGTATTTTATTATGTGATTCTTTAAATGGTCCGTAGATTTGTGTAAAAAACATACTTAATTTTGTAATTCATCATATGATTTTTCATATGATGATATTTCATGATGGAAAAAGAAAAAAAAAAAAACCTGGACTGGGATCGAACCGACCACCGTCGGATTCGAAAGCAGACACGCTACCGTATGAGCTACGCCACTCGATACAATGCTTGTGCAGTTTTAGACTCATGAATCTCAATCATTTCAAAGGAACTTTGGAAGTAACGTAATGATATCAAAGCTTATGAACCATAGACTGCGACTGCTTGACATCGAGCGGCGTAGCTCATACGGTAGCGTGTCTGCTTCCGAATCCGACGGTGGTCGGTTCGATCCCAGTCCAGGTTTTTTTTTTTTTCTTTTTCCATCATGAAATATCATCATATGAAAAATCATATGATGAATTACAAAATTAAGTATGTTTTTTACACAAATCTACGGACCATTTAAAGAATCACATAATAAAATACATAATAATTGATGTGATAAATCATAATGTGATTTCGGTCATAACGCATTGTGATTTATCATATGATTTATCATGTACTTTTTTACCACTTTTATCATAAAGAGTTTTTCAGTAGGGATACGTCGACCATGAACGCCGAAGAGTCCATACGATGACGTTCTTAGTCATGCTCGACGACATTACACTTACGTGTGGCATGATGGAAGCGTCAACGACACGAAGTCTCTTGATACCATAGGCTCGTAGCCGGTGATCGACAACTGAAATTTTATCAGTGGCTGATTTCATCTTGCAGGTACTACCCATATGATCTACGCTTGCCTGACCCAGATGTACAGCGCAATTCCAATACTCGGTACTTGGGAATTTGTATTGCGAACATTGAGGCAGAATTATTGGAATCAGCGTGAAGTCGTGTGCTCGAAAGGCCTCCGTTTTGCTCATTGCCAGACCCACCTCCACAGCTTCGACGAGACCTTTAACGTCGTTTTCATTGCTCAGGTAGTTGAAAAGGATCTCTGGGTACACGAAGGGAATTTTTTAAGCCAACCTAACGCTACCTGTAGAACGTCAAAAACTGATGATGGTATCCATGAACAAAAATACAGATTGGTTTCATGAATGTAAGGTATACCTCTGCTTTTCGTGTGGAGGTATGATGCATGCAGGATCACGTGGCGTCTACCTGGGGCAACGATGACTCCGACATTGCCTGGTGCACAAGCCATGAAATGGCTTGCGAAGAGTAATTTGATATCTGGATACTCAGGTGTCCTTGTGCTTGATGCTAATGTGCCAACGACCGAAGACTCTTCGATAGCGGACAAGGGGCCAGTCTGGGTCTTAATTAGATACTCTGAAGCTATGTTCCAGTCGTTGTCATACGTGAAGGAGTCGTTGGTAGTGCAGTTGATCAGCATACCGATATGGTCATGTAGGTTATTGCCAACACCAGGCAAGTCGTGGACGACCTCAACATCTTTTGACTACAAGTGTTCCTTCGGTCCGAATCTAGAGAGAAGCAGTAAATGGGGAGATTCAATAGTTCCTGCCGAAAGAATGACTTCTTGAGTTGCACGGATCTTCTTGAGCACGCAGTTCTGCAATAAATTGCACAGTCAACAACTTCTGTCAACAATTTCACGAATTATCACGTACCTTGAAGAATTCTACGCCAACGGCCTTCTTATTCTCAATTATAACCCTTGTAACTTGAGAGTCCACGGACACGTGAAGGTTCTTGCGATTCCTGGCCAGCCACAAGAACGCTGATGCGCTGGTGCGCTTGACTCCGTTTTTCATCGTGCTTTGCGCAAATGCGAAACCCGAAACGTTTGCTCTAGACCAAGAGCCCGTGTCACCCAAAAATGGTGTGATCGACTTACGCTCAAAAACCACGGAAACTAGTATTATCAATGTCGGCGATGCTATAGAGATGCTCGCCCTACATTATTTCTGGGGCGAAGTGGTAGCAATCGAAAAACGTGTACAATTTGTATATCTATATATACGTATATATAGATATACAAATCGTACACGTTTTTCGATTTTTTCGTTTTTCGACCACTTCGCCCCAGAAATAATGTAGTGCGAGCATCTCTATAGCATCGCCTACATTGATAATACTAGTTTCGATGGTTTTTGGGCGTAAGTCGATCACACCATTTTTGGGTGACACGGGCTCTTGGTCTACTCCGTTTGGGTCATCGCTGATGCCGTAACCCGCCTGGGCACCTGCGGCCATGATGGAATAACCGAAGGGGTGAAAATACGGGGATCTTTCGACTGAAAGCGGCCCGCCTGTCGCGTGCCAGGATCGCCCAACCCTTTCGATCTCACCGTTGTCTTCGGACTTCAGAAAATATGGCAGTACCTTATCCCACTCCCAGCCCTCGTTACCGAGCTCAGCCCATTTGTTGTAGTCAGTCGGGTGGCCCCGGCTGTAAACCATCCCGTTATGTGCCATACTTCCCCCAAGCATTTTTCCCGCGGGTATCCCGCAGACGCCGCGCGTCGCGAGACACACATGTGGTTCGATTGTCGTAACATAATTCCAGTCAATTCTGGTTCCTGGGAAAATTTGGTTCAAGTCATTTGGTGAGGGATGACCGACTTGACGTTGACCAGTCACATATCATCATGTTTGAATTACCTATAAGAGGGACCATGAACATCGGTACTTGCGCGCCAACAGGCTGTTCTGGACCAGCTTCTAGGAGCAGGATTTTACACTTTGGATTTTCACCTAGTCTTGCAGCCACAACGGAACCTGCGGCACGACCAGCTGCAGGATCGGAAGCAGAGATTGGCTTGATGGTATCATACATTTATGGTTTTCTTGTGTCTTTCATCCCGAGGAGAACATTACTGCACGAGTTGTCAAGTTATCAAGGTAACCCTTGATCTCTTTGCACTTTTGTTCGATGTAATTTCAATCTTGTAGAATGACTCACCACCGACCACGATGAAGTCGTACTCATCATCCGGGGTCTTGACTGGTTCCACACGCTCGCAGACCCCAGATATCTTCTCATTCTTCCTGATCAACTCGTCGGGAATTGACATGAAGACTAGGTACAACGGTAGTCGGCAGATTTCAGCCAGACTTGGTCCCGGTAGAGCAGCGGACAAGTTGACCGATGCATGGATGAGGCTCAACATTTCTGCTGGAGACTGAAGATTGATGTCGACCGCAGCCATCTTCGTGATGGAGAGCTGGTGTTGAATAGATCATCGACCGATCACAGTGTGAATCATTTCGATGAGGGGTCTGCACTTATAACTTCTTGTTTGCATCCAGAAGAATCTAAACTTTCAACGAATCAACAATCGAAGCACGTTTTATTTATGCTTTGTACCATCAATAGTTAGACTGCTGCGGCTTTATCCACTGAAATGTTTTTTCGATCTGATGTCCAGACCGCTGACGGATGTATTATTGCGATTGGTTTCATCATGTTGGATATTCATGTATTCATTATTCCTGCTTTGTGTCCTGAATTCAAATCCAAGGACACGTGAGGGTTCTTGCGATTCCTGGCTGTTCTTGTGAATTTTGTTCACTGCAATTCGAATCCTGGGGTACGACTCACCACCGACTACAATAAAGTCGTACTCCTCATCCGGAGTCTCAATTGGCTCCACAGGCTAGCACACCCCAGATATTTTCTCGTGCTTTCTGATGAATTCGTCGAGAATGGCCATTAAGATCACGAACAGCGGGAGTCGACGAATCTCAACAAGACTCGGCTCCGTGGAAGCAGTGGTACAGTTTCCAGGCGCAGAGAAGAAACTCATTATTCCTGCTAAAGATTGATGATTAATTGATCCTAAATATTCTGTCAAATTAAAAATTTCGTTGTTATAAAGTTATTGTAATCAACCCGAAAATGAAAAGTTGAGTTTTCACTGGATCTCCACGTTTCGAGGTCCGGAGAATCACGTCCGATCATTTTCAGTTGGACGTCTGTGTGTGTGTGTATGTGTGTGCGTGATCAAATTTTTGTCCGACGATATCTCGAGAACGCGCAGTCGGATTTCGATCAGCTTGTTCTCAATCGACGCGCCTTTCTCAAACTTAGAACTGATAAGATTTTGGCGCTGATCGGATAAGTGGTTTTCCAATTATTTGAATAATAAAATCGCCACGAATAAAATAAAATCGTTGATATCTTTGGAACGGATGACCGGATTGGCTTCAAAATCTGTATCTAAAGGTTTTTGGGATCGCTGATCACGAATCTGAGGTCAGACTTGCTAAATTCAAAATGGCAAATCCAATGTGGTGGACAAAAATCAGAAAATATCTTGATTTTGATGAAAATTTGTACCCGAAGGTTTTCCGGGTCGCTGATCACGAATCTGGAGTCGAATTTTCGAAATTCAAAATGGCGACTCCAATATGGTGGAAAAAATCTGAAAATATTTGAATTTTGATAATAACGGGAAGTTCAAAGGCTGGCTCACAGTCAGCCCAAACCCGCTTGTTTACTGTCGTTTCATCCTCATACATAGATTGTCGGAAATGCAAACGAATTATAGTACTGTGGGTACTAGGGAACATTTTGTCAGTCAAAGTGTTATCAATTGTGACTGAAATAAGCCAAAAACTAGATATTGTTCAGTTTTTAAATATGCAGTACATCCAATGCTTTTTTCCTTTCAATATAAAATAGACCTGCTACTGTATTTTTTATGTCAAATTTAGGTATTATACTGAAATAACATATTGAAGCTTACTTTATACTTTTACTTTTATAATACTTTTCTTCAAGATTCGATTGTTGCTAACTTGAATAAAAAGGATTAAAAAGAAAAAAATAGAATAAAATAGTGAACAGTCAAATTTCGAAGCACCAATTCCAACACGAATGAAGATATGGGAGAATAACAGTATCTAAACTGGATGGAACTGTAGAAATAACTCGATTATTATTTTGACGAACAAGTTTTCGGCTAACGCTATGATCGATTTTTTTCTTATTTTTTAGCCATTATCTTCATCTCATCGATATCGATGACACAAAAAAGAAGAAAAAGCTGAATATTATTTGAATGGTGCAGTCAGAATTAATTCTGATGATCGAATAATCATATGCATACATCGTTTTGTAACTTGTATCTAGAAGAATTCAAACTTTGAACAAATTGTGCAAGCGCGTTGTACTTATGCATTGCTTTATCGCCAGGGTGTTCAACCCGTCGAATTTTCCTGCACAAGACCCCACGACCACTGCACATAATGGTAAGCTTGTTACCTGGGTCGAGGAAAGGTCTGTCGATCCAATTATAAGGGACAATAGGCATGGGCCATTGGGCATAGGAATGGGACACGACTGTCATAGCTGGCGATACGATCTTTTGACAAAATAGTGGTGGCTCTAAAAAGAGCCGATTGTTTTTAGCGCTGACAAGGGCTGGTGTGGCAATCCAGAGGCATCAGTGCGATGCTTGTGCGTGGGCATCTTCTGTTAAGGCCTGAAAATTGGGCGCGTAAGAGCTGGTAGAAATCCTCAACAAGTGTTCCAGATTTTCGTCGGTTAGTCTTGATCGGAGCCTCGATTTTACGTGTTTCATCGAGGAAAACATCGATTCACATAAATAACTAGAGGCAAAACACGAGAGCAATCTCTTGTAGAGGCCTAAAAGGTTACTGTATCCGTGTGTTTTGTCTACAACCGTTGTCCAAAATTCATCTACGTCAGAGCATTTTGTAAAGCGAAAGCGATACGCTTCGTTGTGCCGGATCGAAATCATCTCTTCTCGTATGCCGTAGATATCAATCGTAGGAAATAATTCCTTTATGATTCCAGCAACATCGGTCGTATCTTGCTGTACCATAGGATCAAAAAAGTAGTTCCTAAGTTTTTTGATCGCATCAAATTCCTGGAATCGCTGAAGGAATCCTTCTGCAAGTTTTTCCAACCAACAAGCAAACCGCTCGCCACGGAATTCACTCTCGGTAGACGATTCTTGTACACTTTTTTTCAGGTTTTCAAACTTCGCAGATATTCCATTTTCACGAAAAATATCTGCCCAAGTGGTGAGATGTTCGCGGAAATTTTCTACGGCACTGATTGATGTCCAAATAGGAATGTTTTTTCCTTGTATGGTCAAATTCAAGGTGTTGATTTGCTTCATCAAATCCACCCAGAATGCCAAGTCCATCAACCAGGATTGGTCATGGAGCTGTTCAACATCTTCATTTCTAGACTCCAAAAATGTTTTGATTTCCGGTAAAACTTGGTAAAATCTTTCTAAAACTTTACCCCGACTCAACCACCTAACCTCACAATGTAATGTTAAATCATTATGTTTATCTTCTGTTTCTCGCAACAGCGCTTGAAATAATCGATGTTGCAAAGGTCTTGCACGAATTGAATTGACGATTTTTACAACTGGCTGCATAACATGATCCATATTTACTGATTTGATACACAATGCCTGTTGATGGATAATACAGTGGAAATTCAACAGTGCTGCAGGAAAATCCGGATCTTGTTTACAAAGCGCGATCAGTCCCGCGTGTCGTCCGATCATAGCTGGAGCGCCATCGGTAGTTATCGCCACAAGTTTTCCGAGGGGAACATTTCTCTGTGTCAGAATTTCTTTTAATGCTGAGAAGACGTCTTTTCCAGTTGTACGACCTTTCAGCGGTATCACAGAAAGCAATTCTTCCGTCGTAGAGTAGTCATCAAAAACCATACGTATAAAAACACTGACTTGGGCTATGTCACTGACATCTGTACTTTCATCGAGTTGCAGTGAGAACCACTCACGCCCACGCAAACCTCCCGTCAATTGATCTGCAATATTAGTAGAAATGGCCAATACTCTTCTTGTCATCGTTTGACGGGACAAAGGCGTATTTTGCACCTTCGATAGTATACTGTCCCTGACGTCTATGTCTTTTATCAGCTCATTTGCCATTTCAGTCATTGCTTCTTTTATTACAGCCCCATCGTCGAAAGGTTTCATTGCCTTGGCCGATATGTACGCTACTTTGAAAGATAATCTTGTCGTTGAATTCGAATCGCTAGCGACAATCGTAGTGGCATCAACTGAAGTGGGTTTCTGAAGCTGCAATTTCAAGGCTTCAACTTCTGATGTTCGAGCAGTGGAGCCTTTTGGGAAATCCACATCAAGGGAAGCGTGATGTTGCTGAAAATGCCCTTGCACATTGCTTTTTCTATTGCTCGGAAACACATGTGCACACACCAGACACGTGCAAACATCACCAATCGGAGTAACGAAGTACTCTTGTTCCCAACTTGGCTGATAAAAATTATTACGGACTTTTGGCCTTTTCGCTTCACTTGCCATTGCTATTATGATTTATAATCGTACTATACACACAAGTTCTGAAGGTGAACTCACAACAGACTGGACTTAGAATGAGCTAGCCTACAGATTTTCACTGTCTTATACACATGATCATTTCTACCATAATCGATCCCATTGGTTTAATTTGGCAGAGTAGGGGAACCAGCTGCAGTACAATACTGCGAACAAGACGCAATTCGAAAACTGTATTCACAATAGAAAAGGTATAGTTTTCAAGAAATATAGTCATGGTTTTTAATGCGAATCTAGAACTCGCGGAGTTATTAGAAATGACACAAAGGACTGTTTATATCTGACCAGGTAATGAATTCTAAGAGCCCATTGTTCTATGCAGCCCCCGTTCACTCCAGGTAGTCCCAAACGGCCAGGTATTAATCCTCTCTAACTGGACGGGTAATAGGCTTCCCTGCACACGTATACCTGCGGACTGCGAATTGTGCAGAAACTGCACCGGTTGAACCCCATGGTAAGGCTTAGATTCACAATTGGTTTCGAGTGACCAATTATTATGTCCAAGCAACGTTTCGTTGCATGTCCCCACACGTATAGCGTAATTGCAGGTCGAACCATCTCCTTCACCTCTCTCAGAATGTTATGGTGATTCATTTCACCGCAATCCCACGCCAGTCGGTGACGATTTCGCATCATCCAAGCATTGATGATCTGATTCTTGTGCGGTAGCACAGGCCACTCATAGGGCGGCTTGAAAACGCAGCTCCGCAGACTTTCCACACCAGATTCCCACCGTCGAATAGGTATTGACGCGAGCTCCTTTATCACGAAATGATTGTCACCAAGCGTGAAACCTTGCACGTCCAAAATCACATCCGTAAAGGGAATCAATGAGTTCCGATCGGAGTCTGAAGGGTTGATGGAGTGAGACATTGTATGTTTCCTGTAGACGAAAAACGATAATTCATTTCAGCTCACAGGTTATGATTAATTAAAGCTTGGAGGTTATTATTAATTTATTGTAATTATCCTCACCTTATCCGAGGGATGAGAGATTTCAGTTTTCTCAAGCGCTTGTGGCCTCGGTGAAAGAGTGTAGATTTTTCGCTGACACTCGACTCGAAGAACTTGTGTGATGGTTGCTCGAGGGAGCTCCCGCTTTTATACATCGCGGATCGGGTGCGGGGGTGAGAAAATTTCACCTCCCTTTGACTCAAGCCGGATGCAGGTGTGACCGGGTGATCATAAATTAGTGATTTTTGACGGAAAAAACCTTTGATATTACCGTGGGAAAGAAAAAATCATAAATTTGGGGGGAAAAAACCTTTTATATCACCACGGGAAAGACAAAGTCATAAATTTGGATTAAAAAAACCTTTGATGTCACCGTGGGAAAGAAAAAATCATAAATTTGGATGTAAAAAACCTTTGATATTACCGTGGGAAGGAAAAAATCATAAATTTCAAGGACAAAAGCCTTTGATATTACCGCGGGGGAAAAAAAAAATCATAAATTTGGAGGAAAAAAGAACGTTTGATTCTCGCCGCCTCCGTGGAAAAAAATTGGTGGTGCCATCCCGCTGCGGAAATGTACAATTATCATGGGAACGCCATCTGGGGAATGAACAATTAGGGGCGCCATCTGGGGAATTAACAATTAGGGGCGCCATCTCTTGGAAAAATTAGGGACGCCATCTGTTGCCTATCCACTGTCGGTAAATAGCGCGAACCATCGGTCGGTAACCATATCAGTAACATGGGGCATCGGGGTAACCCACTGTCGGTAAGGAGCACGAAACCTCGGTCGGTAACAGGGGGCACCGGGTAACTTACCCACTGTCGGTAAATAGCACGGATGCAAACCCTCGGTCGGTAACATGTCGGTAACAGGGATCTTGGGCTAGAAGCCTCACATCCCCTCTACTTTTACCTTTGCGTTCTACGAGTTTTTACAGCTATTTGAAAAAATCATGAAAAATAAAAAAAAAACAAGAACGGCGCTCTCGACCTTCTGTTTTTAACTACCAATATTTTTTACGGAATTTTTTTAAATGGTCATTCTTTCAATTTATCTTTGCGTTCTACAAGTTTTTACAGCTATTTGAAAAAATCATGAAAAATAACAGCTATTTGAAAAAATCACGAAAACTAAAAAAAAAAAACAAGAACGGCGCTCTCGACCTTCTGTTTTTAACTACCAATATTTTTTACCGAATTTTTTTAAATGGTCATTCTTTCAATTTATCTTTGCGTTCTACGAGTTTTTACAGCTATTTGAATAAATCATGAAAAATAAAAAAAAAAGAACGGCGCTCTCGACCTTCTGTTTTTAACTACCAATATTTTTTATCGAATTTTTTTAAATGGTCGTTCTTTCAATTTATCTTTGCGTTCTACGAGTTTTTACAGCTATTTGAATAAATCATGAAAAATAAAAAAACAAGAACGGCGCTCTCGACCTTCTGTTTTTAACTACCAATATTTTTTACCGAATTTTTTTAAATGGTCATTCTTTCAATTTATCTTTGCGTTCTACGAGTTTTTACAGCTGATTCCGCGCGAACTTCAAAACATCGTACACCCCAAAGTCAGTCACCAAATTGTCTGCCCTTTGTTTGTTGTCTTCCAGGAGTGCTAATAAATCAAATGGGCGCAACCAGAACCAGGATCAAATGATTTAGTAGAGCTTTTTTTTTACATTTTTACGACCTTATCCCGCGATAATGCAGCCACCTGGGTGTCTGCCCTTTTGTTTTTGTGAGTTTGGGGACGATCTTTACCATCAGTCCAAAGGACAGACAGGATCAAATGATTTGGTAGAGTTTTTTTTTACATTTTTAAAGCGCTGTAACTAACAAAATCAGCGTCATACGATTCGTATTGATACATACCATTTTGGCAACGGGCTCCCTAACTATAAGTTCAACGTCCATTTTATGTACTTGGCCTGTAGCCTTTCTATCTCCGGGTATTCCTTCCACCTCCATATTTCCGCCCCATACATAGCGATACTTCTTGAAAGCGCGTCGAATAGCCTCATTCTTCTGTCCCAATTCTCCTTGAACAGTCGCTCTCCGATGCTCCATATCGATCCCATCCCAGTGTTGGCTTTGCATGTTATGTCTCTGATGTGCTCGCTGTCGTCGTTGTTTCTTCTCAGCGTGTACCCGAGGTATTTGAATTTCTTGACCTCTTCTATCCGTGCTCCCTTCCACTTCCATGTTGTTTCTTTCGACCTTCCGGCACACCATGATTTTTGAATTCTCTGCGCTGAGTTCGAGCTCCTTGCGCTGAATGTATCTCTCGAACCTCCGTATCATGTTCGCCATTCCTGCTTCGTCCTTTGCTACGAGGACGATATCGTCCGCGTAGGCCAGTGACCAGACTTTCCTTTTGCCCAGGACTATCCCACCGTCTTGTACTTTCTTCATCTCCTCCTCTAGGTCTGCCATATAGATGTTGAACAGCAGGGGACTCAAGGGGCACCCTTGCCTAACGCCGTCGCTGGTCCAGAAGCTCCCAATTTCCTCTCCGTTGACTCTAATCGTGCTCTGTGTTTCTCTGTATATCTCTTTTATGCTTTCCTTAATCCTTCCCCCTACTTCCAGCCTTCTAGCCTTCTCAGCAATTCCTCCCTTCCTAGTTTGTCGAAGGCCGCTTTCAGATCTGCGAAAAAAACGATCGCCTTCCCTTTTTCTTTCTTGATACCTATGAGTGTTCTTAGTACATATATAGATTGCGTCTATTGTCCCGCGTCCTTTCCTGAACCCCATTTGGCTGTCCGGCAGTTTGTGGTTTCTTTCCAGGCTTGACTCTAGCCCCAGGGAGGGCAAGTTGGAAATTTTCGTTGCACAAGGCCCCCGGGTCGATGCACATAATTGGATGGGTCAGTTAAGCTTGTTGCCTGGGTCGGGAATCGAAGAAGTATTTTCATAGCCTTTAATTAGAATCCGGAGCTAGCGAAGTTATCCAACAAAGAAAAATATTCGTAAGCAGGTATTGAATTCCAAGAAGCTATTGTTCTAAGCGGCCCAGGCGCGCTCCAGGTAGTCCCGGGCCGCCGAGTCCTAATCCCTTTTCATTGGCTGGGTAATAGGATTGGATGCACAAGCCTACCTGGCCGATGCAAAATGTGCAACGGTTGCACAGGTTGCCCTCCCTGGCTCTAGCCTGTTCCTGACTAATTCCGCAAAAATCTTGTACCCTGAGTCCATGAGAGTAATACCCCTGCGGTTTTTCACCTCCTTTTTGTCACCTTTCTTGAATAGCGGTATGATTAATCCCTTCCTCCAGTCGGGTGGAAACTGTTCCCCTCTCCATATTTTGTTCAGTGCCTTTCTCAGGTCTTCTATAATTATGTCTTCGGCGTACTTCCACGCCTCGTTCATTATAGGTATTGTCGCCTCCCGCGGCCTTCCTTAGCTTTAGTCTCTTGAGGGCCTTGGCCAGCTCCTCTCTGCTTATCTCTTCGTCTTGCAGGCCTCGATTCGTCTGCCGTGTTTCTTTTCCTCCTGCCTTTGTTAACTATTTCCCAGAATTTTATTTCACTTCTATCTTTTTCCATTTCTTGTATTATAACGGGCTACTCAGCCGGCTATGAATATAAGGGGACGGGGCAGGGGAAGAATAAGAAATATCAGGGGAACACCAGAATTCAGATCATTTCTGTATATTCTATCAGTTCTTAAGCCTAATTACAAGGGTATTCTTAACCTAACGTGTGTGTGTGCGTGTGTGTGTGTGTGTGTGGGGGTGTGGGAGGTCAGTGTCTCAGTCTGACTAACCTGTACTGTCTGTGTGTGTGTGTGTGCGTGTGTGTGTGTGTCCGTCTGTCCGCCTGTGTAATGTGTGTTTCTATATTCTCAGCGTTCCAACCCAGGGCTCTGGCTCAGAACCGTGCGCCTCAAGCGAGCGCCTAACCACGACTGACGCTCCGGGGACTCTCCCGTATGTGTGTGTGTGTGAAGTCTATGCGGACTTCACACACACTTGTGGCGGGGCGCCGAGCGCCACGTCACAACTACCCCCTCCCTAACGCGGGTGTTGTGTATGGGGTGAGCTTGTGTTTTTGTCGTTTAATGGTTTTCTTTCTCTAGTGTGTGTGTATGTGTGATTGTGATTTTCATTTACGAGTGGATTCCTATTGGTTCAGCTACGTGTTTGTGTGGCTTGCAATGTATGGTAAAATTGATTGTGTGTATGTTTTAGGGTTTGTCATCGTGTATTTTCATTTCTTTGGTTTCGTGTGTGCGAATGGTTCAAGATTCTGAATTTTACTACCTAAAGTCTCGTGTGTGTTTTTCTTGGGGTGTGAGTTGCTATTTTGGGGTTGGTGTGAGTGAGTGTATGTATTTCTGTGTGTGTTCCGTCATGGGTGGGTCTGCGGGTCTCGTCATGTGATTTTTGTCGGTCATTTCTACTGTGTATGTCTGTTGTTCTTAGGTCTTGTGTGAGTATGTGTCTGATGTGTGGTTATGGGTCATATTGTGTGTGGGGTCTGGTTTGATTCTACTATAAGGGCACTACTGTTTCCAGAACAATAATTAGCTGGGATTTGTGTAAGGGGTTGGCTTAGTCAAATCTGACTAATTCTGCCGTTTTTGGGGTGAATGGAGTGTATGAGTGTG
Organism: Euura lappo; assembly: GCA_018257835.1. Classification (NCBI taxonomy): domain Eukaryota; kingdom Metazoa; phylum Arthropoda; class Insecta; order Hymenoptera; family Tenthredinidae; genus Euura; species Euura lappo. Next base: position 61,392 of record JAEUYN010002032.1, read on the forward strand.
ATTTGATGCATGTTTGTGTGTGGGACTTGAATTCGTTTTTTAGAATCCAGTTTCTGCAAGTGTTACATGGTACTTTAACTGGTTTGATTCTGTTTTGTGTTTGTGTTCTTTGTGTGTGTGTGTTAGTGTACCTTATGGGTGTAAAAAATGGAGGCTGGCGAGTGTACGCATTTTTTTGTAATTGGGCATGTGTCCACGTTCCGCCTGGACCGTACAGGTGCTCGTGTGATGGCATTCCTGGTGTCTGTAATAGTGTCCTCCGTTTCACCCTAGTTTCGTGTACTGGCAGTTTGACCCTGGTTGCCCTTGATCGTGTTTTCAGTGGATTGCTTAGTTGTGTGTCTGTATGCCTTGTCGTCTGTGTCTGTCGTGTCTGGTGTGTGTGTTTCAGTCTGTTAGGGTTTGAACGAATTGCGTTAGTATACATGTTTATATCGTTAGGGCCTAAGGGTTCTTTTTCGCGTTGTAATGTCGCGTAAATCTGACCGTCTGATGAGGCTCTCTTAGGAATCGAAACCTTATCTCCTACCTCAAATTGCTGGTTTTGTACCCTTACTCCCTTGTTTACCACCCGTTCTATGTTTGCGTCTGGACAGCCTTTTCGTTTCGTCCCTCGTGCCGCTTCTGGGTGTCTCAGGGTAACCGTCTCTTCGGTTCTTCCGATTTGGGGCTTGGTTTCAGGGGGCTGGTGTGTAGTGTCGTGGTGTGTGTGTGTTTGCATCTTTTCTCTATCAATCTCTATTTCCTCGTTGCTCTCTCTCTCTGTAGTGTGTGTGTGTTGTGTATGAGTGATGTTTCCTTCATATATCGTTGCAATCCATGCAACTGGGTTTTCAGTTCCCTCTGGTATGTGTGAAGTGAGTGTCGTGGTGTCTGGGTTCTTTGCTGCAATACTTGTGTTTGGGATTTTTATTTTCTCTGGTGTAAGGGGTGTGTCTCGTCTAGTGTCTGTCATGTGTGTGTTTGTGTTTGTTTGTGTGGCTTGGTCTTGTGTCTGTGTTTTGTTTGGGGTGTGTGTAGTGTATGTGTCAGTTAGTGGCTCTACTGTAATGTCATCTAGTCCGTATTTCAGTTTGTACTTAATTTCAGGGGTTTCGTGTAGTGACCATGTGTGTCTGCCTAGGTCGATTTGTATCCCGAAATCGCGAAGTGCGTCTATCCCTAGCACGTCTATACTGTCTAGTGTTTCGTCTACTTCTACCAGTATAGTTTTGCTCACGTTTCCTATCTGTATTTCTACCGACGCGTGTGTGTGTTGATTACTGTGAATGTGTGTTATTGGAATGTTTAGCTCGCGCAGTTTGTCTGCGGTGACTTTTCCAATGTACGAACTGGGTGACCCTGTGTCCAATAGTACTGTGTTTTCGTGTCCATGGATTTTTACTTGTATGTAAAGCCTATTGTCGCGCGCTGTGTTGCAGTGGGCAAAAGGTGTGTCGAGTGTGGGTAACAACGTGTTTAAAGTCGGCGTTGTTTCTAGTGTAGTGTTTCTACGGTTTGGTATTGCTCGTCTTTTGTGTTGTGTGTGTAGTGTGTGTAGTGTGTGTGTGTAGGTAGGGGCTGATGATAGTCGCTTTTTACTTCCATCATGTTTTGATTTTTTCTTAGGTGTGCAAGTAATTCCCACTTTCTTCCTGCTCTTTCGAGCTCTTCAAATGTCGTGAAATCTCCGGGTTTGATCCATCGTTTGTACTCGGGTAGGAGGCTCTCGTATGCTAATTGCAACTCGGTGTCTAAGGGGTACGGTGGAGTTCGTCTGGCTAGCAGCGTACGAAATGCTATCAAAAATGATGTAATTGTTTGTGTGTGGTTCTGAGTGTAATTGTCGATTATTTGGTTCATGTTATGTCTGTATATTGGGTCTTCGAACGTGTCTCGTAGGTCGGTCTCAAAGTCGTGGAGTGTTTGCCACTGGCTTTTGTTCGAATCATACCAGTTTCGCGCGGTACCTTCTAAAAAGAGGTCAAGGTTGTCGATCACGTCTCTGTCCGCGATTTTGTCATATCCTTGCCAATCACGTACGGCTAGTACAAAATCGAACGCGTCTTCTACTGGTGATCCGGTGTATACCAGATGCCATGCTTCCATTATTTGCCTCGCTGGATTATTATCGTTGTGTGTGTGTATGTGTATGGGTATGTGTGTGTTCTGTAGTCGAACGATCTGTGGCTCTTGGTAACGTATCGGTCTGTAAGTGTGTGTGTCTGTGTAGCTACCTAACGGGTTGTTGACGACGTTCGCGAGTAATGGACCTTGCGCGCGTGTGTTTATATCGGCTGTGGGTTCGCTATGACTTATTCGTTCCATCTTTCTAGTCTGTGTGTGTGTATGGCGTCGTGTATGTAGTTGCTGGGTTAAGTGTGTATGGCTTTTCTAAGTGTAATTCTTTTGTGTAATGTCTGGATTTTGGTAAGGGTTGCGAGCGGGTAGTTGTGTCGTGTAATGGAGGGAATGGTTTGTGGGTTATTTCGTTGGGCGCCAATTTATAACGGGCTACTCAGCCGGCTATGAATATAAGGGGACGGGGCAGGGGAAGAATAAGAAATATCAGGGGAACACCAGAATTCAGATCATTTCTGTATATTCTATCAGTTCTTAAGCCTAATTACAAGGGTATTCTTAACCTAACGTGTGTGTGTGCGTGTGTGTGTGTGTGTGTGGGGGTGTGGGAGGTCAGTGTCTCAGTCTGACTAACCTGTACTGTCTGTGTGTGTGTGTGTGCGTGTGTGTGTGTGTCCGTCTGTCCGCCTGTGTAATGTGTGTTTCTATATTCTCAGCGTTCCAACCCAGGGCTCTGGCTCAGAACCGTGCGCCTCAAGCGAGCGCCTAACCACGACTGACGCTCCGGGGACTCTCCCGTATGTGTGTGTGTGAAGTCTATGCGGACTTCACACACACTTGTGGCGGGGCGCCGAGCGCCACGTCACAGTATTATTGTTTCTCCAGCCTCTCTCTTCTTTCTTATAATCAGTTGTGTGTAAAGTGATTCAACAAATATCGGTCGATGCTCATATCGGACAGCATAAGCGGATTGGTGAGAAAAAACTAGCCCGAATCGAAAAAAAAAAAAAAACAAGTTTCTACGGCCAACATTAACGGAGATATTCAAATTGTTAAGGTGGTCGTCTCGCCACCCGTAGGAAATAGGGAGGATTAGAAAATCTCTTGATTTTGAAATGTAGATGAGTTTGTACAATAAACTTTTAACATCTGAAAAATATTTCGCATCCTACCGAAGATTATTGTAAGTAATTTAACTTCAAATATTGACAAATTAACACGGGGTCTTACGGGAAAACCGTGTCGTCAACACTTGCACTCCGGAATTCATACCCTAATCAATTAGTTAGCGACGAATATAAAATTGCCTATTGTAAATTATATTCCGAAGATTCCGTTGCGACCATAAAACTTTTGGGTCACCGAATTTTTCGATTAGAACTTTAAAGATAATCTCGATGAAAACTACATCAGACAGCCATTACCAGCCCGCCTCAAAGCGATCGAATACATTTGGCAACACCGTGACCGAAGGTATCTTCGGGCGCCGGTGAGAACGGAGAGGTTAGGAACTCCGTATGCCATGCCAGCAAGGGACGCTTGTATCGCGACGTTGCCAGACCAATTTCTTACCCATGACAGCTGACCGGAAAATAGTCAAATCAGTTACTCTTTATTATTATTTCATCGTAAATTACGATATAATATTCAGCATAGATGTGTATCCGTGAAGTTTTAATCGCACAAACATTTCTGCAACGTCGAAAACTATCCTAAAATTACGTTGGAAATCAACGATCAATAGACATAATTTGATGTCGGCGTAGCGAGACGACCACCTTAACCTGGAGGCGCGACGTCGAACGCGATTGGCCGGAAGGCTCCCCACCGCGCGGCCCGCCGGCAGTGAGCCGGTCGGCGGTGCGATCTCGGTCGCGCGGCTGTGTTCAACCATTCGTTGCAATAAAATAACTTCACAAAAGGAATATGAGACAAATCATATATCATACCCGAATGTCTCAGGAATACGTACGATTTTAATTTATCCCAAAATGTTGCTTAGATCAATAATTATGAATTAATAGGTAAACCTGTTTGTATCTCCGGTTCTAATAAAAATTAAGGGATGATTTTTTTTTCGAAAAAAAAGCGTCTTGGAAAGACGTATCAGATTATTGTAGAAAATTTACGGTAACTTGATAATCGACAAAGTTATTTACATTTGTTTATCGGCGTAATTTTTTCTTTCGCAACAAACGTGCATTTTTTGGTAAAAAAATTTGTTTTCCTATCAGAAAGAAGGTAGTAAAAACTACAACTATGATTTATTTGGACACTGTCAGAAAATCGGGAGGGAAACTATGGAAGAAGTGCGAATTTCGGGAGATAATTCATTCTTGCTAAACTATCTGATATAGCATGGCCAACTTTGCGCACTCCTCTTGCAGAAAGATGGTTCTACATTCATGGTGACTTTCAATCGTGTGCGTTGATAATTCACTGACTAACTGACTTGCATGCAATAAACAAAAGAATTGAGGTTTCGTATTTTGTTACAATTTACAGCTAAACCAACAATGCTACGTGATTTTTTCATGGAATCAATTTTGTAGTAAACAATGAGACTAACAATGAGACAACTTTTGTCCCAGACTTTTTTCGCTAAAATCAATAAATGAAATATGGCCTCGAAATCGGGCGTTTTCAATTTTTAATAATTTTTTACTCAAAAAATCGCCCCTTCCGGTCCGGGCGCGTTTCAAGATATGTTCCTGGGTATCCAATTGAGCTGTCAAAAAATGTTCAGTTGAGCAAAATGATTGAATAGACCTTATGTATATTCCGACTGGACTACATTGGGTGACTGGGTGTAACCGTCAACTGTGAGTGTTTACCCTCAAAGTTGAGGATCAACACTCAAAGTTGTGGATAAACCCTCGGATTCTGTTCGGTGTAATCATTAACTTCGAGGGTTACCCTGAAAGTTAAGGGTAAACCCCGAAATGTTGAAGGTTAACCCCAAAAGGTTGAGGCTTGACCCCGAAACTTTGAGGGTTTACCCTGAATATCGAAGGATTACCCTCAAACTTGGGCGTTTGCCCTCAAAATTGGGTGTTTTTTCCGTAAGGGTGCACGGGGGAGGCACCGACTCTTCTCGTTTGGATATCATTCTCAACGTCTTTCGGTTTTTGAATCACTATTTTCGGATAATCAGTGACTAATTATCTGTATCGTAATATTCCTCACGGTATTTTGTATTGAAACATGGTTAGCGAGCGACGTTTGAAAACTTTATTGGCACAGGCTCGGAATAAGAACAGTATGCCTTGCAAATTTCATCCAAATCGGTTTAGCGGTCCGAACGGAATCAAACTTTTCATGCAGGTGTTGCAAATAAAAAAACCTTTTCACATGTCACGTGATTTGGGAGGACAAAGTAATCGTTTTTATAAGGGCCTCTGAATTTTATTCTTTTGTATTCGGAATCTGTGTTGGGAAATGGAAAATTTATACGATACAGCGAATGAATACTTTCGAAATTGCTTTTTATTGCTCACAATCTTATGCAGCTATGAATTCTTGTCACTGGTATATACATATTCAGTAATCAATTGGAAGACGTACTGGAAGAAAGTGGTAGTCTTTCGTACAGCAAATGATTTCCGTTCTTCCACAAAAAGTTCTTCAGATTAGCAGAAGCGGTTCCGAATATTCCGCTTCGCGATAGCTGCTAAGAAGTGGCCTGCGAATTGATTCACCAAAATTCGTAGATTAATATATTCAGCATCTTCGTATCAGGTGTTACTGTCAACGACACTCACCAATGGTCTCCTCCACTGCTTCGGTTCAGCTGGACTGGCATGGGATTTATGATTATCCACCTGAGAAAGTGAAATTACGATTCAATGGCAATTACCAGAACACATTGAAAAAATAATTTAAGAAATCATCATATTTTAGTTGATGTATGAAATAGTATAAAAAGTCACAATAAGATCGTAGTTCAGTAGTACTAAACTGGTGGTGCAATTGAAATCAGGGATCAAATGTTAAGTATCAAATACATTTGCCTAACTGGAGGCTAAGGAAATAGATCAATTTATGAAAGCCTCATTGAAATTTGATTTGTAGCAAACGATAGATCTCAGTATGACAATTATATCTTATCACGCATGCATGAAAAAGTTTCTTGTTTGCGGCTGCCGTGCGGTCATAATCTGGCACTTTTCTGACGTTTGCGTCGTCAATGGCAACGTAACACGCCAGACATGCGCACATCGTTCTGCGCACGTTCAGCGTGCTCAACAAGAATCTTATCGCGCACGGCGTGCGAACAAGAAACTTTTTCATGCATTTGTAATAAAAAATACTGTTTGATACATGGGCAAAATGAGGCGTTATTAGGCCGAACGTCGCGCTCGGCCTAAAAAGCCTCACATTTCGCCCTAGTATCGAAATGTACTATTTCGAATGGTACGATTGTTTTCAACTTACTTTTGGCAAGCTTGAAAGCAGCCTTCAAAATCATATCCATTTGCATCTTAATTGAGGCGAATGAATTACTCTTTTCGGTCACAGCATCTTTGATCTGAGTCTTGGGCACTGAAAATTAAAAAATACCACAATAATTTAGACAATTTTCAAGTGCTGATTGATGCGCGATATGCTACATAGATGGGCACAATCGTCTTTAACTCACTTTGAGCTAGCTCTCCGAGACTTCGGATTTCGCCTATGATTATTTGTTTTGCTGGGTTGAGTAAAGCTGAAATTGGAATACAGAGGTTATGATCAAGCCGTCTTCGACTCTCACTCAGTTCTGACAACAGCTGGACGGAGAGCAAGCTAGGCTTGATGTATTTTTCGAATGAGTGTCACTTACCCTGGATTTCGGCAGAAATTACTGGTTTGGTTTTTATGAAGGCTGAAAATAAATTATGTGTATAATGACAAAGTAGAAATTCACCAATTGACGCATGATATAAAGGCAATGAGTTTTCACTCATGAAAAATAATGAAATATGAAGAACTGAAATAGGAAATCTCGATCGATCTAAGATAAAATTTGATCGGAATAATAATAATAATATAATAATTACTACCTACTACCCGCCATACCCGAGTGGGTATTGTCCCCAGAAGCTACTTAAAGCTTGTGCGGGGCGAGGGAGGGGATGTTTAGTGATCATCGTTATACGTCAATCATTTAAAACAATTAAAATTGAATCAATTAAAACAATTCCTCAACTTCACCCTGATATATGAAGCGAACAGTAGATCACAAAAACATTTCGCGTGTCTAATGGCACAAGGCCGTAAGCGCCAAAAACGCGATTTTGGTGGCAAAAGGTCGTATAATTTTTTTTTTTCACGCCATTCGCTCTGAAAACGGACAAAACGTATAGATCAATTGACATTACGAGATCGCAAAATGTGAGTGCAAAAGGTCGTAAGTTTGGCGGGTAGGGGAGACCGGGGCAAGATGGAGACGGGGGCAAGATGACGAAATCGTTTTTTTGCGAATATTCCGAGAGATTATGCCAGTTAAGACAATGGAAAGTGTTGAACATACCCCCGCGCAGTAATAAAACTGATGTAGACTTGTATGTCAAAGTCACATGGCTTTTTACAGAGAAATTGCGGTTTTGGGCGCGCGCGATGTAATATTTTGTGTCCGGGAAAACAGTTTCACAGAAGTGAAGGTAACCAAGATCGTACTGTCGAATTAATCCTTCATTCATGCAGCCATATGGATGCTATAGAACTATAGGAGCCCGAACTTTCGGCAATTAACTGGTTATGAGGTTATTTTTTGTTCAATAGCGGCATATGGGGCAACTTGGTGGGGGCAAGTTGACATGTGGTTCAGTGAATGGGATTTAAAAAAAATTAGGCTAAGATGTAATTGTTCAACTTTATGAATGAATAGATAAATAAATAAATGAATAAAAGATTGAATAAATATATTGGTACATTTTTCCACGATTTATAAGGTTGTGGTGTGGAATCACCATATTGCAGACATGGTTCGTAAATATGAGAAAAAATGTATGAAAAAAATGTGACCGCATATGTGTATCCTTTCCGGGTAGGAATAGAATGAAGTATTTTTTAACTGAAACAACATTTTTCGACGCCCATGGAACCGAAATCTAGCATTCGCCAACTTGCCCCGATAGAATAGTCATCTTGCCCCGTGGTCGGGGCAAGTCGACGAGTATGCGAAATTTTAGAAAAATCGCAATTACTCAGTTTGTAAATAACCGAATTCGATGTCAATTTTTTTTGTTATAGCTAACATCTCATAGTTTGAGAAAATACCGAAAGATTTTGAATTTCACTCACAATTGATTAAAGAAACCCATTCGAAGCTTAAGGTCTCCAACTTGCCCCGGTCTCCCCTACGTCGTTCTTTCATTACAATTTTTAAGGAAAAATAAAGCCAACGTAAAGGCAAAACGTCGTAAGCACCATTTTTTTTTCACAATTTTTAATGATTTTTCCAAATAGTTGTAAAAACTCGTGAAACGCAAAGAAAAATCGAAATCGACGTCGTTTCGAAAAATTCAATAAACGAAATCGCAGTTAAAAGCAGAAGGTCGTATCCGTCCATCTGACGACCTTTTGCACTTACATTTTTCGATCTCGTAATTTCAATTGATCTATACGTTTCGAACGTTCTCAGAGCGATTGACGTGCAAAAAAAAAAAATTATACGACTTTATGCCATTACAAACAGCAAAACGTCGTATAATGGCGCTTACGTCCGTATGTCATTAGACACGCGATTTTTAAAGGGTAAAGACGTCTTCAACTCACCACCGGTACCCTTTAGGACAGCAGCTACTTCTTCTTCGAGATCGGTTCCGGCTTTCCTCATATTCTCTGGAATAGAAATAGAGAGGTCCTGAATATCAAACGGAATGATTTTCCAGAATACGGAGACAAAGATAATTCGAGCGTTTTGGTTGACTTGAATATCTTCATTGGGTGACATTGTTTTGAACTTACTAATGGACGGCGAGTCTCCAACACCAACCGTAAGTTTTTCCAGTTGGGCTTTGACACTTGCGATGGCAGCTGAAATTTAAGTAAAGAGGACTGTGATTAAGTCGTCATTCCGCGGTGCTCGACTCGCTTGAGCTAAATTCGAACAAGAAGTGAACATCTGTAATTATCGAAAATCTCTGTATCTTTAACTCACCCTTGATGGCAGGCTCGGTTGAATCGACTTCTGAAAATAAACCAGGATATCATGGCAATACTTGACGAATCTAGTGGAACCTGACATGTTGAAAATGGTTTGAACATTCCGTGTAGCATAAAATGTAGAGAATAAAATGGTTCCAAACAAAGAGCATACCGTTCAAAAAACACATTTTATCTATATCGTGATGACGTACGCATAGTTTTTATTATTAACGATTCAATGAATCTTACCACCTGCAGAACATGCGTGCTAAAAAATTTTAAGTGTGCTGTTAAATATTTCGTGACACAACACTTCAAAAGTTGATTGCCCTTGATATACATAAGTTCGACGAATGGTCGATTTTCTACTTCAGTACCATCTTACGGTTTTAAATTTTACTTCCTGTGATACTAAAATGTAGGCATAACGATTTGATAAGTCTGCAGAATAATTGCTGCAAAATAAGTCTACCGTTGAATATTTCGAGACACAATACTTGAAAAATTGATTCCGCGGTGCTCGACTCGCTTGAGCTAAATTCGAACAACAAGTGAATATCTGTCACTATTGAAAATCTCTGTATCTTTAACTCACGGTTGATGGCAGCCGGGGGTGGATTGTCTCCTGAAACCAAAATCAGGATATCATGACAATACTTGACGAATCGAATGGGACCTGACATGTTGAAAATGGTTTGAACATTCCGTGTAGCATAAAATGTAGAGAATAAAATGGTTCCAAACAAAGAGCATAACGTTCAAAAAACACATTTTATCTATATCGTGATGACGTACGCATAGTTTTTATTATTAACGATTCAATGAATCTTACCACCTGCAGAACATGCGTGCTAAAAAATTTTAAGTGTGCTGTTAAATATTTCGTGACACAACACTTCAAAAGTTGATTGCCCTTGATATACATAAGTTCGACGAATGGTCGATTTTCCACTTCAGTACCATTTTACGGTTTTAAATTTTACTTCCTGTGATACTAAAATGTAGACATAACGATTCGATAAGTCTGCAGAATAATTGCTGCAAAATAAGTATACCGTTAAATATCTCGAGACACAATCCTTGAACAATTGATTCCGCGGTGCTCGACTCGCTTGAGCTAAATTCGAACAAAAAGTGAATATTTGTCACTATCGAAAATCTCTGTATCTTTAACTCACCGTGGGGGGTAGCCTGGGTTGAGTGGCCTCCTGAAACAGAAATCAGGATATCATAACAATACTTGACGAATCGAGTGGAACCTGACATGTTGAAAATGGTTTGAACATTCCGTGTAGCATAAAATGTAGAGAATAAAATGGTTCCAAACAAAGAGCATAACCTTCAAAAAACACATTTTATCTATATCGTGATGACGTACGCATAGTTTTTATTATTAACGATTCAATGAATCTTACCACCTGCAGAACATGCGTGCTAAAAAATGTTAAGTGTGCTGTTAAATATTTCGTAACACAACACTTCAAAAGTTGATTTTCCTCGATATACATAAGTTCGACGAATGGTCGATTTTCCACTTCAGTACGATTTTACAGTTTTGAATTTTACTTCCTGTGATACTAAAATGTGGGCATAACGATTCGATGAGTCTGCAGAATAATTGCTGCAAAATAAGTCTACCGTTGAATATTTCGAGACACAATACTTGAAAAATTGATTCCGCGGTGCTCGACTCGCTTGAGTTAAATTCGAACAACAAGTGAATATCTGTCACTATTGAAAATCTCTGTATCTTTAACTCACGGTTGATGGCAGCCGAGGGTGGATTGTCTCCTGAAACAAAAATCAGGATATCATGACAATACTTGACGAATCGAGTGGAACCTGACATGTTGAAAATGGTTTGAACATTCCGTGTAGACTGTAGCATAAAATGTAGAGAATAAAATGGTTCCAAAAAAAGAGCATAACGTTCAAAAAACACATTTTATCTATATCGTGATGACGTAGTGAACGTGAATAACTGCAATGTTGACGTGGAAACTATCGAACCACTTGACTCTCAATTACTTTTTTTTTACGTTATTCTCACTTATATGTAGGTATTTTCTAGCGTACCCGATTGAAATAAGTATAAATGAGGTTTCTTTGTATTGGAAAATAGAACATTCGAGCATGTGCTATTGGTCTGTAACTTACCGCTGGCAACACCCACGCACACCAATGAGGCGACAAGAAGACAGACGATCTTGTTCATGTTGAAGGTAGCCACTATTACTTCGTTAGAAATATGGTTCTGGTTGGAATTCATCCGATCCGTCGTATTTATACACAGCAGAAAGACCCCCTACCACGTCGATAACTTAACGTAGGCGATGAACAAATAATTGGTAACGTATGTCGCGTGTCTAATGACATAAGGACGTAAGCGCCATTATACGACGTTTTGCTGTTTATAATGGCATAAAGTCTTATAATTTTTTTTTTTCACGCCAATCGCTCTGAAAATGTTCGAAACGTATAGATCAATTGAAATTACGAGATCGAAAAATGTAAGTGAAAAAGGTCTTCAGTTGGGCGGATACGGTCGTTCTTTCAATTTATCTTTGCGTTTTTCGAGTTTTTACAGCTATTTGAAATAATCATGAAAAATGATAAAAAAATAAAAATGGCGCTTACGACCGTCTGCTTTTAGCTACGAATTTTTTCATCAAATTTTTCGGAACGTTCTTGATTTCGATTTTTCTTTGTGTTTCACGGGTTTTTACAACTATTTGGAAAAATCATAAAAAATAAAAAAATGGCGCTTACGACCTTCTGCGTTTATCTTAGTATTTTTTTTTTCGTATATTTTCGAAACGGTCGTTCTTTCAATTAATCTTTGCGTTTTACGCGTTTTTACAGCTATTTGGAAAAATCATTAAAAATCATGAAAAAAATAATTCGACGTTTTGCCTTAACGTTGTTTCTTACTTTTCCTTGAAAATTGTAATGCAAGAACGACGTATCCGCCAAACTTACGACCTTTTGTACTTACATTTTGCGATCTCGTAATTTCAATTGATCTATACGTTTTGCCGTTTTCAGAGCGAATGACGTGAAAAAAAATTATACGACCTTTTGCCACCAAAATCGTGTTTTTGGCGCTTACGACCTTATGACATCAGACACGCGATATCGCTCTATATTATATAAAGATATCGCCGCCGCCGCCGTGTCAAGATTTCGAAGGTCGACGACGCCGACGACCCGTGTCAACCCCCCCCCCCCGAGGCGGACCCCCCTAGATCACCCAGAATCCCCCCCCTCCTTTGTACATATGCATGGACAGGACTATAATGACACTATTATCGTTTCCACACCACTATAATAGTGACATGTATGATGTAGTAGATAATTCGGCGCGTTTTTTTTTTATAGTGGTATCCCCGGTAGGCCTAATCCACTGGTAGCTGTAATATTGACATTACAATAATGACCAAAACAGTTGCAAAGAAAAATTACTCACGTCCGAATTCATCCTCCCGTCTTTCGACGAAGGATTTTTCCTCCCAAAATGAGATCACCAAATGGCATCAAAGAACCTTCAAGAACTTCCAGTTGTTTTATACTTTGAATTTTCAAGTAAACACTTTTATTTTCTGGAATGAACGACTGAGTGAAAATGTGGCCTTTGTAAGGGGTTCATGTACACCCTTAAATCCAAGATTGTAAATCGAAATTGATTACCATATTCTTGTACTTCGCCAACGACCCGAATCTTTTGGCCCCGATTTATTTAAATTGCTTCTGAGACGTTCGGAATTACGACCTCGAGTTTGAAGTTTCCGTCCGTGATCGTTCCGGAATATTTACTAGATTTCATTTTGTTGACGATAACAACTTGATCCCGCACTTACCCTTCAGTTTCTGAATAGGTATCGACAATTGTGATTGGAATTCAGAAGATATGCTCTTTTACTTTATTCTCAAAAGCATGAATTTATTACGTACTTATGTATCCAATTTTTTCGGAGACTTGATCAAGATTTATTTTGTCAATATTTCCACAAGTTTGCAAAATATCGAAGCAGCCTTAAGTCGGTTAATTCCGCGAAATGTTTCATTTGCAATTCGAAAGCCACATTTCCTTCGTTATACAATGAACTTTGAACTGCCGTGGCTTTTTGAATTACGAGGATCTATGAATCATCAATGCGCACAATAAGTTTGACGGAGTGAAATATGATTCAGAAAATACTTGACCATAACAGCATAATTATTTTCAACGATTTGAGTTACGTTGATTTGTGCAGGGAATCGATTTTTCAAACAGTGTCTATTTGATTCAACAGAATTTTCGGTGAGACGGCTGTAGCATCTGCGTTGAAAGCTCAACACGAGATTCTTGAGCCTTCGATGTTATTGACTACAAATTTGAACAACTCAAAACTTGTATTGGTTTCTTTTGATGTGATAGTCCTTATATTCGATATGTTATCAACATAACCAATCAGTGACCTGTAAAAATCAGTCAAAAATTCTTTGGTAAAGAGATTACATGCGTGGAAGTTGCACGAATACTAAAAAAGCAATGTACCCATGACTCACACAAATTTATCGCCAACACGAATTTCGTTATTTATGAACTCTGTTTTTGTAAATGGAAGTGTTTTTGACGGTGCGTGGTCGATCTTAGTCTTTTTTGTTGGTGGTTGAGCATTCGAATCTTTACTACTTGACGAGGGATTTTTTCGGCATGACATGGTGATGATAGTTATTTAGACGTAAATCGCGGGCAAAATTATTGACACAGAAATTTCTGACTCGAAAGTAACAGATCAAATAACAAAAATGGTCAGTTTTTTGTTACAAGTTGAATCATCTATATTCATCGATGCATTCGGCATTTGTCTCTGAGTTAGTTGTTGACAGTGAAATTGTGACATTTAGTTCAAATTTGAACGATTCTAATATTGCTGACCGCAACGTGCACGAATTAGATATCCACACTAAGGCCCGGTTGCATAAGCGTGGGGTAACATTTCCCCCGGGGGTATCGTTCAATTGTTCAATACACATTGACACATTAGATAAATGTGTGATAAATATGTGTATGAAACAATTGAACGATACCCCCGGGGTAAATTTACCCAACGTTTATGCAACCGGGCCTGACTGTGACAACTACCTGTGGAAGCTATTCACCTGTGCGATAATATGGAGGTAAAATTTCCACTTAATTGGTGAGTACCGAATAATAATTCGCTTTATTCGATTCCAAACAAATTTTCATTCATAAATAAATATTATTTTCCGAATTTATCCGTCGTACTTGAAAAGAAAAATGACTGAACGTAATTTAAAATACGAATTAAAGGCGACGGGAATTGTCTCTTTAGATCTTTCGCTTACTTTCCGTTCAACGATCAAGAGAAGCATAGGGATGTAAGATTGGGAATTGTTTCGAACGTGGCTAATAACTGGCCGTTTTATGAACCATTCGTAGTGGGGGATGAATCGTACAATGTTAACATATCTGACAAAAATTCTTATACATCACATATGTCCAGGGACAGTGTTTTCGGTGGTGAAGTTGAGATTCAATCCTTCGTGGATATGTATACTGTACGAGTATTGGTCTATCAAAATGCATTTCCCGTTCCTAGAGAATTTGGACCCGGTGACAGTGACGATAAATTAATCCTCTATTTATCAGGAATCATCGACAGTGCCCACTATGATATAATAGATTGTTTAAACACTAAATTTGAAGACACAAATTCACAACAGGCATATCCGACGTAACAGATATAATCGATCGTATTACTTGAAAAATAGAGAATCAATTACCGAACGACCACGTGTAAATAATCTGAGTGAAGATATGCTGTCGAGAAAAAGGAACTCAGATAGAATCGTTAATATGAACAAGAAACGCATTGAGCAAAAAAGAAAAAAGGACTTGGTTGGACACATGGACGAAGAACGCTTGAGGAGCAAAAGAGAAAAGGATTTGGTCAACCAGATGGATGAAAAGCAAGTGATTAAAAAACGACAAAAAGATTTGGTCGATCGTATGGACGAAGAACGCTTGAGGAGAATAAGAGCAAAGGATTTGGTCAACCAGATGGATGAAAAGCAAGTGACTAAAAAACGACAAAAGGATTCGGTTGATCATATGGATGTAGAACGGTTGACGAAAAAAAGACAAAAGGATTTAGTACATCAGATGAATGAGGAACGACTGGAGAACAAACGCCTTAATCAAAAAATCAATAAAATAAGTCCAACAAACGCGAATTATTCCGATATCGGTGACATGGGTTATGTTTGTAATCATTGTTCGGCTTCTTTCTGGTCCCAGGAATTTTCGAAGAAAAGCTGTTGTCACGATGGAAAAATCGAACTCCCTCCATTACACGATTATCACGATGATTTGAAAAATTTGCTCTATAATAGAAAATACCGGGAGCTGATTCGTTATTACAATAGTCGATTTTCCTTCACAACTTTCAATGCTAAATTTATAACTGACCCTAAACGCGGTATATACAACTTGAAAATTCAAGGACAAGTCTGTCACACTACTCCAACAACAATAAGCGTGAACAAAGGTGATAGTCCTCATTGTGGTCAGATTTATATTTATGATGACTGCAGAGCAACCCAGGAGAGATTGAAAAATAATGAGAATTTGGTTAAAGAACATGTTGAAATTACAAGTAAAGTGTTAAATAATAATCCGTATGCTATGAAGTACAAAAATTTACATGAATTATCCAAAGATTAGACTCTTCCAGAGGATTTTTTATATTTTACTCGACATCCATCTCTGAGCAAACACGTGTGTAATGCACCGGTAACTGCTGAATGTGCCGCCTTGATAATTTCGAAAGACGGTCAAATTCCATGTAATTTCGATTTGTGTGTCTATCCAAACAATGATCCAAAAAATGATACAGGTATTGATGTTTTGAACAAATTGTCATGCCATTTAGATCCGATGACTTTCCCTATTATATTTCCCTGCGGCGATTTAGGATGGAGTCCATCAATCAAACAAAATAACAAAATCACCAAAAGGTTGACTGCTTTACAGTACTATGCATACCGGTTGGCATATAGGCCCAAAGATAAATTCAACCCGATTTTATTCTGCGGCCGTTTAACACAACGATATATCGTGTGTCTGATGGCATAAGGTCGTAAGCGCCAAAAACGCGATTTTGGTGGCACAAGGACGTATAATTTTTTTTTCACGGCATTCGCTCTGAAAACGGCCAAAACGTATAGATTAATTGAAATTACGAGATCGCAAAACGTAAGTGCAAAAGGTCGTAGGTTTGGCGGATACGTCACTCTAGCATTAAAGTTTTCAAGGAAAAGTAAAAAACAACGTAAAGGCAAAACGTCGTATTATTTTTTTCATGATTTTGAATGATTTTTCAAAATAGTTGTAAAAACCCGTGAAACGCAAAGAAAAATCGAAATCGAGAACGTTCCGAAAAATTCGATAAAAAATATTGGTAGTTAAAAACAGAAGGTCGAGAGCGCCGTTCTTGTTTTTTTTATTTTTCGTGATTTTTTCAAATAGCTGTAAAAACTCGTAGAATGCAAAGATAAATTGAAAGAATGACCATTGAAAAAAATTCGGTAAAAAACGAGGTAAAAAATATTGGTAGTTAAAAACAGAAGGTCGAGAGCGCCGTTCTTGTTTTTTTTTTATTTTTCATGAGTTTTTCAAATAGCTGTAAAAACTCGTAACACGCAAAGATAAATCGAAAGAACGACAATTTAAAAAAATTCGATAAAAAATACTGGTAGTTAAAAACAGAAGGTCGAGAGCGCCGTTCTTGTTTTTTTAATATTTCATGATTTTTTCAAATAGCTGTAAAAACTCGTAAAACGCAAAGATAAATTGAAAGAACGACCATTTAAAAAAATTCGATAAAAAATATTGGTAGTTAAAAACAGAAGGTCGAGAGCGCCGTTCTTGTTTTTTTAATTTTCGTGATTTTTTCAAATAGCTGTAAAAACTCGTAGAACGCAAAGATAAATTGAAAGAATGACCATTTAAAAAAATTCGGTAAAAAATATTGGTAGTTAAAAACAGAAGGTCGAGAGGGCCGTTCTTGTTTTCTTTATTTTTCATGATTTATTCAAATAGCTGTAAAAACTCGTAAAACGCAAAGATAAATCAAAAGAACGACCATTAAAAAAAATTAGATAAAAAATATTGGTAGTTAAAAACAGAAGGTCGAGAGCGCCGTTCTTGTTTTTTTTATTTTTCATGATTTTTTCAAATAGCTGTAAAAACTCGTAGAACGCAAAGATAAATTGGAAAAACGACAGAATCGAAAATTTATGAAAAAAAAAATACTAAGATAAAAGCAGAAAGTCGTAAGCGCCAGTGTTATTTTTTTTGATTTTTCGAAATAGTTGTAAAAACCCGTGAAACGCAAAGCAAAATCGAAATCGAGAACGTTCCCAAAAATTCGGTAAAAAATATTGGTAGTTAAAAACAGAAGGTCGAGAGCGCCGTTCTTATTTTTTTTTTATTTTTCATGATTTTTTCAAATAGCTGTAAAAACTCGTAGAACGCAAAGATAAATTAAAAGAATGACCATTTAAAAAAATTCGGTAAAAAATATTGGTAGTTAAAAACAGAAGGTCGAGAGCGCCGTTCTTGTTTCTTTTATTCTTCATGATTCATTCAAATAGCTCTAAAAACTCGTAGAACGCAAAGATGAATAGAAAGAATGACCATTTAAAAAAATTCGGTAAAACATATTTGTAGTTAAAAACAGAAGGTCGAGAGCACCGTTCTTATTTTTTTTATTTTTCATGATTTATTCAAATAGATGTAAAAACTCGTAAAACGCAAAGATAAATTGAAAGAACGGCCATTTAAAAAAATTCGATAAAAAATATGGGTAGTTAAAAACAGAAGTTCGAGAGCACCGTTCTTTTTTTTTTTTAATTTTCATGATTTATTCAAATAGCTGTAAAAACTCGTAGAACGCAAAGATAAATTGAAAGAATGACCATTTAAAAAAATTCGGTAAAAAATATTGGTAGTTAAAAACAGAAGGTCGAGAGCGCAGTTCTTGTTTTCTTTATTTTTCATGATCTATTCAAATAGCTGTAAAAACTCGTAGAACGCAAAGATAAATTGAAAGAACGACCATTTAAAAAAATTCGATAAAAAATATTGGTAGTTAAAAACAGAAGGTCGAGAGCGCCGTTTTTTTTTATTTTCATGATTTATTCATATAGCTGTAAAAACTCGTGGAACGCAAAGATAAATTGAAAGAATGACCATTTGAAAAAATTCGGTAAAAAATATTGGTAGTTAAAAACAGAAGGTCGAGAGCGCCGTTCTTGTTTTCTTTATTTTTCATGATCTATTCAAATAGCTGTAAAAACTCGTAGAACGCAAAGATAAATTGAAAGAACGACCATTTAAAAAAATTCGATAAAAAATATTGGTAGTTAAAAACAGAAGGTCGAGAGCGCCATTCTTGTTTTTTTAATTTTCGTGATTTTTTCAAATAGCTGTAAAAACTCGTAGAACGCAAAGATAAATTGGAAAAACGACCGAATCGAAAATTTATGAAAAAAAAATACTAAGATAAAAGCAGAAAGTCGTAAGCGCCATTTTTTTATTTTTTTGATTTTTCGAAATAGTTGTAAAAACCCGTGAAACGCGAAGAAAAATCGAAATCGAGAACGTTCCGAAAAATTCGATAAAAAATATTGGTAGTTAAAAACAGAAGGTCGAGAACGCCGTTCTTGTTTTCTTTATTTTTCATGATTTATTCAAATAGCTGTAAAAACTCGTACAACGCAAAGATAAATTGAAAGAACGACCATTTAAAAAAATTCGGTAAAAAATATTGGTAGTTAAAAACAGAAGGTCGAGAGCGCCGTTCTTGTTTTTTTTATTTTTCATGATTTTTTCAAATAGCTGTAAAAACTCGTAACACGCAAAGATAAATTGAAAGAACGAACATTTAAAAAAATTCGATCAAAAATATTGGTAGTTAAAAACAGAAGGTCGAGAGCGCCGTTCTTTTTTTTTTTATTTTTCATGATTTATTCAAATAGCTGTAAAAACTCGTAGAACGCAAAGATAAATTGAAAGAATGACCATTTAAAAAAATTCGGTAAAAAATATTGGTAGTTAAAAACAGAAGGTCGAGAGCGCCGTTCTTGTTTCTTTTATTCTTCATGATTCATTCAAATAGCTCTAAAAACTCGTAGAACGCAAAGATGAATAGAAAGAATGACCATTTAAAAAAATTCGGTAAAACATATTTGTAGTTAAAAACAGAAGGTCGAGAGCACCGTTCTTATTTTTTTTATTTTTCATGATTTATTCAAATAGATGTAAAAACTCGTAAAACGCAAAGATAAATTGAAAGAACGGCCATTTAAAAAAATTCGATAAAAAATATTGGTAGTTAAAAACAGAAGGTCGAGAGCACCGTTCTTTTTTTTTTTAAATTTCATGATTTATTCAAATAGCTGTAAAAACTCGTAGAACGCAAAGATAAATTGAAAGAATGACCATTTAAAAAAATTCGGTAAAAAATATTGGTAGTTAAAAACAGAAGGTCGAGAGCGCAGTTCTTGTTTTCTTTATTTTTCATGATCTATTCAAATAGCTGTAAAAACTCGTAGAACGCAAAGATAAATTGAAAGAACGACCATTTAAAAAAATTCGATAAAAAATATTGGTAGTTAAAAACAGAAGGTCGAGAGCGCCGTTCTTGTTTTTTTAATTTTCGTGATTTTTTCAAATAGCTGTAAAAACTCGTAGAACGCAAAGATAAATTGAAAGAATGACCATTTAAAAAAATTCGGTAAAAAATATTGGTAGTTAAAAACAGAAGGTCGAGAGGGCCGTTCTTGTTTTCTTTATTTTTCATGATTTATTCAAATAGCTGTAAAAACTCGTAAAACGCAAAGATAAATCAAAAGAACGACCATTAAAAAAAATTAGATAAAAAATATTGGTAGTTAAAAACAGAAGGTCGAGAGCGCCGTTCTTATTTTTTTTATTTTTCATGATTTTTTCAAATAGCTGTAAAAACTCGTAGAACGCAAAGATAAATTGGAAAAACGACAGAATCGAAAATTTATGAAAAAAAAATACTAAGATAAAAGCAGAAAGTCGTAAGCGCCAGTGTTATTTTTTTTTGATTTTTCGAAATAGTTGTAAAAACCCGTGAAACGCAAAGCAAAATCGAAATCGAGAACGTTCCCAAAAATTCGGTAAAAAATATTGGTAGTTAAAAACAGAAGGTCGAGAGCGCCGTTCTTTTTTTTTTATTTTTCATGATTTTTTCAAATAGCTGTAAAAACTCGTAACACGCAAAGATAAATTGAAAGAACGAACATTTAAAAAAATTCGATCAAAAATATTGGTAGTTAAAAACAGAAGGTCGAGAGCGCCGTTCTTTTTTTTTTTATTTTTCATGATTTATTCAAATAGCTGTAAAAACTCGTAGAACGCAAAGATAAATTGAAAGAATGACCATTTGAAAAAATTCGGTAAAAAATATTGGTAGTAAAAAACAGAAGGTCGAGAGCGCAGTTCTTGTTTTCTTTATTTTTCATGATCTATTCAAATAGCTGTAAAAACTCGTAGAACGCAAAGATAAATTGAAAGAACGACCATTTAAAAAAATTCGATAAAAAATATTGGTAGTTAAAAACAGAAGGTCGAGAGCGCCGTTCTTGTTTTTTTAATTTTCGTGATTTTTTCAAATAGCTGTAAAAACTCGTAGAACGCAAAGATAAATTGAAAGAATGACCATTTAAAAAAATTCGGTAACAAATATTGGTAGTTAAAAACAGAAGGTCGAGAGGCCCGTTCTTGTTTTCTTTATTTTTCATGATTTATTCAAATAGCTGTAAAAACTCGTAAAACGCAAAGATAAATCAAAAGAACGACCATTAAAAAAAATTAGATAAAAAATATTGGTAGTTAAAAACAGAAGGTCGAGAGCGCCGTTCTTGTTTTTTTTATTTTTCATGATTTTTTCAAATAGCTGTAAAAACTCGTAGAACGCAAAGATAAATTGGAAAAACGACAGAATCGAAAATTTATGAAAAAAAAATACTAAGATAAAAGCAGAAAGTCGTAAGCGCCAGTGTTATTTTTTTGATTTTTCGAAATAGTTGTAAAAACCCGTGAAACGCAAAGCAAAATCGAAATCGAGAACGTTCCCAAAAATTCGGTAAAAAATATTGGTAGTTAAAAACAGAAGGTCGAGAGCGCCGTTCTTATTTTTTTTTTATTTTTCATAATTTTTTCAAATAGCTGTAAAAACTCGTAGAACGCAAAGATAAATTGAAAGAATGACCATTTAAAAAAATTCGGTAAAAAATATTGGTAGTTAAAAACAGAAGGTCGAGAGCGCCGTTCTTGTTTCTTTTATTCTTCATGATTCATTCAAATAGCTGTAAAAACTCGTAGAACGCAAAGATGAATAGAAAGAATGACCATTTAAAAAAATTCGGTAAAACATATTTGTAGTTAAAAACAGAAGGTCGAGAGCACCGTTCTTATTTTTTTTATTTTTCATGATTTATTCAAATAGATGTAAAAACTCGTTAAACGCAAAGATAAATTGAAAGAACGGCCATTTAAAAAAATTCGGTAAAATATGTTAGTTAAAAACAGAAGTTCGAGAGCGCCGTTCTTTTTTATTTTCATAGTTTTCAAATAGCTGTAAAAACTCGTAACACGCAAAGATAAATTGAAAGAACGAACATTTAAAATTCGATCAAAAATATTGGTAGTTAAAAACAGAAGGTCGAGCGCCGTTCTTTTTTTATTTTTCATGATTTATTCAAATAGCTGTAAAAACTCGTAGAACGCAAAGATAAATTGAAAGAACGACCATTTAAAAAAATTCAGTAAAAAATATTGGTAGTTAAAAACAGAAGGTCGAGAGCGCCGTTCTTGTTTTTTTTATTTTTCATGATTTTTTCAAATAGCTGTAAAAACTCGTAGAACGCAAAGATAAATTGAAAGAACGACCATGTAAAAAAAAATTCGATAAAAAATATTGGTAGTTAAAAGCAGAAGGTCGTGAGCGCCATTTTCATTTTGTTTATTTTTCCTGGTTTTTTCAAATAGCTGTAAAAACTCGTGAAACACAAACATAAATTGAAAGAACGAACATTTAAAAAAATTCGATAAAAGATATTGGTAGTTAAAAACAGAAGGTCGTGAGCGTCGTGATTATTTTTTTTTATTTTTCATGATTTCTTCAAATAGCTGTAACAACTCGTGAAACACAAAGATAAATTGAAAGAACGAATGTTCCAAAAAATTTGATAAAAAATATTGGTAGTTAAAAACAGAAGGTCGAGCGCCGTTCTTGTTTTTTTATTTTTTCATGATTTTCAAATAGCTGAAACTCGTAACGCAAAGATAAATTGAAAGAACGAACATTTAAAAAAATTCGATCAAAATATTGGTAGTTAAAAACAGAAGGTCGGAGAGCGCCGTTCTTATTTTTTTTTTATTTTTCATGATTTTTTCAAATAGCTGTAAAAACTCGTAGAATGCAAAGATAAATTGAAAGAATGACCATTTAAAAAAATTCGGTAAAAAATATTGGTAGTTAAAAACAGAAGGTCGAGAGCGCCGTTCTTGTTTCTTTTATTCTTCATGATTCATTCAAATAGCTCTAAAAACTCGTAGAACGCAAAGAATAGAAAGAATAACCATTTAAAAAAATTCGGTAAAACATATTTTCGGTAAAACATATTTGTAGTTAAAAACAGAAGGTCGAGAGCACCGTTCTTATTTTTTTTATTTTTCATGATTTATTCAAATAGATGTAAAAACTCGTAAAACGCAAAGATAAATTGAAAGAACGGCCATTTAAAAAAATTCGATAAAAAATATTGGTAGTTAAAAACAGAAGGTCGAGAGCACCGTTCTTTTTTTTTTTTAAATTTCATGATTTATTCAAATAGCTGTAAAAACTCGTAGAACGCAAAGATAAATTGAAAGAATGACCATTTAAAAAAATTCGGTAAAAAATATTGGTAGTTAAAAACAGAAGGTCGAGAGCGCCGTTCTTGTTTTTTTTATTTTTCATGATTTTTTCAAATAGCTGTAAAAACTCGTAACACGCAAAGATAAATTGAAAGAACGAACATTTAAAAAAATTCGATCAAAAATATTGGTAGTTAAAAACAGAAGGTCGAGAGCGCCGTTCTTTTTTTTTTATTTTTCATGATTTATTCAAATAGCTGTAAAAACTCGTAGAACGCAAAGATAAATTGAAAGAATGACCATTTGAAAAAATTCGGTAAAAAATATTGGTAGTAAAAAACAGAAGGTCGAGAGCGCCGTTCTTGTTTTCTTTATTTTTCATGATCTATTCAAATAGCTGTAAAAACTCGTAGAACGCAAAGATAAATTGAAAGAACGACCATTTAAAAAAATTCGATAAAAAATATTGGTAGTTAAAAACAGAAGGTCGAGAGCGCCATTCTTGTTTTTTTAATTTTCGTGATTTTTTCAAATAGCTGTAAAAACTCGTAGAACGCAAAGATAAATTGAAAGAATGACCATTTAAAAAAATTCGGTAAAAAATATTGGTAGTTAAAAACAGAAGGTCGAGAGGGCCGTTCTTGTTTTCTTTATTTTTCATGATTTATTCAAATAGCTGTAAAAACTCGTAAAACGCAAAGATAAATCAAAAGAACGACCATTAAAAAAAATTAGATAAAAAATATTGGTAGTTAAAAACAGAAGGTCGAGAGCGCCGTTCTTGTTTTTTTTATTTTTCATGATTTTTTCAAATAGCTGTAAAAACTCGTAGAACGCAAAGATAAATTGGAAAAACGACAGAATCGAAAATTTATGAAAAAAAAATACTAAGATAAAAGCAGAAAGTCGTAAGCGCCAGTGTTATTTTTTTTTGATTTTTCGAAATAGTTGTAAAAACCCGTGAAACGCAAAGCAAAATCGAAATCGAGAACGTTCCCAAAAATTCGGTAAAAAATATTGGTAGTTAAAAACAGAAGGTCGAGAGCGCCGTTCTTATTTTTTTTTTATTTTTCATGATTTTTTCAAATAGCTGTAAAAACTCGTAGAACGCAAAGATAAATTGAAAGAATGACCATTTAAAAAAATTCGGTAAAAAATATTGGTAGTTAAAAACAGAAGGTCGAGAGCGCCGTTCTTGTTTCTTTTATTCTTCATGATTCATTCAAATAGCTGTAAAAACTCGTAGAACGCAAAGATGAATAGAAAGAATGACCATTTAAAAATTTTGGTAAAACATATTTGTAGTTAAAACAGAAGGTCGAGAGCACCTGCTTTATTTTTTTATTTTTCATGATTTATTAAAATAGATGTAAAAACTCGTAAAACGCAAAGATAAATTGAAAGAACGGCCATTTAAAAAAATTCGATAAAAAATATTGGTAGTTAAAAACAGAAGGTCGAGAGCACCGTTCTTTTTT
Source organism: Euura lappo (assembly GCA_018257835.1). Classification (NCBI taxonomy): domain Eukaryota; kingdom Metazoa; phylum Arthropoda; class Insecta; order Hymenoptera; family Tenthredinidae; genus Euura; species Euura lappo. The sequence goes on from JAEUYN010002032.1 coordinate 86,022, forward strand.
TTTTTTAATTTTCATGATTTATTCAAATAGCTGTAAAAACTCGTAGAACGCAAAGATAAATTGAATGACCATTAAAAAAATTCGGTAAAAAATATTGGTAGTTAAAAACAGAAGGTCGAGAGCGCCGTTCTTGTTTTTTTTATTTTTCATGATTTTTTCAAATAGCTGTAAAAACTCGTAACACGCAAAGATAAATTGAAAGAACGAACATTTCAAAAAATTCGATCAAAAATATTGGTAGTTAAAAACAGAAGGTCGAGAGCGCCGTTCTTTTTTTTTTATTTTTCATGATTTATTCAAATAGCTGTAAAAACTCGTAGAACGCAAAGACAAATTGAAAGAATGACCATTTGAAAAAATTCGGTAAAAAATATTGGTAGTAAAAAACAGAAGGCTACAGTTCTTGTTTTCTTTATTTTCATGATCTATTCAAATAGCTGTAAAACTCGTAGAACGCAAAGATAAATTGAAAGAACAATCATTTAAAAATTCGATAAAAATATTGGTAGCGTTAGAAGGTCGAGAGCGCCGTTCTTGTTTTTAATTTTCATGATTTTTTCAAATAGCTGTAAAAACTCGTAGAACGCAAAGATAAATTGAAAGAATGACCATTTAAAAAAATTCGGTAAAAAATATTGGTAGTTAAAAACAGAAGGTCGAGAGGGCCGTTCTTGTTTTCTTTATTTTTCATGATTTATTCAAATAGCTGTAAAAACTCGTAAAACGCAAAGATAAATCAAAAGAACGACCATTAAAAAAAATTAGATAAAAAATATTGGTAGTTAAAAACAGAAGGTCGAGAGCGCCGTTCTTGTTTTTTTTATTTTTCATGATTTTTTCAAATATCTGTAAAAACTCGTAGAACGCAAAGATAAATTGGAAAAACGACAGAATCGAAAATTTATGAAAAAAAAATACTAAGATAAAAGCAGAAAGTCGTAAGCGCCAGTGTTATTTTTTTTGATTTTTCGAAATAGTTGTAAAAACCCGTGAAACGCAAAGCAAAATCGAAATCGAGAACGTTCCCAAAAATTCGGTAAAAAATATTGGTAGTTAAAAACAGAAGGTCGAGAGCGCCGTTCTTATTTTTTTTTTATTTTTCATGATTTTTTCAAATAGCTGTAAAAACTCGTAGAACGCAAAGATAAATTGAAAGAATGACCATTTAAAAAAATTCGGTAAAAAATATTGGTAGTTAAAAACAGAAGGTCGAGAGCGCCGTTCTTGTTTCTTTTATTCTTCATGATTCATTCAAATAGCTCTAAAAACTCGTAGAACGCAAAGATGAATAGAAAGAATGACCATTTAAAAAAATTCGGTAAAACATATTTGTAGTTAAAAACAGAAGGTCGAGAGCACCGTTCTTATTTTTTTTATTTTTCATGATTTATTCAAATAGATGTAAAAACTCGTAAAACGCAAAGATAAATTGAAAGAACGGCCATTTAAAAAAATTCGATAAAAAATATGGGTAGTTAAAAACAGAAGGTCGAGAGCACCGTTCTTTTTTTTTTTTAATTTTCATGATTTATTCAAATAGCTGTAAAAACTCGTAGAACGCAAAGATAAATTGAAAGAATGACCATTTAAAAAAATTCGGTAAAAAATATTGGTAGTTAAAAACAGAAGGTCGAGAGCGCCGTTCTTGTTTTTTTTATTTTTCATGATTTTTTCAAATAGCTGTAAAAACTCGTAACACGCAAAGATAAATTGAAAGAACGAACATTTCAAAAAATTCGATCAAAAATATTGGTAGTTAAAAACAGAAGGTCGAGAGCGCCGTTCTTTTTTTTTTATTTTTCATGATTTATTCAAATAGCTGTAAAAACTCGTAGAACGCAAAGATAAATTGAAAGAATGACCATTTGAAAAAATTCGGTAAAAAATATTGGTAGTAAAAAACAGAAGGTCGAGAGCGCCGTTCTTGTTTTCTTTATTTTTCATGATCTATTCAAATAGCTGTAAAAACTCGTAGAACGCAAAGATAAATTGAAAGAACGACCATTTAAAAAAATTCGATAAAAAATATTGGTAGTTAAAAACAGAAGGTCGAGAGCGCCATTCTTGTTTTTTTAATTTTCGTGATTTTTTCAAATAGCTGTAAAAACTCGTAGAACGCAAAGATAAATTGAAAGAATGACCATTTAAAAAAATTCGGTAAAAAATATTGGTAGTTAAAAACAGAAGGTCGAGAGGGCCGTTCTTGTTTTCTTTATTTTTCATGATTTATTCAAATAGCTGTAAAAACTCGTAAAACGCAAAGATAAATCAAAAGAACGACCATTAAAAAAAATTAGATAAAAAATATTGGTAGTTAAAAACAGAAGGTCGAGAGCGCCGTTCTTGTTTTTTTTATTTTTCATGATTTTTTCAAATATCTGTAAAAACTCGTAGAACGCAAAGATAAATTGGAAAAACGACAGAATCGAAAATTTATGAAAAAAAAATACTAAGATAAAAGCAGAAAGTCGTAAGCGCCAGTGTTATTTTTTTTTGATTTTTCGAAATAGTTGTAAAAACCCGTGAAACGCAAAGCAAAATCGAAATCGAGAACGTTCCCAAAAATTCGGTAAAAAATATTGGTAGTTAAAAACAGAAGGTCGAGAGCGCCGTTCTTATTTTTTTTTTATTTTTCATGATTTTTTCAAATAGCTGTAAAAACTCGTAGAACGCAAAGATAAATTAAAAGAATGACCATTTAAAAAAATTCGGTAAAAAATATTGGTAGTTAAAAACAGAAGGTCGAGAGCGCCGTTCTTGTTTCTTTTATTCTTCATGATTCATTCAAATAGCTCTAAAAACTCGTAGAACGCAAAGATGAATAGAAAGAATGACCATTTAAAAAAATTCGGTAAAACATATTTGTAGTTAAAAACAGAAGGTCGAGAGCACCGTTCTTATTTTTTTTATTTTTCATGATTTATTCAAATAGATGTAAAAACTCGTAAAACGCAAAGATAAATTGAAAGAACGGCCATTTAAAAAAATTCGATAAAAAATATTGGTAGTTAAAAACAGAAGGTCGAGAGCACCGTTCTTTTTTTTTTTTAATTTTCATGATTTATTCAAATAGCTGTAAAAACTCGTAGAACGCAAAGATAAATTGAAAGAATGACCATTTAAAAAAATTCGGTAAAAAATATTGGTAGTTAAAAACAGAAGGTCGAGAGCGCCGTTCTTGTTTTTTTTTATTTTTCATGATTTTTTCAAATAGCTGTAAAAACTCGTAACACGCAAAGATAAATTGAAAGAACGACATTTAAAAAAATTCGATCAAAAATATTGGTAGTTAAAAACAGAAGGTCGAGAGCGCCGTTCTTTTTTTTTTATTTTTCATGATTTATTCAAATAGCTGTAAAAACTCGTAGAACGCAAAGATAAATTGAAAGAATGACCATTTGAAAAAATTCGGTAAAAAATATTGGTAGTAAAAAACAGAAGGTCGAGAGCGCCGTTCTTGTTTTCTTTATTTTTCATGATCTATTCAAATAGCTGTAAAAACTCGTAGAACGCAAAGATAAATTGAAAGAACGACCATTTAAAAAAATTCGATAAAAAATATTGGTAGTTAAAAACAGAAGGTCGAGAGCGCCGTTCTTTTTTTTTTATTTTTCATGATTCATTCAAATAGCTGTAAAAACTCGTAGAACGCAAAGATAAATTGAAAGAATGACCATTTGAAAAAATTCGGTAAAAAATATTGGTAGTAAAAAACAGAAGGTCGAGAGCGCCGTTCTTGTTTTCTTTATTTTTCATGATCTATTCAAATAGCTGTAAAAACTCGTAAAACGCAAAGATAAATTGAAAGAACGGACATTTAAAAAAATTCGATCAAAAATATTGGTAGTTAAAAACAGAAGGTCGAGAGCGCCGTTCTTTTTTTTTTATTTTTCATGATTCATTCAAATAGCTGTAAAAACTCGTAGAACGCAAAGATAAATTGAAAGAATGACCATTTGAAAAAATTCGGTAAAAAATATTGGTAGTAAAAAACAGAAGGTCGAGAGCGCCGTTCTTGTTTTCTTTATTTTTCATGATCTATTCAAATAGCTGTAAAAACTCGTAGAACGCAAAGATAAATTGAAAGAACGACCATTTAAAAAAATTCGATAAAAAATATTGGTAGTTAAAAGCAGAAGGTCGTGAGCGCCATTTTGATTTTTTTTATTTCTCACGATTTTGTCCAAATAGCTGTAAAAACTCGTAAAACGCAAAGATAAATTGAAAGAACGACCATTTAAAAAAATTCGGTAAAAAATATTGGTAGTTAAAAACAGAAGGTCGAGAGCGCCGTTCTTGTTTCTTTTATTCTTCATGATTCATTCAAATAGCTGTAAAAACTCGTAGAACGCAAAGATGAATAGAAAGAATGACCATTTAAAAAAATTCGGTAAAACATATTTGTAGTTAAAAACAGAAGGTCGAGAGCACCGTTCTTATTTTTTTTATTTTTCATGATTTATTCAAATAGATGTAAAAACTCGTAAAACGCAAAGATAAATTGAAAGAACGGCCATTTAAAAAAATTCGATAAAAAATATGGGTAGTTAAAAACAGAAGGTCGAGAGCACCGTTCTTTTTTTTTTTTAATTTTCATGATTTATTCAAATAGCTGTAAAAACTCGTAGAACGCAAAGATAAATTGAAAGAATGACCATTTAAAAAAATTCGGTAAAAAATATTGGTAGTTAAAAACAGAAGGTCGAGAGCGCCGTTCTTGTTTTTTTTATTTTTCATGATTTTTTCAAATAGCTGTAAAAACTCGTAACACGCAAAGATAAATTGAAAGAACGAACATTTCAAAAAATTCGATCAAAAATATTGGTAGTTAAAAACAGAAGGTCGAGAGCGCCGTTCTTTTTTTTTTTATTTTTCATGATTTATTCAAATAGCTGTAAAAACTCAACTGAACATAAGACAAATTAGAAAATGACCATTGTAGAAAGAAACGTTCAGTAAAATATTGTTAGTAAAAAACAGAAGTTAGGCTGGTTGTGTTTTCGTGGCCCTGATCTATTCAAATAGCTGTAAAAACTCGTAGAACGCAAAGATAAATTGAAAGAACGTTGCTTCAAAAAAATTCGATAAAATATTGGTAGTTAAAAACAGAAGGTCGAGAGCGCCGTTCTTATTTTTTTTTTATTTTTCATGATTTTTTCAAATAGCTGTAAAAACTCGTAGAACGCAAAGATAAATTGAAAGAATGACCATTTAAAAAAATTCGGTAAAAAATATTGGTAGTTAAAAACAGAAGGTCGAGAGGGCCGTTCTTGTTTTCTTTATTTTTCATGATTTATTCAAATAGCTGTAAAAACTCGTAGAACGCAAAGATAAATTGAAAGAATGACCATTTGAAAAAATTCGGTAAAAAATATTGGTAGTAAAAAACAGAAGGTCGAGAGCGCCGTTCTTGTTTTCTTTATTTTTCATGATCTATTCAAATAGCTGTAAAAACTCGTGAAACGCAAAGATAAATTGGAAGCGACATGAAATCTAATTTATGAAAAAAAATACTAAGATAAAAGCAGAAAGTCGTAAGCGCCAGTGTTATTTTTGATGATTTTTCGAAATAGTTGTAAAAACCCGTGAAACGCAAAGCAAAATCGAAATCGAGAACGTTCCCAAAAATTCGGTAAAAAATATTGGTAGTTAAAAACAGAAGGATAGAAGGCGTAGTTCTTATTTTTTTATTTTCATGATTTTTTTCAATAGCTGTAAAAACTCGTAGAACGCAAAGATAAATTGAAAGAATGACCATTTGAAAAAATTCGGTAAAAAATATTGGTAGTAAAAAACAGAAGGTCGAGAGCGCCGTTCTTGTTTTCTTTATTTTTCATGATCTATTCAAATAGCTGTAAAAACTCGTAGAACGCAAAGCAAAATCGAAATCGAGAACGTTCCCAAAAATTCGGTAAAAAATATTGGTAGTTAAAAACAGAAGGTCGAGAGCGCCGTTCTTATTTTTTTTTTATTTTTCATGATTTTTTCAAATAGCTGTAAAAACTCGTAGAACGCAAAGATAAATTGAAAGAATGACCATTTAAAAAAATTCGGTAAAAAATATTGGTAGTTAAAAACAGAAGGTCGAGAGCGCCGTTCTTGTTTTTTTTATTTTTCATGATTTTTTCAAATATCTGTAAAAACTCGTAGAACGCAAAGATAAATTGGAAAAACGACAGAATCGAAAATTTATGAAAAAAAAATACTAAGATAAAAGCAGAAAGTCGTAAGCGCCAGTGTTATTTTTTTTGATTTTTCGAAATAGTTGTAAAAACCCGTGAAACGCAAAGCAAAATCGAAATCGAGAACGTTCCCAAAAATTCGGTAAAAAATATTGGTAGTTAAAAACAGAAGGTCGAGAGCGCCGTTCTTATTTTTTTTTTATTTTTCATGATTTTTTCAAATAGCTGTAAAAACTCGTAGAACGCAAAGATAAATTGAAAGAATGACCATTTGAAAAAATTCGGTAAAAAATATTGGTAGTAAAAAACAGAAGGTCGAGAGCGCCGTTCTTGTTTTCTTTATTTTTCATGATCTATTCAAATAGCTGTAAAAACTCGTAGAACGCAAAGAAAAATTGAAAGAACGACCATTTAAAAAAATTCGATAAAAAATATTGGTAGTTAAAAACAGAAGGTCGAGAGCGCCATTCTTGTTTTTTTAATTTTCGTGATTTTTTCAAATAGCTGTAAAAACTCGTAGAACGCAAAGATAAATTGAAAGAATGACCATTTAAAAAAATTCGGTAAAAAATATTGGTAGTTAAAAACAGAAGGTCGAGAGCGCCGTTCTTGTTTCTTTTATTCTTCATGATTCATTCAAATAGCTCTAAAAACTCCTAGAACGCAAAGATGAATAGAAAGAATAACCATTTAAAAAAATTCGGTAAAACATATTTGTAGTTAAAAACAGAAGGTCGAGAGCACCGTTCTTATTTTTTTTGTTTTTCATGATTTATTCAAATAGATGTAAAAACTCGTAAAACGCAAAGATAAATTGAAAGAACGGCCATTTAAAAAAATTCGATAAAAAATATTGGTAGTTAAAAACAGAAGGTCGAGAGCACCGTTCTTTTTTTTTTTAAATTTCATGATTTATTCAAATAGCTGTAAAAACTCGTAGAACGCAAAGATAAATTGAAAGAATGACCATTTAAAAAAATTCGGTAAAAAATATTGGTAGTTAAAAACAGAAGGTCGAGAGCGCCGTTCTTGTTTTTTTTATTTTTCATGATTTTTTCAAATAGCTGTAAAAACTCGTAACACGCAAAGATAAATTGAAAGAACGAACATTTAAAAAAATTCGATCAAAAATATTGGTAGTTAAAAACAGAAGGTCGAGAGCGCCGTTCTTATTTTTTTTATTTTTCATGATTTTTTCAAATAGCTGTAAAAACTCGTAGAACGCAAAGATAAAT
>JAEUYN010002033.1:0-280534 GCA_018257835.1 Euura lappo
CCTATTGAAAATATGGACGTCGAATCGACGTCATTTGAGACGTCGATTCGACGTCCGAAATGACGTCCGAAATGACGTCCGAAATGACGTCCGAAACGACGTCCGAAACGACGTCAGATATTAAGTGTGAATTTGGGATAGGAAATGACGTCTTTTGCGACGTCATTCTTGACGTCATTTACGACGTCCTTTTATACATCATGAATATTATCGAATAAAATAAACGAAAAAATGAAATAAAGCTAAAGATCGGAAGGTTTCAAAATTCGAGGGGAAATTAATGAACGAATATACATAAACAAACAATGATAAAAATAATACATGTATACTATAATCATCATTCTTTTCTTATTATTCATTATGCATCATGATTATTATTATTATCATCATTATTTCACGTATATGTTTTCGATATACTGGGTGTCCCATTTCAATCTCACACCTGATTCATCTCGAAAAATACTGTTCCGATTAAGTATTGAGTATAGTAAGATTGTAATGAGACACCCGGTACATTATACATAAAACAAATTAATAGACATTTTGTGGTTGTTGAACAGCCTTTATTCATTTTGTTTCATCAAGTAGTGAAATTGGCAATTTATTCTCAATTACATTCAAAATTACTCAACGAGTTATCACATGATTAAAAAATACTGTTTCGTTACATACTCTATTACTTTCACATACGTACACACGCCCCTCCGCAATTAGCTATAATAAAAAACGGCAAAAAGTCGTTTTATGATGCTTGAGACCTTTTGTCAGTAGAGTCGAGAATGATTGGTTGCTTCCATTGTTATGTAATTCATATAAGCATGTCGAATTAATTGTTCAAGACCAGAAATTGGAAGATTGGACTACCTTCAGAGTTTATTTCTTACGCAAGAAAACATATTTTGAAAAATTGTGCGGAAACAATTGCAAAGATTGAAAAACCATATTCGTTTGGTTTCAGTGAAAAAATTCAAATATCGTGAAATCCATAAGATTGATTTCTCGAAATGAAATTTGAAAGCTGTCTGATTTTTTGTCGGACTATTTTCAATATTTTTTTTTCGAATCTTGCGCAAAACCAAAATATTAAATACGTTACACCTGAGGTAATTATAGAATCGGTGTTCAGAATCCGAGGGGGTAACCACTTCAAAATGAGGTGTCCCAACCATTTCACATTTCACATTTCACAAGCATTTCACAAGCATTTCATAGGCATTTCAAAGGTATTTCATGGGTATTTCATGGGTCTTTCATGGCATTCCATAAGTATTTCATGAGATGACTGTCCCAACTATTTCACGAGTGGATACCCCCTCGTCAGAATCCTGCTCTATTATTACAGAAAAATGTCCTGCCTTTACAAAATACATGATCACGGTGACGATATCGTCTAAGCAATTATTTTTATGTTTTAGCTTCTATTTCTGTATCCGCTATAATTTACGGTGTCTTTTTCTTGTACTTTCTGCATGTACTTTTTCTTTAAATTAGGTTATTCTATGTACAAAAGGGGCTTACCCCGTAGAACCAATAAATGAATAAATAAATAAATATTGCGGAAAAAAGTGGCACAAATGTTACGCCACTGGAAAAAAAAAGAGTAATTTGACTAGTAACCAGCCCTGTACAAGTTATCATTATAATAAAAATACTTAAAATAATATGACATTTCAACATACTGCCGATTTGTACGACTTATGTGTACCATTTTTTCCTAAATCGATAGCACTCAGGTAATTTCCTGCTCCGTTGTTGTTTGTCTATCTACGCTGTACGCTTCGATTCGTTTCTCCGGTTCATTGATCAATCAACGATTCCGATTAATTGTCTTCTCAATTAATCGATCGATCACGAATTTCGATTAATTGATTAATTTTTTATTTCGATTTCGATTGATCGCACAGCCCTACTATCTAATAATAGTACAAGTTTGGTACAGCACATAAGTATTCATTTTCGTTAATTGTCATATGCACACATATCTTCGCAATATCGGTAGTTGGTATGGCTGATTCTTCGTTACTTGTGATTAACATTTTTTGTAACACACCATATTTGCCGTTATGAGCGTTTGTTGTACGTACTTTATGCACAATTGTATACTCTTGTTGAGTCGTAGAGTCCACGATAAAATTGATCATCTTGACATGTGAATTGTCTACCAAGAGAGCGAAAGAGTTGTCAGAACGTTGATTGCTCCGCAGTGCAGACATGTACAAGCACGAGTTTTTGATCATTTTCTTATAGGAAACACTATGCTCTCCAAGGTTTAATCTGTATGACCATAATGCACTTACTCGGGAGACCGAACCTAAATATCTAATGTCATTAGGTCGAAACGTTTGTTTAGCCAGTGTTGATCCAAGTGTATCACAGTATCGCTTCACAGTAAACGAAGAATATGGATAAACGTGGTCTTTCAGAGTTAGGAAACTGTATTTCAAGCTAATGCGGCGACATATTTGGTGATGTACACCCTTAGCTGCGTGTATCACTTTCAACAAATCCCCATTCCCGGATTCAAACGCGTAAGCATTGTGAGACCACAGTGGTCCCCAATCTGCAACACTTCTCGCTAAGTGTACAAGGGAATGTACATTGAAGGTCATAGCTGTTCGACCGTACAAAATTTCAGTTTTGCCAACGAATTCGCGTAACATCTCATCTGCAAAATCCGCTTCACGAATTGTCAGTTCTCCTTTGGACAATATGTAAAAAGCTTCTACAAACAAAGCCCAGTGCATCAACAAATTGGCTGGCAATACGTCTTGAAGAACCACCATACTATAAAAAAACGTCCAGTTCTCCCACTCGCGAGCTTTCCAAAACTCTTTATCCGACAGTGAACGAGCGAGTCTGCCAACCTGATGTGGCGCTTTGATACTATTCATAATTGAATCAATTTTCGTTACAGTTCTCCGAGACAGTAAGCCAGCCTTTTGCTTATTGCCAAACCACAAAGTCGCGAATTGTTTTGCGATTCCGGATCCGCAGTGCAGGGAATCGACCACACAACCATAGATAATGTCATAATGCAATAAATTTATCAATTGCGATGGACATTTCACACCAAAAATAGGTTTATTAGATTCAACCGCTTTCTTCATGTGCTCTATTGTCTCTTTCGTGTTTCTATCTTTCGGAACACTATCCTGGAGCGGATATTTGATGTTTCCAGACCGTGGATTGTTTGGATTAGTTCGAACCCACTCCCCAGGATGGAGACACTGACCGCAACCATATGATCCATTGAATTGTGTAAAACCTTGCACCGGTGCGCGAGCGACTGCATCGACACAGCAAATAAGAGTAAATAACTTTATACACAATTTACTACCCTTGACAATACATTCAACTCCTTTGCTTGAAAGCTCATTCATAGATTCTACAAACGGTTCGAGGAAAACGTTCATATTCGGCTTATCTTTCCCAAACCAGAGACCCGCTAATATTAGCTCCTTACTTCGCACCTGAAATGGTACTTCATTCACCATTAAAAATATAGGCCAAATGGAATAACTCGAACTTTCAAATAAAGGGGCTCCATCGGTGTTAAAAGTTACCGTTGCGTAGCTACGTCTGTCTGTTGGGTTCAATTTTCGAACGAACTCCCGATATCTTCTACCATCATAAACGTCGCGTAGATAACCTTCTTCACAAACTCTATGATTGACAACGTTATCGTAATATTCCTGGTTGGATTCTATTAGTTCTGATATCGGCGATGCAACATCCATGGTGACAAAGAAATCCTTATACGCGTAATTCTTAACATCGACCACCGTTTCACAAATTTTGCATTTCACGTAATGATCTTTTCGTTCGAATCTACCCATGTTTGCACCGCATGCCGAACACGTCGCATACAATTTGATGTTGTTTTTCGGATAAAATAGTTTATCCAGTAAATACCTGGTATTTGGTAAGAACGGTTCGGCAAACATAGAATTTATCAGACAAAATAAATCAGTTGTCTGAGTTAAGGAAAGTGCGTGTACCAGTACAAATTTCAAAATCATCAATACTACGTCGCCAATGTTTTTGTGGACAGGTGTAGTAATTGGCTTTCTGAAAGCTTTGTTATCAATCGCTTCTTGAAGCGAGTTGTAATCTCGTAACAAATGTTCTCCGATAATATCTTCATCCGTAGGATCTGTGTTGTCATCCATAGGAAAATACTCATTGTCGATGTTGTTGATAAAAAAATCCGGAAGGTCATCATTTTCTCCCTGCAAAACAGAATCATACGCACAGAATTGAACCCTCGAATCAAGCTTTAAAGATCTAGACCGCGTGGGGTTACGTCAATTCACCGAGTCTCCAAACCTTATCATCTCCGATTTGATATGCGACCGTCCAACTCGAATGCTTTCCTGAATATTCGTAAAGTAAAAAAAAGTATCGCGTGCGTGGCGAAGAGTCACACTTAGGACGTTGCACTACACTACAGCACTGAACTGTATCGCTACAGGCAGGATATTTTCAATTAACAGAGCTGATGCAGTAAGTATCTATCCTTGGTATAACTATGGCGCGTTAGTTCCGGCTGTCGTAGCTACAGTGGAACCTCGATTATCCGAACCAATTGGGACCGGGCCGAATTCGGATAATCAAAAATTCAGATGATCGAACAGTAATGTTAGTGCTGGGAAATATTCAGGAAATATGTAACAAACATATATCTTATGATACATACGTATATGAAAGAACGTCGACTATTTATTCAACTGAGTTTTCCTGAAGTTCAATAAAGACTACTGGTAAAAATTTCGTACCGAACACAAAATGAAACACGAAAAACGCGCACATAACAGAAAAAAAAAGCAAGTTGAGGTTCGGATAATGGACGGTTTGATTGAAACGATCGCTGTTCGAGTAACGGAGGGTTCGGATGATACAGGATTGGATAATCGCGGTTCTACTGTATATACATTGTTGCGAGGGCAATATGACGGGTAATGCACACTTCTGAAGACATGAGCCACGAGGCAACTGCGCAAGTATTACTACGGAAAGAGAGTGAAAAAATGAACGGAAAATTGTGTATATTTTTCAAAGCGGAAGGGTTGTTCCACATCACTCACACAATTTTGTGAACCTGTTCAGGTTTTCTGAAATGGTCTCAATTTTCGTGTTTGAAAAAAATATAACTTTAGGAAGAGTGAAACCAATAAAACACAAAACAATCGGAAAAATGAGCCTAGACAACATAAAAAAATTACGAACCAAATCGGAGAATGTGATGTCTAGGGGCTAGGTAAATTGACTTTATACCCCACCAAAAGCATCATGTGAGGTTAGAATCGGGGTGAATAGCGTACTCAATTTTTTCAATTCAGATTTATTTCATAGTAATTCAGAATATTCTGTTGACTCGAATTTTTTTATATTTTCTATTCTTATAAATATTTCAATTGATTCATTCTATTTCCTTTCGACTCTAATAAATTTGTTCGATTCAACGTCCTATTTATTATTCATTTAATTTACTTTGACGCAAGGTGATTCTATCCAATTTCATGAAATCGATAAAAAAAAAAGAAGAAAAAGAAACACTCGATAATTCAGGCGCGTATTCAAACTAATCAAAATTTATTTAACTCAATTCACATTGATGGAGCCACCTCAGGTGTTTTGTTAATTATTTGACCAATTTTTCAGTTATTCCTCAATGAATTTACATAATTTTGATCAAATGTGTCAAACGGACTACGTTTAAACCTTTCTGAGTCATCAAAACTTCAATAAAAGTTTATATCAAGTGAACGGTGTAATATAACCTATCCGTTGTACGGAATTCTTTTTGAATTGACGGTCAAGGAGTCTTTCAATCATTTATCTTTGGAAATCAGAGTAATTCTGAAGTGATATGGTGGTCAAGTATTTATCTATAATAAAAGTGGAATTACATTGTGCATCATTATTACCTTATCCCAGTTATTGGTGCTATTTTCAAGATCGTCAATGTCCTCCGCCAACGACCGGCTGACGTTAGAAACAAGATGATTTTCTTGAAATGGACCTTCATCACGTACGTTTGTCTGTGGAAATTGTTTAAATTATATTTTCAAGAGTTCAATCGGTGAAACTGAACTATAACTGATATGAATAATCGGGAAAATTGCATTACCTCCAATACTTCGTTTGGCTCTCTTTGTGCGATGTGCAGAGCAGATAATTGCTCTTCGTTTGCTGAATTCTCAGTTCCGATCGGCGATTCTTCATTGCATGCGACAGTACCAGAACAGGTATCGGCTTCCTCCTACAGATAAAAGAGTTTTTTACGTTAATTGTTTTTGTTGAATAATAGTGCAATGCAACATATTCAAGAAATCATATCCTTCACCTGTGTTCGCCTCTTCTTGTATCTATACCAGGAAGACGGTGGCACTGGATCATCTGACTCAGGATGTAAATAATTTTTGTAACCCTTACGTTCGCCAGGGTCCATGATGATCTGTTGAGTCATAAACAAAGATTAGAAAATTTCCAATGCCATCAATTGCATAATAAACTTCTGTGACGGGGAACTCTTCCGACCCGCTACTCCGGATCAGCAACGGGCCTGAACCCACGACCAATTAACATAACAATTTCCCATACAAAGCTCGGGTTTGGGCGCCAGCTGGGTAGTTATCCCAACAATAAACGAATTGACTGATAAGAATAAATGAATATCAAAGGTCAGGTTGCACCAGCAAGCATCAACCCGCGGAGAGTGGCATGGGTGGGGTTGCAGCTTAGAGGTAGGGGGAAGAAGGGACTGAGGAAAGCAGTGCGAACAGGCAAAAGCAAGTACAAGCGTGTTGAGTATAAACAATAATAGCAAATCAATTCATTTCCACCCCACTCTGGGTACGGAGGTCCCTCAAGGGTGAAAACGAGTTATTAGACCAAAGCAACAAGAGATAAATTCTCACTTAAAATTAATAACAATGACCCGCTCGGGTCTGACTCGAAGATAATGCAAGATTCTTAATTCTACAAAATAAGTGATACACTGAGCTGATTATAGGAGACTTGGCCCGCGTAGGGGGCTAAGGCGGAGGCCCATGAGCTTCAGCTAGGTTATAGGACGCCCGGCGAGCCTGTACCGATCGACCTGATAAAGTCATCCGTGAAGTTACTAAGTTACGGGGGATTATTCCCCAGCAAGCTCGCCGAAGAGTGAGCCACACAGCAAATGGAATCGGTACAGCTTCGACACGAGGTCTGGCTTAATTCTAAGGCTCGACGCGAGGTCCTGACCCCACTCGAAGCTATCCCTAGCCTTACGCAGGGTGATTTTCCTACAATAATTGACTCGCGAAGCTAACAGAACAATATTTAATAATGACTAGGCCTCTCAGAGGCTGGGATTCAAGAAAAGCTACTAAACTACGCATTCATACACGACTCTCGCCTCGCACGTCGCCCACGAGGCAGACCGTGACGATCCACGACTCAATAATTCCCCGCTGGGGCAAGTTTACAGTTTAAGACACAAGATTCTGTTTTACGGACTTTAATTACGTTTTGTAGAAGACGCTGGCTACGGCCGACCACTCAGGCAGGGTCCGTCGAGACACAGCCAGGGCAATTATTTCGACACGAGGCCGTTACATTCAAAAATCAAGATGGCCGCTGGTCGTTTCTAGTGCGAGGTAAGGGCTTGGACTCACCGTCGATCGATTTCTGGGTCTCTGCTTGGGGATCTCGTCCCGCCAGATCGTTTCTCCCACACACAGAAGTTTAATAGTCTTGACTCGATAATTTAATACCTCGACGGGTGGAAGGAACAGTACAGTTCGTTTTCGGTTCAGTTTAAGTTTCCAGAAAGGACAAAAGGGCAAAGCAATCACTCTCTCACAACGCCTGTACTAGGCCAGGTCCTAATCGCAAGCGACCAGACAGCGTGTCGCCGGCTCTTGAGCGTATCTCCACTCCTAGGGTTATCGACTCGCAATCGACCCAGGATCTACGTCCTGCTATTGGGTGACGCAACGTGTGCCTAACTTAACGTCTGAGGAATGACGCAGCCGTCAGTCCCCGCTACGTTCGGTGTGCTTGCTCGAGTCCCGCAGGGGTTCTCGATCCGGGGCTCTTGGGTATCCTTGGCGGAGCGCGTCTCGTATGCGGGCTCTTCAGGTGCGGGAATCTCATCCGCCGACCACTCGTCCGTCGCTGGCTGGTATTTCTGACGAGGATCTGAGGCTATTCCCCCGCTAGTCGTTTGTGAACCCCTGGCCGTCTCTAGTCGGTTACTGTGTCTTGTCCGTGGGTCGTAGCGTCGTGCGTTTGGGGCATTCCATGCAACGTTGATTCCATGTCAACTCGACCAATGATTTTCCCTCACCATTTTTGATTCGCTTCATAATTTTTTATACTTTTCTCCGAACACTAAAAAGCTCTTCTGATTTTTTTCTGATTTTTTCCACCATTCCTTATTTTTTTATGATTCTTCAAAACCTATCTCAAAAACTCATTTTTTTTAAATCTAAAAAAATTCTCAAAAATCTCATTTTACATCCCGATCATTTTGACACCTGTCCGATAATGGGTCGATTTTTTTTGGATTTTATTTTTAGCACTTTAAATATTTTGAACGAAAAATTCTCAAAAAATTCTCAAATACCCTGTGGTCAGATTCCAAATTGACTACAGGGTATTTGAGAATTTTTTGAGAATTTTTATATCGTTGAAATACGGCGTTTTGTTCGTTCAATATGTTTAAAGTTCTAAAAAAAAAAAAATCGAAAAAAAATCGACCCATCATCGGACAGGTGTCAAAATGATCGGGATAGAAAATGAGATTTTTGAGAATTTTTTTAGATTAAAAAAAAAAAATGCATTTTTGAGATAGGTTTGAAGAATCATAAAAAATAAGGGTTGGCGGAAAAAATCTGAAAAAAATTCAGAACAGCTTTTTTGTGTTCGGAGAATAGTATAGAAAATTATGAAGCGAATCAAAAATGCTGAGGGAAAATCATCGGTTGAGTTGACATGGAATGCCCCGTTTACATGTAAGGAGAGTTCAAATAAAACAGGAATTAGTATCGATTCTAGTTCGCTTGTCTCGTCACGGCCACCAGGTATAAGGGTCTGTTCTGGCGCGGGATTTAAACTGAGTTTCAGACATTCGGTCGCATTTTCTCAAGGGAATCAATTCATTTGGGTTCGCTGGGGTTCGGGGTTCTTTGTAACTACAGTTAAAAACTGTCATGTTACACTTCATAGACATGGTATTGCCAAATGCTGATGTTATTTATCAATTTTCGCAAATTGTAATTGACGCAGTAATTCATAATTCATATTATAGGCATGAATTCTTCGTCAACTATATTTATTATTATCATTTACTATTTTTTGGGAGCAGTATTTTTACAGGAAAATTGCAGCAATCGAGGACGGTTATGGGCAATCTCATGTCAAGTGATCAATGCGTTTCGGGCATATTTTTCTAATCTTGACGTCGATCTCAAAATCAGTAGTTTACGGTGAATAAAAAATATCTGCCAGAGCTTTTCTTCGATATTCCTAATATTTGCAAAATTATTCAACCTCTTCTTTTTGGCACATTTTTTATTCGAAAAATTATAACTCCGGCTACGTTGGTCGTAGGGACATCGGCTTAGGCTCATTCTGCTGGCAAAAGAATATAATTTTGATTAAGAAATAGGTCATCGGGACTTTTGACCGCTTACCATAAAATCTTAAAATTTTATATATTTTCCGAAACAATTCGAGATTGCGGAAAAATGAATTTTTTTTTCTGAAAAAAAAATCACAGGCGCGAATATGTGTATCCTCTCAGTGCTGTGTAAATTTAAGAGTGAGAGAGCCAGCCGTGTTTTTTTTTACGACCGTCAATGAGTATTTTGATGCTGAGTAGAAGGTGAAAAAAATGTTTTTGACTCAAGAAATCGGTCACTTGAACATTATCGAATCAACCCTCGTGTAGAAAAAGTACCGTACCGATCTCAGTACTTAATACACGGGATCCGAGTACTGAGTACTTAATTTGCAATACTTATAGTACACGAAGCAGCAGTACTTCATGTACTGAGTACTAGTACTTCGTATACTGTTGTGAGTACTAGTACGACGTGTACTGTTGTGAGTACTAGTACGACGTGTACTGAGTACTAGCATTGCCTGATGATTGTACTCAGTACAAGTACGGCGTGTACTCAGCACTAATTAGAGGGTTGCAGGTATATTTTGAATGAGACGATAAAGTTCATATAACACTAAAACAATATATTTGATATTTGTTGTAGTACAATGATTGATGGTAAAAATAAATGTGCTTATCTATGTTATAAAGTGACGCGAGACTGTTTGAGATAAATAGAATAGAATAGAATAGAATAGAAATCGTTTATTATGCCGTAACCTAGCGGTCGTAGGACAAGAGAGCATATCATGGTTACAGAAAAGTAAAAATAAAAATGTAAGAAGGTACACAAATTATACAGAAAAAAACAAACATCAAGAAATAATAGAGATCATAGGTGGTAAATATAGAAAGATATTTGAATAACAATAATAAGAGTAATATAACACAATACAGTCGGTATAAGTAAATGGAATCACATCGTCAAATAGAGAGGCACCCGACACATTGAGACGCAGTAGGTCAGCAGAAATTTAATTATAAGTAAGAAAAACCTTAAAGCGAGGACCAAACATATAATTGTATTGAGCGAATCAGTTTGAACAGTTATAAACTATAACCTAACCTAATCCGCTCTTAGACGGAACAGATCATTAAGGCAAACAAGTCGAGCAAATCCTATGGACCCATAGCAACCCGATCCACACTCTGGGTCAGTAAATGAGTACGGAGTACTATTTTGAATATCTCCAGAGAAACAAAGGTAAAATGAAACAAAATAAGAGGAAATTAAATAGAATGATTAAATAGAAAAATAATAATCAAATATGTAGCCAAATAATTGATAAGAAATCAAAATAATAATAGTACAAAAATAATCATTGTATGCATTTTTCAACAAATAAACAACAAGTCTCAGAGATGTGCAATATTTATAACATACAAAAATAATCAATACATGCATTTTTTAACAAATATAAACAACGAGTCTCAGAGATGTGCAATATTTTTACATTATAGGTCGAGCGAATCAAAGGCTCTGCGCTTCAGGGAGAGCACATATGCGGATAGCCGCGTGCGAAAAACCGGTATAGTCCAGTCGACGTACCTGCTCATAGGTACGATTTTGCCATAACAGTAAGTCTCGGCACTTTTCTTATAGTTTTTGATTTCCTGAATCGAACGGTGTAAGTTTTTTTTGCGCTAAGGGTTGAGCAAGGGGTTGAAATTATTTTTTGAAAATTAAAACCGCAATTTAACGCGCTAACGACAAAGAAATCATAGAAAAGTTTCACACAAAAGTTGTAGAAAAAAAAGGTGCGTAAAGAACATTTCATAATTTTTCTCTGAATCGAATAGGTGAGCCAGTGGAGCGTGTTTAAGATTTTCAATGGGGTTAGACGAAAGTGAAGGAGTGGGGGCATGAGCCGCTTGCAGCGGAACAGCGGAACACGGGACACGGAACATGGAATAAACGAGAGTCGATCATCGATGGTTTACTGATCGATCTCTTCGGGGATGCAACCAAAAATCAAGGCAAATACGTTGTAATGTTGTTCTTGCCTTCTCTGTTCTAACGACTCTGCGAGTAATCCTGATTGCACAGAGTATACTTCAAGCTAGGAATTGCATTACACGACACAGTGATAAACTACACGAAGTCATATGACTGGTATCCATTATTGGTGAGTTTATATTGTAATTTACAGAAATGTACGAAGAGCACGTCTTCAAAGCATGCCGTGCGTCTTTTTCTTTGTTCAGATCAAGTGTATACAATGTATATTCGATCATGAACATACTCTATCAGCAATTCTAATGTCTCGATAAACAGGCGAAACAAATAGAAAAGTAAGCATGAGCAACAGCGGCCAGCAGAAGACGCTAATCTCTAAAGAGACTTTGTTGAGGATATTAAACGGAATTTTGTAGCACGTTGAAAAGACGAATGAAGACGCTCAAGAACAACTTGCAAAACTCAAAGTCCAAGAAACGGACGAATTTTGTATACAGCTTGTCCAATGTGTCGTTGATACCAATAGCTCTGAAGGTAAAAAAGGTTAGCGCTGGAAGAAGGATTTCGAGTATGCGAAAGGCGATAAATTAGCTTCAAGGATTTGGAAGTCTAGGAACACTTGAACTAATTGTGGGATAGAAAACTGAATTGGGAGTTTGGAAAATATCGGTGGTCACCGAAGTGGCCGACTTGTGGATGACGTTCGGCAGATGCCTACACCGCCTAGGATGGATCTCACGACTTCTCGCTGGTAGGATATAAGTGGGAGATCGAAGGTGGATGGAGGAAAACACACTATACTATTTATCAATCAGAGCCCACCATAAAAAGTAGGTCCAGTTGAGCTGCACCGTGAAGAAGAGTGAAATGTAGTGGAAAAAGAAAGTAGAGGAGGGAGCAGCTCGAATATCGAAAAAATGCACGACGACGCTGTGCATATGCACCAAACAGCACAACCCAGTATAGACTGAGAACCCCCAGGGAAAAAAAGGCCTGAACTAATTGTAAGCCCAAGCCCAAGCCAAGCTTGGTTTCTGTTTTAGTTGATGCCGAGCGTCAGTCTCTCGTTGAGAAACCAAAAGAAATAATGTTCTCCTTTCCGGGTCAGATAGCCGAAATACCGGGAATATCCGTGGACCGTTTTGACGAAGACAATATGAACTCGTCCGTTTATTTCCTCAGCCATTGTCACTCGGATCACATGAAGGGATTGGGGGATAATTTCTTCTGTTCATTGATACATTCCGACAAGTATCTTTACTGCAGTCCGATTACCAAGGCGTTTTTGATGGTTATATACTGGCGCATACCAGCGGAGAGAATGATAGAACTGGAGCTTAATATACCGAGAAATATAGAGTACAGCGTGCGAACAGACGGCGAAAGAAGCAGTCGTGTTTCTCTGACGGTGACGACGTCTCCGGCGGGCCACTGCCCAGGCTCGGCTATGTTTTTATTCAACGTAGAGGCAAAGACCATATTATACACCGGGGACTTTAGAATAAATCCTCAAGACCGGCCGAAGCTGAATCCGTTGAACGAAAAGGTAGACGGTAGAAACTGGCCAAAAAAAGTTCAACGCCATTTCAAACAGACCCAAAGAACATCGTGATACTCGAATACTCGGGTAGATACCAAGCCGAGCTGAATATCTCATGAAAGTCACCAAAATTTGAAACTGAAGAATCCACGTGAAGGACAAAGTCTATGCAAACTACACCAGGATCGCCAATCTCTCAGATTGTGCGACGAACGATGGAATGAACTCGAGGATTCACGCCTGTACCCCAAAGATGACTCGTTAGAAGCTCAGATGCAGGTTGGACGTTTGGCCTTAGAATCATATTAGATTCTGTAAACATAATGGCATCGCCTTCACCGCTGTGGACATACGCTTTCAGCTACTGTAGACGACGACGCACAATCAGCGGTAGCTGGCGATGATGACTTCCTCTGCGGTGATTCATCAACTGCACTCGAACGATCACTATCGACGTCTGAAGACTCAACTGAAGCGACAGCTGCTGCGGCATTGTCATTTAACGTTTCGTCGCTCATTGTCATAACCGTAATAGCGATCAGTGTAATCGTAGCACATGAATTGTTTGGCGAATACACTTGCGTTCGCGCGTTCGTCGGCCGGCAGGGGCGCATGTAGAGTTATCATAGCTGACGTACCTGAGACAAAGAAATGAATTATACTTTCAAACGGAGCAGAATCATATCTCTACAAAAAAGTTAAGATGCATAAATACGATCCTATCCCAATATTTATAAGGTCTTGCATTCCCTACTGTAAGAAGTTACGCTCACCCGAATCGGACGAACCCTGCTATACTATGTTATTTAGGATTTCCGTACAGTCTTTGAACGACCTCTATACAGGTCTATGAATGCTCAATGATAATAGGACTTCGGATAACGTCCGGATAAAATATGAATCCTAAAACCATACAACAATTCGGATAGGACAGTACTTACCCATCCGGTATTTTTTTTTTTTTTTTTCTTGACCATCAGATATGGCTAAGCCATGTACTGGTTGATAATTTTTCTTTTTGTGTTTATTATAATCCGAGAAGACCCGGGGTAGTTTAAAAGATCTTAGCTCAGGGTATTTCAGCAGATACTTTTTTATTCTTCCCGTTCTTTTAGGATTTTATTTGTTTATTTAGTTTGGGTGTATTGACCGAGTCGCCCATCCGGTATTTTTCGGAGGGATAGAACCTAACCTCACAACGTTACATACCGCACATTGTTTTATACATACCTATTGATTTTCTTGACTGTTGTAGTGTAGATCAGAGGGGAGTCATGGGTGTAACAGCCAATCCAAGTTTCTAAATTTCTTTTATTGACGACGCGTCGCGACGTTTCGACTACTCCATGGGTAGTCATTTTCAAGTCTTTGCGAGAAAAACCACAATACATCAAAATTCACGTTAAAAAGTCGGTGGAAACCGTTACAAAGTTTAAAAAATTTTAGGTTATGTGACCAATATGGTCAAGATTTTAGAATTATCACTACGATTACTGACTGAACCAGAATTTTTCTATCGAATAGTCTTCAAAACATAAGAATTAACCAAAAAACTAAGAAAATCTGATCAAAGATAACAAATATACCGTAAACCGTATCGAACAAATACTTCGGTTGCGCCTGAGATGTTGTGGATAGAGCGCCTGGTGGCGAAGTGGCAGAGTCATTATTATCGACCGTGGATCTGAACTCACGAGATTGCTGAGCGGACGGGACATTTGAAATTATCGTTGATCAGTTTACAAAGGTTTCTTACAATAATCTAATTTGGAAATTTGGATTGGCTGTTACACCCATGACTCCCCTCTTATTTATACATACCGTACACACTTTCTGTGAGTCCTCCTTGTCACCACGCCATCATACCGATACACAGCTACTATACACGCTTGATACTTTGATTTCGGTTCAATTAAAAATTACAATTGTACAATTGCAATGGTACAATTTGTAATTAAACCAAAATCCATTACCCATTACATTCGTAATTTGTAATTGATCCAGTATTCATATCCTTCACAATTTGTAATTCATAATGGGAATATAATCAATTACACTACGTATTTTGCAGCTGCCCAACACTGCTCTTAACCTCAATCTAACCAAAAAATTTGAATCGCGTTTTTTCCGCGCGTTCAACTAAAACCAAGTTAGCTTGGACGAGGCATGGTTGAAATCCCTCTTTGTGCGGGTCCGAACCCCGAGAACCACTGGCTGTCTACGTTGACGCCGCCGCTATCTCTGTCAAACCAAGTGGCCCGCATCCACGCTTACTCACTGTATATTAAACTACTGTTTCTGACATAGACGTCAAGACAAAAAAAAAATTGCCCAAAAAGCCTTGATCACTTGGTATGGAATCACCCTCATTGCAAATAATTCATGACCGGAAAGTTATTGTAAGAATATTGGGGATGTGCAGGGAGCAAAAATATTTTGAACCAATAAACTATGGTCGAAATTCACTTGGATTACATTTTTAATCTTCAAATACAGATGAGTCGCTTCAATTGATCATCAGTTACGAATCATTGATTGATAGTTGACCTCAGAGTAGTCTCCATACCTCAGAGTTTCTCCTATTGACTTGACGCTGGTCGTATGAAGGCTACGTGGCTAGAAGTCAGCTCCGATGTTAGTGTTTCACAATCAGTGTCGCCAAGGAATCTGACAGCGAACAAAGTACATATGGTTCAAATTCATCCGCAGTGTTATCATTTCACTCGCTTTAAAAGACTTGGCACTGGTCAAACAGAGCCCCTGTTGCTAAGTCATAACAGAGCATGGTGAAATGCCAACGTCGGAGATGGTTTTGAGCCGCAGGGACTCCGCTTGACGTTAAACACCTCAAAGACACTGAAACACGAACGACAGAGCTGTCTTCACCCACACAGGCTCTGTTTGACCAGCGTCAAGTTCATTGGGGGATGTGAAACTCCAAAGCCGTGGATGATTTTATATCAGGCCACAGATTTTCGGTTTGGCGTCAGATCCCTCAAAGCAAGTCAAACACTAACGTCAGAGCCGAGCTTGAGCCACTAGTTTTCATATGACCAGGGTCGTCCATAGGAGAAACTCTCACGTCAACTATCAATCAATGATTCGTAACTGATCAATCAAAACGAATCATCTTCATTTCAAGATCAAAAATGTATTCCAAGTGATTTCTGAAAATAATTCATTTGTTAGAAATTCCTTTGCTCTCTGCGCATCCTCAATATTCTTAAAATAAGTTTCTGTCAATAAATTCTTCGCAGTAACCGTCCTTAGTTGCTTTAATTTTCCCGTATGTTCATTCATTTACACGATTCACCAAGCGCTTCAATCACTGTATTCATTCAACAATTGACGTTGCAATTTATTTGATTTTCAGGAAAATTTGTGAACATTTTGAACTCGAAAATGTTGATTTTTTGCGAACGAACCTAACGATATTCATTTCATTCTCGCGTGAAGAATCGGAATTTTCACAACATCCAATTACAAACAAGTGTGTAGATACTTACGTCTCCTTCGATGTTAAAAAAAATCCAGGTTCACGCTGCAAGTAGTCGCAGATGACTCGCACGTTACACCGGTCTGAGATGAACCGGTGACAGTCTACTGGAATTCTTCACTTTCTTCGAACGGCTATCACCGTTAATTTTCCACTGAAATTCAAATATATGTGGACGAGTGGTACTATACTCTATCTACACACTCTATCTATCACGACACTTTATTCTATCTACACACCGACGATGCAATTTTCACTATCATGGATCAAAGCCCGCGCGGTTTTCGGTTCTTCTTTTTCTGTTGTCTGTGGTTCCTGGTTTTCACCATCTAGCCAACGGTTTTCGGTTGAATATAATAACAGGATCGTCACACGATCACTGCATTTATCCCACCTGTATTGACCGTAGCCAACGGTCTTGACACCATGTATTGTCACCAAAAGTATGTAGAACGTTCGGGTTATAAGCACGAAGACAAAGACCGTTGGAAAGCGCGGATACTTGTTGACATGCCTCCTGAATCCAATGGCTTGGGAGTTGGGTGCACGCATGCGCAACTCTCTATTCAGTGTCTCTATGAGTGCGTTCGTAAAGTCTACTCAGTTCGCGGACCGTACCTTGATAACCAATTGTGACATTGAGTTCAAAAGAATGAACCAATTGCCAATGCGAACCGCGGACTGAGTAGACTTTACGAACGCACCCTATTAACACACTTGAAAACAAAGCCGATCACCACGTGCGGATGGTTAGTGGCGAGTCTACATTGGGCGTCAAGAACGCTGTGCTCTGATGTCACGCATAGGCAGCCGATAGGTGACGTCGAGCGTATTCGTTGACCATCGAATGTGGACTCGCCATAGTGAACTCAACGGTTTTGGAAGCGCGCATGCGCAGCCTCAACCCACGTTCTCACAACCCAGTTCTCCCTAGTCCCTTCTCCGAGTTCACTTCCTACGTCCATCAACACGTGTCGAGACGAACGGATTGCACCTGTTGCATCATGTCCGGATCAC
This sequence comes from Euura lappo, assembly GCA_018257835.1. NCBI lineage: Eukaryota > Metazoa > Arthropoda > Insecta > Hymenoptera > Tenthredinidae > Euura > Euura lappo. The sequence continues at coordinate 17,666 of JAEUYN010002033.1, forward strand.
AAATCACACACGCATGTGTTCATTTTATAGCAGAGAATTTTCACAAAATTGTGCCACTGTCGTCCGTGCAAGACTTCCATCCCGAAAACGAATCCGATTTCGTAAGAAATAGAATCTACAGAGTTTGGCGAAACGGGACTGGCGCGGCGAACGGCGATTTTCTACTCAAGGCACACGTGCTCTTGCTGGGCGGTAAGTACATAATTTATGATTATTTTCATGGTATGCATCTAAATATGGGTCTATTTTCTGCAACTTGACACAGTTCCATAAGTTCAAAAAATAAAGAGTTACTTCCAAATAGTACACAACATTCAGATAAGTGCTTCCAATATAGAAATACAATACCAAGGTGTGAAGCTGCTGTGTCAGGTTGAGGTGTAGGATAAATAAGACCTGTACATAAATCGTTAGTTTGATCACATCACATCTGACAAATAATATTAAAAAAATTCGTTCATTACAGATAGTGAATCTGCTGTTGAACGACAACGAGACAGGGCTCGGCTCAGAATCCCTAACAAACGCAAAATCAGTCTTGACGCAAGCGCGTCTGTTGGGAATAAAAAAAAACAGGCCATGGTCAAGCCAGCAAAAAATGTACGACAAGTATGATGTTCACCCTATTATGCTGGAATGTATCCTCCCACGTATTAATTTCATGAAAAAGTGACCTAATTGAGTCATGAACACTTCCTGTCTCGATTTTTCATCTTTTTTTTTTTTTTGTACACACTGATTCATTTTATTAGAACTCAAGTGATAATGCTGTTAATTTTATTGTTGGTACAGACGGTCAGACAAAAGCCGGTCGGTCGAAATCCGAAGAATTCTGCTGAACATAACGCAAACATGCAGATCCTCAATAGATATGATAACTTCGTGGCCACAAGACGGATGATCGACGATTTGGAAACACAGGACGCGGAAAATATTGATGGTAATTATGTCAGAAATTGAATTGCATGTACAAAGTTTGGTTGTGTGTAATATTTGGAAAATTCTGAATCTTTGAGTGTACTTCATAAGCACACAGTGTCAGGCAGCCATGTATCCACCTATAGAGAAGTGTTGTGTATAAATTTGAAGTTTCGCTGATATTCAGGACTGAATCTCAAATCACATCTTTCAACATATTTACCATCACACCTGCATGAAAAGGTCTCTTTTGTGCTGCGTGTAGAGGCACCGTCCACAGTATAATCATACTGGACTTTTAGAAACATTAGTTACATTTGCTTGACGTTAATGGTATCCTGCATACGATGTAGATCCGGCGCCGACACATCCGGAGAGTCCTGCGGGGGATAATATGCCTGGATTTTTCGTCCTGCGCCCACCGCCTGCGCGACAAGGACATGACCGCTCGAATACAAGGAACTCTGGAAGTAACGGATCAGCCCTCGTGCAAGAAAGACATGACCGCTCGAATACAAGGAACTCTGAAAATAACGGATCAGCCTCCGTGCAAGAAAGACATGACCGCCCGAATACAATGAACTCTGAAAATAATGGACCAGCCTTCGTGCAAGAAGATGTTATAGATTTTCGATCGCCCACGACATCACGCAGGGGCGAACCTTCAGGAGGCCGCAACCTGCAGAATTCGGTCAATGTTAGATCACGTTTTATAGAGCATGAAAGACGCACGCCAACGAGCCGCTACCCTCGTATGGCTTTGCGAGCCGAATTAGAGGGTCATCGTCGAGCACCTGCTTGTGGACCTGGTCAGCGCACGCAGCAGATTCCCCGGCGGCAAGACGCACTCCAGGACTTGGTGAGCAAAGTATTCTGTGAACCCTTACTGGAATACCCGAAGCTGCCTTGCTCTCATTATCTGTCAGTTGTGTGTATAATGATATTAAAATACAAAATCATTTATATTTGACCACAGGTCGAAATTCACACCGATGTTTACCTCGAGCGAGATACGTGGGAGGTGCTGCTCAGCCAACGAGATTCTAAATTCGTCAGGGATGTGGCCGTGAAAATCTGGGGGTCAAGGGGGTTAGCTGAGAGGTGCATTGATGGCAAGCGAGCGAACAAGCATAATGGAGCTGAAGAACAGCCCAGGCGGCCGTTGACCCCGGTCAAGTATGAAAGTTTAAAAGGTATCATGAATTTCGCAAGATTTCGTCTTGTCACCTCGATTTGCATGAATTACGAATGTTGAAAAATAACTTGTATATTCTTTGAGTTTTTAATTAATTAGACATCAAAATTCTTAGGATTTGAAGAACTGAAAATAGATATATCTGTCAGTTTTTATGTGCGTCCGAAGCTATATCTCTTGAAACTCGCCATCCAAAGTGGTCCGTAGGTAGGTCGCCAGATAGAAAGTAGTTCAGTGTCATAGATACTATCTTTTGATGTTGAAAACTGTAGTTCGTACTTGACTTTGATTTCCAAAAATAAAAAATCTATAGAAATAAACTCATTCATCCGGATAGATACCCAAATATCCATCGATACTCTTTTCAGATTGTGGTAGAGAGCTAAGACTCTGTGTTCGTCAACTCATCGCGTGAGACACGATTTCCTCAGCTTTCATTATACACTGGTTAGGTTGTGAAACGTCAAGAGCCTGGAATCTGAAGAATTCTATAGAACCAGATACGTTCATTTTACTATTTCCAGTAGCATAATTGAAAGGCACCTTAAACATGAAAGAACGTGTGGAGTGCCTCATGCAAGAACACGTAACCAGGGTAGCGTTCTCGCTACACTGTCTAAAGTTGATTTCTTTTTTCAAGTTTTTTTCACCTTATGAGAAATAATTTTTTTTATACAAGTATTGTAAGGAGTACCGTTGTTTTGAATCTAATTTCCGATTGAGTTCGAATAAAAAACGCTAAAAGGTGAAAAGTGATGGGTTACAATAAATTGAAAAAAATAAAAGAAAAAAGGTAGCGATGACGGGTTTAAGACAAAGAGAACTTGAAAAAGAATTGTGTATATGGGGCATTCCATGTCAACTCGACCAATGATTTACCCTCAACATTTTTGGATCGCTTCATAATTTTTTATACGATTTTCCTATCTGAAAATGGCACTCCCAAATTTTTTCCGATTTTTTCCGCAATCTGTTAATTTTTTATCAATATTCGTACCCATCTGAAAAAGGTTTTTTTTTTAATCTAAAAAAATTCTCAAAAATCTAGTTTTTCATTCCAATCATTCTGCCACCTGGCCCATGATGGGACCTTTTTTTTTGATTTTTATAGCACTTTGAACATTTTCACCAATCTTGCAACGTTATAAAAAAATCTCAAAAATCTAGTCTTTCATTCCGATCATTCTGACACCCGGTCCAGTATTATAGTGTTGGACTCTCACGACCAATTCTCAAATATTCTCGATTTTATAATGAACATAATTTTACCACCGACAGCTCGAACTTCAAGTCTAAGGATAGGGTAAAAATGTAAAAATCATTGATTTATAATTAATATTTATTCATTTGTAATTCATTTATCAACTTGTGGAACTCAAAGACATTGAATCCCCATTACTCAAGAAGTGTTATACACTCGTTCTTTTGGCCGCGTACTGGGTACGTTGAGTATTGTGGATTCAATGTCTTTGTATTCTACAAGTTGATAAATGAACTACAAATGAATAAATATTAATTATAAATCAATGATTTTTACATTTTTACCCTATCCTTAGACTTGAAGTTCGAGCTGTCGGTGGTAAAATTATGTTCATTATAAAATCGAGAATATTTGAGAATTGGTCGTGAGAGTCCAACACTATAATACTGGACCGGGTGTCAGAATGATCGGAATGAAAGACTAGATTTTTGAGATTTTTTTATAACGTTGCAAGATTGGTGAAAATGTTTAAAATGCTATAAAAATTTAAAAAAAAAAGGTCCCATCATGGGCCAGGTGGCAGAATGATTGGAATGAAAAACTAGATTTTTGAGAATTTTTTTAGATTAAAAAAAAAACCTTTTTCAGATGGGTTCGAATATTGATAAAAAATTAACAGATTGCGGAAAAAATCGGAAAAAATTTGGGAGTGCCATTTTGAGATAGGAAAATCGTATAAAAAATTATGAAGCGATCCAAAAATGTTGAGGGAAAATCATTGGTCGAGTTGACATGGAATGCTCCATATATTACGGAAGCGGGGGCTGTCGTAAATCATCCATAACATTTTTTGTGAATTTTGTAATACTTTACAAAATGGTGACAAATTTGTTAATTCAACTGAATTATAACTGAGAAAGGGTTGTTCGAAAATATCAAAAGTCATGAAAATGAAGCTTCGACAGCAGTGTGAAAGATTATTTATCAAACCAGAGATAGTGAGGTCCTGAGGCTAGATAGATTAGCACGCATAGCCACATTATACATTCGCAGAATATTATTCCATTACTACGAATTTTTCGGTCGATATTTTGTTAGTGATGTTTATGTGCACGATTACAGTAGTGATACAGTCTCGTAAATCATACACTTGTTTGCTGTTTCTTTGCAGATTGCCTTTTCTACAAAATTACCGACGCAGGCGTCACAGGGCGAGCGCGAGCCTACCGGATGAGGCAAATCTGGAACTACATTTCCCACAAAATTTATGACGAACGTAAGAAGTTAGAACTGGCATAAAGTCCATTACGTTACTTGACATCTTTTCGATCCTAACTAGTCTAGTTAGAGACTCTTCAATTTTCATACGACCAGATAAAAGTTGATTACATTATCTTCTATTTTTTTTCTTCGTCATGAAAACAATTTTATCTGGTCGTATGAGAAAAAAAAAACAACATAATTCTACTTATTTACACCTGCTAATCACTAGTCTAGTCAAGATCGTACGTAAAAATTTTCATACGACCAGATAAAAGTTGATTACATTATCTTCTATTTTTTTTCTTCGTCATGAAAACAATTTTATCTGGTCGTATGAGAAAAAAAAACAACATAATTCTACTTATTTACACCTGCTCATCACTAGTCTAGTCAAGATCGTACGTAAAAATTTTCATACGACCAGATAAAAGTTGATTACATTATCTTCTATTTTTTTTCTTCGTCATGAAAACAATTTTATCTGGTCGTATGAGAAAAAAAAACAACATAATTCTACTTATTTACACCTGCTAATCACTAGTCTAGTCAAGATCGTACGTAAAAATTTTCATACGACCAGATAAAAGTTGATTACATTATCTTCTATTTTTTTTCTTCGTCATGAAAACAATTTTATCTGGTCGTATGAGAAAAAAAAACAACATAATTCTACTTATTTACACCTGCTCATCACTAGTCTAGTCAAGATCGTACGTAAAAATTTTCATACGACCAGATAAAAGTTGATTACATTATCTTCTATTTTTTTTCTTCGTCATGAAAACAATTTTATCTGGTCGTATGAGAAAAAAAAACAACATAATTCTACTTATTTACACCTGCTCATCACTAGTCTAGTCAAGATCGTACGTAAAAATTTTCATACGACCAGATAAAAGTTGATTACATTATCTTCTATTTTTTTCTTCGACATGAAAACAATTTTATCTGGTCGTATGGAAAAAAAAAACATAATTCTACTTATTTACACCTGCTAATCACTAGTCTACTCATCATGTTCGATCAGTATCCATGGATAATATTACAGAAATATCATAGAGGAAGAGACTGGAAATTAGAGCAATAAGATAAAACATTTGATAAGTGAAGATGAAAAACAAAATTAATAAAGGCTGATTAGCAATTACACAATGGCGATTCATTTGTATATAACGTCTAATTTCTATTTGCCTGATAAGATGTAACGTGTGGAACTCGAATGACGGCGAAGCTGATGAATATATTATAATAATATCCATGATAATATCAATAATAATATATAAGTATTATTATTACAATATTATCATTATCATCATTATTGTGTGTATAGGTATATAAATACATGTCGACGGGTCCTAATGAAACAAGTGTATCTCGCCCGGCGGGATAGAACGAAGGTAGTTCGCCGAGCGGGTAGAACAAGTGTGCTTCGCCGAAAAATCAAAACAAGGCTATCTCGCGCGTCAGGCTGGAATAAGGGTAACTCGCGCCCATTTAAGTCCGTGCAGCGAGTTACCCTTGTTCTAGCTTGACGTGCGAGTTAGCTTTGTTCTAGGCTGACGCACGAGATAGCCTTGTTTTGATTTTTCGGCGAAGTACACTTGTTCTATCCAGTCCAGCAAAATACATTCATTCTACCTCACCCGGCGAAGCACCATTTTTGATTCGCTTCACGATTTTCTGCATGATTTTCCGATCTCAAAAAAGAGCACTCACGAATTTATTAACATGTTCCCGGAAACCATTAATTTTGTATGAATACTCGAACCCATTCAAATTTGGATTTCTTTTTAAACCTCAAGAAATTAAAAAAAATCCTAATTTATCATTTCGATCATTTTGACACCGGTCTATATATGTATAAATATATCATATAAAATGTATAAACCGGTGTACCGGTGTCAAAATGATCGAAATGATAAATTAGGTTTTTTTTAATCCTATTATACATATATACAATGCAGTTTTTCTGCAGTAATATGTATTGTATATGGGCCATTCCACCAAATCCTGTATGCAAATTGGGCGTCAACATTTTTTTTTTATTATTTTTTTTTTTTTGAATTGGTTTATTCACATTATTTGGGTGTCAACAAAGAGATTTTTCGAGTATGAAAAATCCCCGACTCCAATTAATGGGGGTTCTCGTAATTATTCGATTATGCTCCGAACTTTTACCATCTAATTGACCGATTCTGATAATGCCTTTTTTGAAGCAAAATTACGACTATGGTTTTCGATCGGAAATTTTCTGAATTTTTCGAAAATGATGATCATTTTCATGTAACTTGTCATTTTCGGCGCGAAATTCGATAAATAAGACACAGAATGTCAATTTCACCATGTTCCTCTTCGTTTTATGAAAATCAGTTTGTTTTCGAAAAATTTCGATGAAAATCGTGTCTCAACATTTTCCGCTCGTGTACCTCCAAGTCACAGTTACGGTTTGAATAGAATTGCAGGGTTTTTTTTTTTGGTAATTATTCGTGCGTTTCGATGTTAACATGCAAATGTGTGTACGTGTAATGTATAACACGTTACATCGGGATGCACGAAAAATGACGCAAACAAACGTCAAATTTAATTCAAACCGTAACTGTGACTTGGAGGTACAGGATCGGGAAATGTTGAGACATGATTTTGATTGGAAATTTAGTGAAATTTTATTTAAAAAATTCCGATTTGCCAAAAAACTTTCCAATCGTGGTGAAATTGACATTTTAAGTCTAATTTTTTTAATTTCGCGCTGAAAATGACAAGATAGATGAAAACGATGATCATTTCCGAAAAATTCAGAAAATTTCCGATCGAAAACCGTTTCTTCAATGTTGTTTTTTAGGCACTTTTCAAACCGCTCAATTAGATTGGAAAATTTCTAAACAAAATTAAATAATTACGAGAACCCCTGTTAAACTGGAGTCGGGGATCTTCCGTACTCGGTATGCAGTACTAGTATTAGGTACTCTGAATGAAATAGAAAATGGTGAAAGAAAATCATTGGTCGTATTGCGTTGGCGTGAAATGCCTCGTATACAATTGGCACACATGCTGCATAATAGGTATATTTGGGGCTTTCCATGCCTAATCGACCTGCATTTGACCCTTGACCTCTCGGATTTGGTCCACGATTTTTTATATGATTGTTCTCACTTTGAAAGGCTCATTTTTTTTTCTTGCCACGAGACGTATTGTCTACAATTTTCTGAAAATGGTCATATTGATCGACATACTTCAAAAATCTGAAAAATCGTCGGTCAGATATCAACATTTTCAGCCTGAAGCCGAAGTGGGGACATCCCTTCTCACTATTTTCAATTTTTTTTTTTAATAGAAGCGGAAGTTATTTCACTATAGATGGTTGCTGAAACATTTTCCTGTAGATTTTTTTATTATTTGATAGTGGTTGACAAAAGCTTTATTAAAAAATAAAAAAAATAAAAAAAAAAAACGTGCGAAAAATCGGATTTTTTTTAATCTGGTGTGACACAGGTAAATATGTATATGGGGCATTCCACGTCAAACCGACCCCTCATGAGCGTGACCGTCTGGGATTTCGATGCCCAATGGATTTTTTGGTTCGTTTTGGTCAAAAATGATGCCTCTAATTTTTGAAAAACATTCCGCCATTTTTGAAGTTCGTATAGTGACCTCAAATATCATTATCAAGATGGACATTTTTAAAATCGCTGATTTTTTTTTTTGTAGAATCAGGGACTCGAAAACACATCGTTTGGTCATAGACCGATCATGGGATGAAAATGCTAACATTTTTTTTCCAATTTTTGATTTTGCACTTATATATCAAAAAAATTCTAATCATGGTTTTTTGTAGTAAAAAATAAAACGAAAAGAAACTTCATCTTGGTGAAATTTGATTTTCTTGTTAGTTGAAGAGTAAAACTCCAAAAACGATCGTTGATTGCGTTTTTTTTTTTCGAATCAAGCATCGTTTTTGGCGTTTTACTCTTCAACCAACACGAAAATCAAATTTCACCAAGACGAAGTTTCTTTTTGTTTTATTTTTTACTACAAAAAACTATGATTAGAATTCTTTTGATATTTTTTTGAAAGATCAAAAATTAAAAAAAAAAATTTTAGCATTTTCATCCCATGATCGGTCTATGACCAAACGATGTGTTTTCGAGTCCCTGATTCTACAAAAAAAAATCAGCGATTTTAAAAATGTCCATCTTGATGATGATATTTGAGGTAACCATACGACCTTCAAAAATGTCGGAAAAAATAAAAAAAAATTAGAGGCATCATTTTTGACCAAAACGAACCAAAAAATCAATTGGGCATCGAAATCCCAGAGAGTCACGCTCATGAGGGGTCGGTTTGACGTGGAATGCCCCATATGTATACATAAATTCGTTCATTGCTTGCCCTCCGAATTATGAAAAATTCCGATCAATACTTCTGTACATGACATTTCTTCACTTCATTCCTTCATTTTTTGGATAATGATATAAATAAGTAATAGTAAGAACGATAATATTCGTGATGTATAAATGGACGTCGTAAAAGACGTCAGAAACGACGTCGCGCAAGACGTCATTTCCTATCCCAAATTCACACTTAATATCTGACGTCGTTTCGGACGTCATTTCGGACGTCATTTCGGACGTCATTTCGGACGTCGAATCGACGTCTCAAATGACGTCGATTCGACGTCCATATTTTCAATAGGGACTTTCAGACTGACACCTCTCTCACCAACACCAATTTCGGAATCGACGTGTAGATGGGCAGGCTAAGATAGGTATACAGGTCTCGATTCAAGAGGCGAGCGGGAATTAATCCGCCGTCAGAACTTTATCTTCGAAGGCAAGTAGCGAAAACCCAGCTCGAAAGACTTTTCAGCTTAGGCTTCGTAATCCGCTCACATTACTCAAACATGAGTGGATGTGGAAGAAGGATCTTGAGCTAAGGCTCGGAGTGTGATAAAATAAAAAAATATAAAAGAATTAAAGCTCACAGTGTACCAGCAGTACGAGGGAAACCGAAGCGGAGCATTGTACCATGCTCTGGGTACCCGGGGGAGCTTGTAATTTCACAGAGTTCGAGAAGGACAATTCAACTTCAAAGACTATGCTTATATATTTCATAAAGTAGAAATGAACTCATTCTCGCTTTTTCTTTCATCTTCAGTTCAAGACTCATTGAGTATGAAACGATAGAAGAAAAAAACTACCGAGAAATTCGTACAAGAATGAAGTGTGAGAAGGTCATCAGATTCTGATAAGAACTCACAAGAATCTTAAAGGACCTCACACGAATCGTATGGTGCTGATGACGGACTTGCATATGATCTTCGTATCCTGAACAATACTTCAAGTTATCTTATTCGTGAGGTCCTATAAGATTCTCATCGAATCTTACTTGTCAAGTTCCATGAGATTCTAGTTCAATCTTATTTTTGAGGTCCTATGATATTCCCATAGAATCTCAGTTGTGAGATTAGGAAATCTTACTCAAGGAATCTTACTTCTGAGGTCCCATGAGATTTATATAAAATCTTAACTCTGAAGTCCTGTAAGATTCTTATGGAATGTTACTTGTGAGTTCCTGTGAGATTACTCTCAAATGTTACTTGCGAAGTCCTATAAAATTCCTATGAAATCTTACTTGTAAGATCGTCTCATAGAATTTCAAATTTGAGGTCCCATCAATAAAATCTTACTTGTGAAGTCTTCCTATGAGATGCTCATGGAATCTTACTTGTCAGTTCCCATGAGATTCTAGTTTAATCTTACTTTTGAGGTTCCAAACATTCTTATCAAATCTTATTTGTTAGGTTCTATGATATTTTGATACAATCTTAATCGTGAGGTCCTATGATATTCCCATAGAATCTGAGTTGTGAGATTAGGAAATCTTACTCAAGGAATCTTACTTCTGAGGTCCCATGAGATTTATATAAAATCTTAACTCTGAAGTCCTGTAAGATTCTTATGGAATGTTACTTGTGAGTTCCTGTGAGATTACTTTCAAATGTTACTTGCGAAGTCCTATAAAATTCCTATGAAATCTTACTTGTAAGATCGTCTCATAGAATTTCAAATTTGAGGTCCCATCAATAAAATCTTACTTGTGAAGTCTTCCTATGAGATTCCCATAGAATCTTACTTGTCAGGTCCCATGAGATTCTAGTTTGATCTTACTCTTGTGGTTTTAAACATTCTCATCAAATCTTATTTGTGAGGTCCTATGAGATTCCCATAGAATCTTACTCGTGAGTTCCCATGAGATTTATATAAAATCTTAACTCTGAAGTCCTGTGAGATTCTTATGGAATCTTACTTGTGAGTTCTTGTCAGATTACTTTTAAATCTTACTCGCGAAGTCCTATAAAATTCTTATGTAATCTCACTTGTAAGATCCTCTCATAGAATTTCAATTGGAAGGTCCCATTAGATATCCATAAAATCTTACTTGTGAAGTCATCCTACAAGATTCTCATGAAATCTTACTTGTGAGGTCTTATGAGATGTTTCTAGAATATCACTTGCTAAATCCTGTAAAATTTCTATCTCATCTAACTCGTGAGGTCCTCTCATAGAATCTTAATTGTGAAGTTCTATGCAATTTTTTTTAAATCTCAATTCTGAAGTCCTGCCAGATTCACACAGAACCTTACTCATGAGGTCGTCCAGTGAGACCTCACTTATGAGATCCTATGAGCTTTCTACTGGATCTTACATCCGGTGTCGTCAAGAAGTGACTCAAAATAACCGTATGTGTTTCAATATTTATCATTAAAAAATAGTGTTTTCTTTCGGAACTTTGATACAGCCAATTAGCAGTGATTAGTAATTACCCTCAGGGTCACGGTGACTATATACCCCGTCTGTTTCGCGTGGGGGGTGCTCTTCTGATGGTCACAGTGTCTCGACACAGTCTTCCCGTTTGTCTCGAGGGTCTGCTAGCCCCGTCCCAACTCACCCTTTCCCTTCGGAATAATTTAGACGTGGGTGAGCCGCGCACCCCGCAGAAACCAACCCGGCAGACAGGGGTTAATGGTTTCGATTTTCGCAGATGGGGTGCAGACGTGTGTCCCGAAACAGTCGCTCCTGCGAGTTTGACCGAATGTGGAATTCATTTTTTTCTCTCGTTCTTCCATTTCGATTTGGGGAATTTTAGAAACGAAAAAAAAAACGGCGTTTCAACAAATGATTCGAGTTTCATGACGCACGTCAGGGTTTCGGGGGGGTTCCTCCACCCCATCGGATCGCACGGTGAGAACGAGACTCACTCGCCAGAAAAGTATTCGTGTTTTACAATTACAGTAGTTTTATGAGTTCTTCTTCCCAGTACTTTCGCCAACTTCTGATTGCGCAAGTTTATACTTTATGATTTCCTCCGTTTCATCCCCCCAGCCCCATCCTAGTCGCGTTTCGACGAACCGAACCTCATTTTCTATACAACGGTGAATCCATATTGTCAAACGAATTATTGTCGTTCTGGAAATCTTTCCTCATTCATTTTAGAACCCGGTTGATCCTCGAGGAATTTTTTTCTGAAATTGTTAAAATGCACTTTGGCTCGTGGAAATTTATGCACAATAGGAGGGGGAAATAATTCGTTGAAATATTTGAGAAATAACCGAGGAAATGACTGAAATAATGAGAAACGAATGAAATCATGAGAAATAAGAAAAGAGAAATTTGAAATAACATGAAATAATTTGAAGAATATTGAAGCTTTTCGAGAAGATGCTATGTAAATGATTTTTAAAAAAGCAGTCTGAAATATATTTCAGAGACGTTTACAAATTCTCCAAGTTATTCTCATCGGCGAGTAAAAAAGCTCGTCGAAGATACACGAGAAAAGTGACGTACACAGGTCTTTGGCAGTTTGGCATCGGAAAATTTAGAGGGTTGACTGAAGCTTTTCAGGGTGTTTGTCCAGATGATGCGAGTTTTCGAAACGTTTAAGAAAAACGTTCCGGGAAAAATCCCCGGTGATTTGTTATTGCAACGCGGGTTTCGCGAGTGTTTGGATAACAAATCCTCGGCTTCAGTGGTCGGCAGCCCCTTCACGGAGCCATTTTCGAACGAGACACTCTCTCTCTCGGTCTAGGGTCTCCGTCTGTTTCCACCCCTTGTGAAAACACCCCGTATAATGGTCATATATCTATATATTATCTCTTTACATCTGCAAAACGTGCAGTGTGACAAGCACACATACACTTTATTTATACAATTTATACATTCGCAGGAACCGCACGAAAAGGGTCAAATCCTTTTCTACGGGCTTTTGGCCATCTGTCCACGACCACGGACACCAACCCCTCTCCTCGTACTTTATTTCAACGAGCTATAAATCAGGAATTGTTCAGGAAATGGGAATTCACCCGATTCCTTTGTGCCCGAAAATAGAGGGTGAAGATCTGGTCTAGTTTGGGAAATGGAACCCTGTCTTTAGTTTCAGAAAGACGAAGAAGAAACTGTTGACAACTCGTACTTTTTGGATTAGGATCAGGTCGACGGCAGTATGGAAGAATGTGACATCTCAAATTGTGCCAGAAGAAGGTGACATCTCAAATTGTGCCAGAAGAACGTGACATCTCAGATTGTGCCAGAAGAACGTGACATCTCAAATTGTGCCAGAAGAACGTGACATCTCAGATTGTGCCAGAAGAACGTGACATCTCCTGTGTTTAAGGATAGGAGATGTCACGTTCTTCTGGCACAATTTGAGATGTCACGTTCTTCTGACACAATCTGAGATGTCACGTTCTTCTGGCACAATTTGAGATGTCACCTTCTTCTGGCACAATTTGAGATGTCACGTTCTTCTGACACAATCTGAGATGTCACGTTCTTCTGGCACAATTTGAGATGTCACGTTCTTCCATACTGCCGTCGAGGTGATCTTGAAAAAAAAAACTAATTCTTCTGCATTGCTTAACTTGTGTGAGGATTTCTAAATGTTGAATTCGACGGCAGTATGGGAGAACGTGACATCTCAAATTGTGCCAGAAGAAGGTGACATCTCAAATTGTGCCAGAAGAACGTGACATCTCAGATTGTGCCAGAAGAACGTGACATCTCAAATTGTGCCAGTAGAATGTGCCATCTCAAATTGTGCCAGAAGAACGTGACATCTCCTGTGTTTAAGGATAGGAGATGTCACGTTCTTCTGGCACAATTTGAGATGGCACGTTCTTCTGGCACAATTTGAGATGTCACGTTCTTCTGACACAATCTGAGATGTCACGTTCTTCTGGCACAATTTGAGATGTCACCTTCTTCTGGCACAATTTGAGATGTCACGTTCTTCTGGCACAATTTGAGATGTCACGTTCTTCTGGCACAATTTGAGATGTCACGTTCTTCCATACTGCCGTCGAGGTGATCTTGAAAAAAAAAAACTAATTCTTCTGCATTGCTTAACTTGTGTGAGGATTTCTAAATGTTGAATTCGACGGCAGTATGGGAGAACGTGACATTCAAATTGTGCCAGAGAAGTGACATTCAAAGCCAGAAGAACGTGACATCTCAAATTGTGCCAGAAGAACGTGACATCTCCTGTGTTTAAGGATAGGAGATGTCACGTTCTTCTGGCACAATTTGAGATGGCACGTTCTTCTGGCACAATTTGAGATGTCACGTTCTTCTGACACAATCTGAGATGTCACGTTCTTCTGGCACAATTTGAGATGTCACCTTCTTCTGGCACAATTTGAGATGTCACGTTCTTCTTCTGGCACAATTTGAGATGTCACCTTCTTCTGGCACTTTGAGATGTCTTCTTCCATACTGCCGTCGAGGTGATCTTGAAAAAAAAAACTAATTCTTCTGCATTGCTTAACTTGTGTGAGGATTTCTAAATGTTGAATTCGACGGCAGTATGGGAGAATGTGACATTAAATTGCCAGAATGACATCTCAATGCCAGAAGAACGTGACATGATTGTGCCATGACATCTCAAATTGTGCCAGAAGAACGTGACAGAAGAACGTGACATCTCCTGTGTTTAAGGATAGGAGATGTCACGTTCTTCTGGCACACAATGTCACGTTCTTCTGAGATGTCACGTTCTTCTGGCACAATTTGAGATGTCACCTTCTTCTGGCACAATTTGAGATGTCACGTTCTTCTGACACAATCTGAGATGTCACGTTCTTCTGGCACAATTTGAGATGTCACGTTCTTCCATACTGCCGTCGAGGTGATCTTGAAAAAAAAAAACTAATTCTTCTGCATTGCTTAACTTGTGTGAGGATTTCTAAATGTTGAATTCGACGGCAGTATGGGAGAACGTGACATCTCAAATTGTGCCAGAAGAACGTGACATCTCCTGTGTTTAAGGATAGGAGATGTCACGTTCTTCTGGCACAATTTGAGATGGCACGTTCTTCTGGCACAATTTGACATGTCACGTTCTTCTGGCACAATTTGAGATGTCACCTTCTTCTGGCACAATTTGAGATGTCACGTTCTTCTGACACAATCTGAGATGTCACGTTCTTCTGGCACAATTTGAGATGTCACGTTCTTCCATACTGCCGTCGAGGTGATCTTGAAAAAAAAAAACTAATTCTTCTGCATTGCTTAACTTGTGTGAGGATTTCTAAATGTTGAATTCGACGGCAGTATGGGAGAACGTGACATCTCAAATTGTGCCAGAAGAAGGTGACATCTCAAATTGTGCCAGAAGAACGTGACATCTCAGATTGTGCCAGAAGAACGTGACATCTCCTGTGTTTAAGGATAGGAGATGTCACGTTCTTCTGGCACAATTTGAGATGGCACGTTCTTCTGGCACAATTTGAGATGTCACGTTCTTCTGACACAATCTGAGATGTCACGTTCTTCTGGCACAATTTGAGATGTCACCTTCTTCTGGCACAATTTGAGATGTCACGTTCTTCCATACTGCCGTCGAATTGTGATCCTAGAATCACTTTGACTTCACTGAAATTTTTGAAACATTCAAACACACATAGAAAACACTTTTTTTCTTCAAATTCTGTTATAAAATCCTGATCAAAAATCAAAATAGAATTTGATAGAATCTTATCTGTGATCATACAAACTACATCCTTCGTCATAATATATATCATATGTGACACACATCTGATCTCTTCATCTGATCTGCAAATCCGATTTACATATTGCAAAAGGAATAAAATAGGAGATCGCAGGACAATCAAAACTTGTACGAAGAATTGGAACATTGGAGTTCCTGGATAAAAAAGAACCAAAAATTCCTAATTTGCGTTTTTCTGTCAATATTCCCATCGACGCGACGCGAACTCAAATCTTCAATAGGTTTGGAATCCGAAAATTGGAAAAAATTTGTAAAAAATTATAGAAAATTGTGAAATTTTTGTAGGAATTAGGTAATTTTTCATAGAAAATTATTTCCACCAAAGTGGACAAATTTGGATGAAAATAGATTTTGGAATAAATGGCCGCAGGTAATAATGCGATCAATAATTTCGACCATCTTGGACTTATTATCTTCTTTATTATTATTATTATTTTTTTTATATCTTCGTTTCTTTTTCTCATTTCATTTATCTTGTAGAAGTTTCGTGAGCGATCAGTTCGGATCATAAAACAACCTCGACGACTCGTTCCGAGCCTCCTCAATTATCCCAGGGCAATTTCGAAATAGGTTTATGCGACACTATAACCAACAGTAAAAAAAAAGAAAAAAAAAACCCTAGGCACAATACGTCTCACAATCAGCTCGACCACTTTAGTGTGTCGAGGCTCAATTTGGAGAAGAATTATTCAATGAAAATCGAAAAAATTCCAGGAATAAAATGAAGCGAATAAAATTTTTGAAAATTGAAGAGTCGATGGTTCGCGAAACTTGATCCCATAAAACATTTCGAAATATAAATCAACGGCAATGAATGAATTAATCATTGGATTGACAGACGTGAAAAGAAGAGAAAAAAAGCTTTAATGAATTGGACAGACTGTAATTACGAATTCAACAGTTGAATCAGTGGATTTCGAATGATGTAGATGTAGATTCGATTTGAATTGTTCATTCGGTAGGCATGAAATCGAACCCAGATTTTCAGTATTTTTTTCATTCAGTATAAAAATTCGAGAATCGGAAACGCAAAATCGAGGAATAGAATTTTCAAAATTGAGAAAACGGAGAAAAGTGAAAATTGTTTGAGAATTATATCGTGTCTTGCATCGCACCCAAGGCGTATAAATTTTTCTTGCGATTAGTAGCAAAGTGTAAGGTTCACAATTCTGGTTAATCCTTATTTTTAATTTTCCGAGAAAAGAGGAGGAAACAGCAGATAGAATGTCGGGATTAAGGGAATTGCGAGGGTCTGTGTTCTCATACAGTTTAAAATTACAAGGTTTGAATTTTTCGGTTAGGTTAGGTTAAAAAGATAGAATTTCGATGAGGCTGGGTTAAAAAGTGAGAATTTCGATTAGGTTAGGTTAAAAAGCGAGAATTTCGATGAGGTTAGGTTAAAAAGTGAGAATTTCGATGAGGTTAGGTTAAAAAGCGAGAATTTCGATGAGGTTAGGTTAAAAAGCGAGAATTTCGATGAGGTTAGGTTAAAAAGAGAGAATTTCGATGAGGTTAGGTTAAAAAGCGAGAATTTCGATGAGGTTAGGTTAAAAAGCGAGAATTTCGATGAGGTTAGGTTAAAAAGCGAGAATTTCGATGAGGTTAGGTTAAAAAGAGAGAATTTCGATGAGGTTAGGTTAAAAAGCGAGAATTTCGATGAGTTTAGGTTAAAAAGCGAGAATTTCGATTACGTTAGGTTAAAAAGAAAGAATTTCGATGAGGTTAGGTTAAAAAGTGAGAATTTCGATGAGGTTAGGTTAAAAAGCGAGAATTTCGATTAGGTTAGGTTAAAAAGAAAGAATTTCGATGAGGTTAGGTTAAAAAGTGAGAATTTCGATGAGGTTAGGTTAAAAAGCGAGAATTTCGATGAGGTTAGGTTAAAAAGAGAGAATTTCGATTAGGTTACGTTAAAAAGCGAGAATTTCGATTAGGTTAGGTTAAAAAGCGAGAATTTCGATGAGGTTAGGTTAAAAAGAGAGAATTTCGATGAGGTTAGGTTAAAAAGCGAGAATTTCGATGAGTTTAGGTTAAAAAGCGAGAATTTCGATGAGTTTAGGTTAAAAAGTGAGAATTTCGATTAGGTTAGATTAAAAAGCGAAAATTTCAATTAGGTTAGGTTAAAAAGAGAGAATTTCGATGAGGTTAGGTTAAAAAGTGACAATTTCGGTTGGGTTAGGTTAAAAAAGAG
This sequence comes from Euura lappo, assembly GCA_018257835.1. Classification (NCBI taxonomy): domain Eukaryota; kingdom Metazoa; phylum Arthropoda; class Insecta; order Hymenoptera; family Tenthredinidae; genus Euura; species Euura lappo. The sequence goes on from JAEUYN010002033.1 coordinate 35,489, forward strand.
TATTTTGGATTCGCCATTTGGAATTTCGCAAATCCAACTTCGAATTCGTGATCAGTGATTCGAAAAACCACGTGGTACCAAATTTCATTCAAATTCGTTGATCCGTTCTCACGACATCGTCATTTTAGTTGTATTTTGTCATTGAAATAGTTCGAAAAGTACTAAACCGATAGAAAACTTATGACAGGGGGTTTTTCAAACCAGTTTTTAGCGATGTTGATGAGGAAGGAGCTAAAAGCGTTTCAACTTTATATTAATTCTTCTCTGAGAACAGACAGACGGAAAGTGAAAAAAAAAAGTTCTGTTCCGTCGAATGAGAAAGGAATTGATAACAGCTCCATGTGTATGTATATATACGCGTTAAAATCGTCAACTATCGAGTATACATCGGGTCGAACAAGCACGGCGTGCATGTATAGCAACGTGCACCATGCGTCCCGAGGGCTTCCCTTACCACGTGGGGGGTAATCCTGCGTCGCGACGCGATCCGGCAGTCTGTAATCTCTTGGTACCTACCTCTAGACTGGCTGCCTGTACCCTCGTCCTATAGGATCAGGTGCGTGTTCACCTAGTATATATGTGTGTGTGTGTAAATCTAAAGAATTCTCGCACCCTGCGCACCCTTCGAATTGATCAAAAAACCGTCTAGACTGATCCCATCGAGTCATGAACAGGGTGCGTGTCCCTGGTATCTGTATCAACGTTAGAAAAACTAACAAGAATTGCCTTCAAATTTATCAAATTGAAACTGAAAATTGTGAAAATTAGTAATTCTCTCAAACATTCAGAAAATAATCGGCGATAAAATTAGTTAGATTTATTGCATTGTCTTGAACATCAATCCATTCGCACTTTTGGGGGCTTTGGATCGACTTGAGCTTTGGATCAATTTCCTCAATAAAAAAAAAAGGAATAAAAAATCACATTCTGAGAAAAAGAAACAAAAACCATCCAAATCTGCCAATTCAATTGGCTTAAAACTTGTGACACCATGAAGAGAAAGAGTGATCAGTTTAGAAAAATTGCAAAATAAAAAGGTTTTTCGTTTTTTTTCATTCACAAGTTGTTCAAATTAGATCCGAACGGAAATACAAATTTGTGGACGTATATAAATTATATATATGAAAAGGTTTATGAGACATGGTGTTTAAATTGCGCAATCTGATGGGCGAGAATCAAACATAAATATTCAATATCGAATGTACCAGCTGGAAAGTTGATTACATCGAACAAATAACGAAATCACAATGTTTATTCTATGCATATAGCATATAGCACATAGCATTACACGAGTTATACTCACTTTGGTATCAATGTATGTCGAGGCCACTGACACATGGCAACTTGCCAAATGGCGATTGGGTCATACAAGCAAATGCAAAAAGAAGAGAATAAAAAAAGAAAACAGGACAGTGTCAGGGAAAAAAATCACAGATATTCACAATGATGTGGAAACGAATCATGAAGATGGATCAAAATCTCTAAATCTTCATTAACATTGGCATCAAAATTTCTGACAAAAAAAAAATCCATATAGAAGTTCAGGGAATCCCTGGCGAAATTCCAGTGAAAATTGTAAAAACAAAACACCTACAGAAATTTCCGGAATTCCCCCAAAAGTCCTTTTTTTATCATACAGAGGGTTGAAAACACAAAAGTAATGTAAGTAAACGAAAAACGAACAAAAAATAAATAATACCGCAGTGTACCCAAAGTGGCGTCCTCCACTTGCACCTTCGAAAGCCTTCTGGAGCGTGACGTGTACCTAGTATCGCAAGCTCGCACCGAAGCCGTGGGGTGTAGAGGTAAGGGAAAGGAAGGGAAGCGGAAGTTCTTTAGTCCCAACCTCGCAAAATGTAAACTCGTGCACCACCGTCTGTCTGGGGTGTCTGAAGCAGCCCTCAACCAGATCCGACCTTCGACCTTCGACCTCCAGCCGCCGGCCTGAGGCTGCCTACCCACGACCTTTGTGTCACACCTCGTTACCCGGCCGCTTCGTTAGCGTTGACAAACGACTTCCACGATAATCGAGACTGAACTACATTGATTTTGAGCTTGCGACGATCATCGGTGGACCTATTAATCCGACAGACGGTGGGGTTCAGCGATACCGAGTAGTGCTGGGGAGGGAATCATTTTGAGCGAAGAGTGTTTATTTTTTTGGCACACTTCATTCATTTTTTAAGATCGTCGTTCCGTATGTTTTCATCATGAAATCCTCAAGAAGTTCCATGATTTTTCATCGAATTCTTACCAAGTTCCGAGATGGTTGATATATTCTCACGAAATGGTTATGAAGCCAAGGAAAAGTTTCATCATGTTCAATAAATTCTGATGAAGTTCATTGCAAGTTCAATGAAGTTCAATTCAGTCTCATGAAATTCTGATGAAGTGCAGTAATATAATTAGATGGCCTCATAAAATGCTCACGAAGTTCCACGAAGTTCAGTAGATTCTCATAAAATCCTTACAAATTCCCACGAAGTTTATTCGAGTCTCATAGAATTCTTGTTTCAAAAGTTTCACGAAATCCTTACGAAGTTGAAGCTAAATGAAATCCTCAACGAGTTCCATTTACTTCAATGAATCCTAATGAAATCCTCAGGAAGTTACTCAAAATTCAATTGAGTCTCATGAGATCCTGAAAAAGTCTCACGAAAACCTCACGAAGTCTGAAAAATCTAATTCCAACGCCTGTATAAAATCCTCAACTAAGGCCATGAAGTTCTGTATGGAATCCCACAAAGTCTCATGAAGTTTCGTGGGATTTTCTGAATCCCATGAAGTCCTCCAAAGTTCCACAAAATCCTCTGACATCCGAAAGGTCTCATGAAGTTTCATAAAATTTCAAGTTTTTTTTTCATAGTGATTTCCTCTCGTGTCTGCCTCAAATTTCTGGTTTCAAAAGGATTGAAAAAGGTTGAAGGATGATGTTTGATTGAATTGGTCTCTTCCGGAAACCGGAGGGTCACAGAGTCTTCGTCCTTTCCTGTCGAAAGTTCCAGGTTCCATGTCCGTCACGATTAGTATCTGGGGTACCGTCAAAGTCTCGTTTCTGATGGAATACGTGCGTCGACTGAATCTTCACAGCTTCTGGTTGTTTGCTGCACGTTGACTGTCCAGTGCAGAGTCCGAGGTGGGTGGGGTGTAATTTTCTCACATTTTATAACCCTTTTCTAGTCGTACACTTTCGGCCCCGATCACGTGTCACTCGAACTTGCAATGCCGTGAAATTGCCGCCGAACGGAAATCCGGACCACTACGTGACGCCTCAATTTCTCACCACACTTTCCACCCACCGCCGTCCCCCCACTCGATTCCGGAGACGTCGAGGTCTTATGAAACACCTTCGAGATATGAGAGGAAAAAAAATTATACCTTCTTCTATGGACGAGTGTATTTCTAAATCGTGAATCCTAGAACCGAGTTGAAATCATTTTAACTTCATCAAGGTCAGGGGAATTTTATTCGACTTCATCGGACTTCATGGGACTTCGGAAGATTCAATGGAACTCAATTGGACTTCAGTTAATCTTCATGAGACTTCGTGGAATTTTCTATGGTTTCATCAGATTTCATATAACTTCATAAAGCTCAGGGGAACTTTATTCGCCTTTATCGGACTTCATTGGACATCAGAAGATTAATTGTGACTCGATACGAATTCATAATTCTCTGTGAGACTTGATAACCAGACTTCGCAAAATTTCACGTAACTTCGTGAAGCTTTATGATAACTCATGAGGCTTGGTGAATCTTCGCACGACTTCATTGGACTTCATGGGACATCAGATCATTCAATGGGACTCAACAAGACTTCATAATTCTCTATGAGACTTAGTGATATTGAACAAGATTTTATAGAACATTTTAAGCTCTGTGAAGCTTCATGAGTAGCTCATGAAATTAACGCACAAAATTCCACGAAGTCTTATGAAGTCTCATGAAGACTCATGAAGTTTCCTGAAGTTCGCCTGAAATTTCATGAAACCGCATTTAATCCCACGAAAGCTCAAGAAGACTTTAATTTCGTGAAGTCCTATGAGGCGATACGAATTCATAATTCTCTGTGAGACTTGATAACCAGACTTCGCAAAATTTCACGTAACTTCGTGAAGCTTTATGATAACTCATGAGGCTTGGTGAATCTTCGCACGACTTCATTGGACTTCATGGGTGATCTACACGAAACGCTATAAAGCCTCATAGGACTTCACGAAAGTAAAGTCTTCTTGAGCTTTCGTGGAATTGAATGCGGTTTCATGAAATTTCAGGCGAACTTCAGGAAACTTCATGAGTCTTCATGAGACTTCATAAGATTTCGTGGAATTTTGTGAGTTAATTTCATGAGCTCGAAGGATTTCCGTGACTTCGTGATCAGACTTTGTGTCATTTCACACAATCTCATAGGATTTCACTGAGCTTAACGAAACATCACAAGTTTTCACAAGTAAACTCAACAAATCGGGCCTGAAAACTTGATGACACTTCACGAATTAATGGACTGGACTTCAACACTGTGCAAAATCTCTAGCTAAAGCATTCACAGACCTAAATGGAACTTTATCAGACTTCAGTGTAATTTCATCCAATCTTTTGGGATTTCACAGAGCTTAATGAAACTTCACGAGACTTCATATGCCTTCAGAGAATTTCATTAACCCAACAATTTAGGCATGAAAACCTAATCAAACTTTGCAAATTAATCAACTGAACTTCAACACTGTGCAAAAGCTCTAGCTAAAGCATTCACAGACCTAAATGGAACTTTATCAGACTTCGGTGTAATTTTATCCAATCTTTTGGGATTTCACAGAGCTTAATGAAACTTCACGAGACTTCATATGCCTTCAGAGAATTTCATTAACCCAACAATTTAGGCATGAAAACCTAATCAAACTTTGCAAATTAATTAACTGAACTTCAACACTGTGCAAAATCTCTAGCTAAAGCATTCACAGAGCTGAATGAAACCTTATGAGACTTGACACGCCTTCATAGAATTTCACGAACTTCACAAGGATTCTGAAGATTTCATGAGACTCTACACATCAGAGAACCGGACTTGGACCGAGCGCGAAAGCTCGATCAAAATAATTCCAGCATTCGCGAGCCCCTTGAAGAATTTTCTCCGATTGAGTTAGCCACTCTGGTGATTGCTCTCGAATTCATGGTCTCTAACCCAAAAACAAATGTTCGGGGTGTTCGAGAGGGTAGAGTAATGCCGGATGCCCGTAGATCCTCGGGTTTCTAAGGATTGAAAGGCAATGTTTAGGCTGAGAATTATTAGGGTACCACCTTAGAGGGATCCTAGAACCGATTTCAGACGCTCGATAGGTTCTTTGGTCCTGTATAAACGATATTGCCTCAGAGTTTCGAGTTTCGAGTTTCCGGGGTCGGGGTGGAAGGCGGACCGAAGTTATTTTCGACTATATACGATCGCTTACCGCAGCGTTCCTCATTCCCTAATTCCCATATAACCCACATCTCCACCCTCGAACTTTGTATACTGCAAATCCACTGGGACAGGAGGTGGAGGAAACAAGGAATATTCGCGCTTGCAGAGTCGATTTCTTCTTTCATCACCTCGTCAATTTTTACGAGACTTAAAAATAAAATTAACAGTTCGTAGTGCGAAAAGTGATAATAATTCTTTTTAGTGAGAGATTAAGTGCTATGCTAACAGCTAATAAAAATCTGGAGCATTATAAACTCGCCAATAAACTGTTTTGTGAGCGATTTTAATTATCGATATTTTGTCATCTGTTAATTAAATGGAGAATCGATGTGCGAAGTAACACATTTCGAATAACGTTTTTGTTTTCAGAATATCTTCGAAACGGTTACACTCACCGAAATTGTTGCCTCAAGCTTTTCTGTAGATCTTGATGATACCCATCTTTTTTGTTCTATACAATTTTTCGGTATATCGAATAGTTTCCGAGTAAAATCTATTAATATTCGGCGAGATGCAATTTATGGACACTTTTGACTCGTTACAGTGAAGAATCTGACTTCATGAAGTCATAAGACTTCAACTGACTTCAATTTACTTCACATGACTTCCAGTGACTTTCTGGCTTCGCCGGGTTTCAAAAGTAGTTGACACCTCGTGAAAATTGACGTTTTTCTAATATTGTAACGTGAGATTGAACGATTTCTAATTTTGAATCATCCTGTAGTTGACAACAAAAGTTTATTTAACTCTCAAACTAAGCGACTTATCGAAAAGTTGTACTCATACAAAAAAATAGATCTTTCAAAGACCTAGAAAAAAGCTCTGAACAAAAATCCTCCCAAGTCTCACCAGAATGGAGATAATCTCAAAAATCTTGAGGACATTTTTAACCAACCTAATTTTTCAATGATGAGTGTCGAACAATTTTGACAATTGGATCTAGAAGACGAAAACTGCATTGTGGATGTTTTTGTTAGTCTGTTCGTTCACTGTTTGTCAATTTTTTTTCTTTCACCAGTGCAGGACCGCATTCGCAACAGAAGAAACAGATTTTGCACTGAAACAAAGATTTATTCACACATGGCTGCAGCTCGGGATGAGAAAAGTACGAAGCGGTACCATCCCGCAGTTTTCTACGCTACGAGACAAAAAACTTTTCCATTCTATTCTCCTCTTATAATTGCAAGAAAAAAAAAAAAATATCGTAAAAGCGAAGCGTTCGGTAATAATTTTCACCCTTCCACCTACAACTTCCACATTACACTGCCGAGAAGCCCAAACCGCGCCCCGCAGGATTACCTCGGATAACAGAAACAGCGGTGAATAACGGAAACAAATCCTCTAGAAACTAGAATTATTAATCACGTTCAAAATCTCATCCCCTAGCTGAAACACACACGAGATAAAAATAATTAAAGAAAAACCAATGCGAATTGGGTTTGGAAAGGAGAGGAGAAATATTATCCAACTGGGAGATTAAACCCGGAAACCCGGTACAAACGAAATTGAAAAAAGGGTCTTTTTGGAGTCATTAGTCACTAGATTTCACCCTCAGAAATTTCCCATTCCAGGGATCTGGGACTACCAAAGTGACACAAAGTTCTGACTAGAATTAAGGGATGTACCAAAATTAGAGGGAATACTCGGGTCAAATTGATTCCCTATAATAGTCAAGGGATTGTTAATTACTGGGATGAGAGAAACGGCATTAATTGGAGGTCGATTTTCTATTCGGCTATATCCTAGACGTTGAAAAGCCTCTATAATTTTAACCTATGGTGATCAGATCTGTGAGAATAATTAAGGGGACTGTAGCTGAAAATGCGGATGTGGATCGCGGACGAACGAATCAACATACACGATTTTTAACGATCTTATGAAACAAAATGCGATCTCGATTTTGATATGACAGAATATCAACAATTGACAAATATTCCAGTCAAATTGGATCAAGATAATAGCGCGAATAGAAACAGATCTAGAAATTGTTGGAGACCTTAATCTTCGCTTGAAAAATAAACGGACTCAAAGTCCTGACCTCTGAGGTGCTCGAATTCAGTTTTTTCATCATATCTCAACAATCATTGATCCTATCGTCACGAAGGTTATTATAAAAAATGGAGCTTACTAAATTCTCTACAACAAATGTTCAATATACTTTTCTCATATCTTTGACAGTTCTGCTCTAATACATACATACAGTACATAATTCTCACAAGGTTCTGTACCAATATCGATACTTTCAGGCCTGTATTACACGAAAACTATTGAAGATATGAAAAAAATGTATTGAACCTTTCTTGTAGAGAATTCAACAAACTTTATTTTTTATAATGACCTTTGTGACGATAGGGTCAACAGTTGTCGAGATATGATGAAAAAACTGAATCCGAGCGCCTTCGAACCAAGATAGCGGATCAAGTCGTCCAGTTAGAGGGCAAAACTTTTGGTCCGTTCAATACTAGGCCAAAATTAAGGTCTCTGCCAATTAATAGATCTTCAGTGAAAATTTTTTTGAAAACTTGAAATTGGTGACAGTAATTTTTTAGGTTCAATTTCGTGCATCATTTCAGCAGTTCTGACTTTTTTCGGCATGGTGTTCATCTCAACGTGGGGTGCGAGTGAAGGTTTGGGGTTGTAATGGGAGCGACTTAATACACATTTTCCAGTCTGCAACGTGTGTAGGTATGTACATTCGGCAAGAGAGTGAAAAATAGTGCATCGTGGACAAAATAAAAATAAACTCCTGAGTAATGACCGCGTCCCTCGCGTTCGCGTTGTGGTTTTCTGAAGCGAAATGAGAGCAAGAGAAGACGAAAAAGAGAGCAAAGAAAAAGTTTCTTTTTCTCCACCGCTGCGGCCCGGTGGTAAGATGAAAAAAAAAAAAAAAGGAACTTCTGGCCGACTGTGAGAGAAAGGGTAGCACTGAACCATCTCGCACACGTTTCTAGGTCTGCGTATAAGGTGGGGGGTCTGATAGGACGGATGGATAGGAAGGGAGACGAGAGAGAGAGAAAAAATGGTTATGAAACTTGTCCGTCTAATGTAGCGGAAAATATACATTTAGCCGAAGGGTGCAAGTGGCAAGGTGACGCGCGCACCCAGAAGCGGAATAACTAGGGGCCGTGACACGAAGGAGTCGCGGAAGGACCCTGCAGGTTCGAGTTACTTCTAATAGAAGAAGAAATTGATTTTCTTTAACCCTTTTCAGTTACATTTTATGGCTGTTAAAGGGTGCGGTTCGAAAGATGACGAACTCAGCTGTTTTTCAGAGGAGAGGAATGAACGTTTTAAATTTTTGAGCAAATGGTCATATATGGTTAAATCTTGTGCATATGCTTCAGGTCTGAACGTCGATCTAGAGCTAATAGCTCTCACGTCTCAGTCGAAGCCAGAAGGTCCTGATCGAGCCAACAAGTACAAGATGAAATATGACCCAAAGACGATATTCTATGATGTGATGATCATATATGAACCATAGCCGGTAATCTATCAGATGTGAGTTCATATATGATCCAAATACACTATTTTTCTGGTGACATATAATCTAAATCTAGTGTTTCATCGATGTAAGTTAATATATGAACCGATGACAGTATTTGCGGTCATACATGATCCATGATAAAATCAGTATTCGATCATATCCAAGTCAGTATGAGATAATATATGATTCCAAGCCACAATTCATGTTCATATATGATCCTCGGCCCATATTTTGAGTCATATATGATCCAAATTCAGTATTTTATCAGATGTGAGTTGATATGTAATCCAAATACACTTTTTCTCTGGTCACATATCATCCAAATACAGTATCAAATCGATATGAGATCATATATGAACGTATAACAGTATTTGCGTCCATATATGATCCGTGATGAAATCAGTATTTGATCATATCCATGGAATAATATATGATCCCGAGCTACTATTCGTGTTCATATATGATCCTCAGCCCATACTTCTAGTCATATATGATCTAAAGCCGGTATTTTATCAGACATGAATTCATATATGATATTAATACACTTTTTCCATGATCATATATCATCGGAATACAGTATTAAAATCGATATGAGTTCATATATGAACGAATAACAGTATTTGCGGTCATATATGATCCGTGATAAAATCAGTATTTGATCATATCAAAGCCAGTATAAAATGAAATACGACCCTAGGCTACTGTACGTCTTTATATATGATCCCGAGCTACTATTCATGTTCATATATGATCCTCAGCCCATGTTTCTAGTCATATATAATCCAAAGCCGGTGTTTTATCAGATTTGAGTCCATTTATAATCCAAATACACCTATTTTTCCGGTGAAATATCATCTAAATCTAGTGTTTTATCGATATGAGTACATATATAAACCGATGACAGTATTTGTGGTCGTATATGATCCATGATAAAATCAGTATTTGATCGTATCAAAGCCAGTGTGGGATGAAACATGACCCCAAGTCACTGTTCATGTTAATATATGTTCCCAAGTCACTACTAATGTTCATATATATGACATAAAGCCAGTATTTCATCAGATATGGATGCATATCTGTGCTAAAGAGGGAATTCCCGGCAATTCATAATTTGAAGCCAGTAATTGATCATATTTGAGTATATTCACTCATATTTTGAACCATATATTATCCGAAGCCTCCAGTATCTGATCACATCGTATTCATCATGAGTTCATACTTCATCTGAAGCCAGTATCTGGTCATATGGAAGCCGGTATGAGATCCGATATTAACTCCAGCCACTATTTCTGATCATACACGTTCCGTGATACACGATACAAGTTCATATATGATCTAAAGCCAATATATGTGATCGTATCTGAGTTTGAAGTGAAAACCGAAATTTCTAAACGGTGCGGAATATTGTCAGGGACTTGATGGGAATTCACGGGACTTCTGAACCTTCAGGGATTTCATCAGACTTCACGGGACTTCGTCAGACTTCACCGGGACTTTTCACGTAAAATCAAGAAATCCAAACATCGAATAATCTTTTGCATTATCATTGTGACTTTTTCGAAATGGAATTCATGTACCGGATTTCAGCTAGATATATATATATATAATACCGTTTACTCTGTACTCTTTTGTCGCAGAGGGGATGGAGTATATTTTATGAAGACTTTGACCCTAGCTAGTTCGGCGGAGACCCGTCGTGACGGAAGTTCGAGGCGTTATACGAGCGGGGCTTTATTCTTTATGGGTCACAAATTGATTCTTTATGGGACAACAATAACTTATTGAGTAACAGTTTGATCGGCAATATTTCACCTGTATTTATTTTATTGCCCTCCATATTCTTGGCTCAAGTGCCTCGATAAAACGGACTAAAATGGCCCGTGGGAAGAGGCCTAATTCGCTAGGAAACTTATCCCGAACCCTTTCCTTTCTTTTATGATCTCTCAGAAATTCAAACAGAAACGAAAATCATTTCCGGGTCGGGAAAAATTGATTTTCAGGCAAAAAATGAGACTCGAGATACAAAAATTTGAATATCACGACGTGCTAATATTATGCGAAAATTAACTCTGTTCGTGATATCATATTCCCGGCGGGTGGTGGCTATTCTCCGGTAGTTATTTTCAATCAGATCAGAAACCCAATTTACCTCCCGGTGAATATCATGGGGTGCGGAAGACGTAATGAGGTTAAAAAGAAAAGTAAATAAGCGTGTTTGCATTCTTACAGAATTAATTTACCGATGAAGAATAAACCAAGAATCCAGGGTGCAGTGATGGATCGTAATGCTGCTAGTGAAAACTTTTACTTCCCACACTAGGGCCTTTTCATCCTACTTTCCGCACTAGAGCTTTTATTTTCATTTTTCTGCCTAATTTTTCACTCTACTATCCGCATTGAGACCCTTTTCATTCTACTTTCCACACTGGGACTTTTTTCCATTCACTCTTTACATCAGGGCTTTTTTGTTCTACTGTCTGCATGAGAATTTTATTCAATTTTACTTTCCGCAGCGGGGCTTTTTCTCTATACTTTCCACACTAGGGCTTCATCCGTTCTTTTTTTCGCACTAGAGCTTTTATTTTCATTTTCTTTCCGGTACTACGGCTTCTATCATTCTACTTTTCACACTAGGGCTTTCTTTCTTTGAAAAACATGAAATAAACATCATAATCGGACTATTTTCACAGATAATCAGATATCATCAGACTTTTGACACATTTTTTTAATTGAAATGCCCTGAGTCAGGGATATTTTTTCACTAGGATTCTCACTTGTTAATTCTAAATAAAAAATCGTCACAGAATATTCAATTCTCATGAATATAGAATCAAAATAATAAAGGATATGAAAATTGAGGGAAAAATCTTGTCGTTAAAAATGTGACTAGAAAGTATATAATCTTAAAACGTGGACAGGAATAAGTGACGCGGATATCAAGGAAGAAGGGGGGTGTCTTATCATTCAATGAGAAACGGGTAACGCCTTCATCGGTTGGCTTATGGCGATTTTAAGCGATTAGGGGATGAAAAAAGTGCCGAGAGCCGAGGAGCGGTTAGGGCACGAAGTGTTTTGAATAAAAATCGTTTTAAAACCTGGTGGAAAGGGTGCAAAGCACAATCCCCGTTATCCAACAAAAACAGTGAATGAAGGAACGAGGTTTTAGCGCAAAAAATGAAATTTTAGACCCCTTCGACCCACCGGCGGATTTTTAACCTCAGCGAAAAAAAAAGAAAAAACTTTTACCTCACGCTTTTCGCATTCACCCCCGCAACTCAACTCTTCGACTCGTAACCTGAGAGCGAAAATTCGGTTTCATTTCTAATTAGAAAGTATTTATAGGCGAGGGTTGGAAATTTGTGGAATTTTTCGTGCAGTTTTTAATCACGTTTTAAGGTACTAATTAAAATAATGGAAAATTCCTGACTTCAACCAACCTCCTCCCATTCTTTCCTCAACTGGATGGAATCTATGGCGTCCCTACTTTTACCTTGAGGAATTTATTATAGGTGTTTTTTTTTTTTTTTTTTTCTCAATTTCTTACACTTTTTTTCATCTACGGATTCTGACGTGACAGGTAATCAAGCTTCATTGATTAACCGGAGAATTAACAGTCGTAAAATTTTATCAGACTTCAAAGTTTACATTATTAGGTATCGGAAAAAAGTTCGATCGAATTATAGACTCGACGAAATCTGCCCATGAAAAATGACTGCAAATGAAAAAATCCAAAATTCATGGATTAAAAATTCTTTACCTCTATGGCGTGTTTCCTAATGTTGTTTTTTGTCCTTAAAATTAAACGTCGTCGCCCTCCGGGGTCTGCGTGTCGTAAAGTACGTATATTGTACGAGCTTTGATTTCTGTGAGTGTTTTACACGTCGTGAAATGATGTTTCTATGTCAGTCTCTATGTACATACATATTCTATATATTCTGGAGCCATCGCGTGTTTCGAACCTTTGGCCCAGTTTCCGGGCCGATGAAACCGTGACAGCCGTCAAAAAACGGTAGTGAAACGTAGCTGTCAACCAACCCGTCACCAATTTTTCCAAAAGTTCAATAAGTTCAAGTTTAATTTTCGTTTTTCTTTTTCATCATGTCATTTTTTCTCACAAACATTATCTTCCATTCTCTGTTTATTCCATTAATTGACTAGTAATTTCAATTTTTCCAAACCGTCGTATGAATCGAACCATTTTTTTTCTTCAGTACTTTCCAATCCTATAAAATTTTTTCAGCCCTTGTGCAATTTTCGCTTTCGAATCTCGTTCTTCTCTGATTTCCCGCTCTCTCGTATTCATAATTGAACCATTCGAAAAAGCTGTTCCGTTCGATTCCGACATTTTCGACCATGTGGTAGGTGGGGGGATAACGTTTTTGGGGCAAAAGCACAGAAGGCATAGGGTAGGTAGTTTTAGAAAGCGGAAAATAAAAATGCAAAGCTCTGTTCCCGTAAAACTCGATCGCCGTTGAGCTCGTGAAACTTTGACGACGCTGCAGTGTAGAGAATGGTGGGGGGGAGGAAGGAAGGGGTAGAGCTGTGGGACGTCATGCCTCAGCCTCTCTAACCTACAAAACCCATTGTGGAATAGCTTTTTTTTTTTTGTCCACGAAACCTCTTCCATCTCCCAGTCTCACTCACTGGTGGCATATGGATCTGGTTTATGGCTTCTTCATTTCACGGAATTCACGTCTCTCTCCGCAGGATGTATGTGGAGCATGGAATAATACCGCTAGTGAAATCATCGGAGGCAAAATATGCGATTTTAGGGGACATAGACACACGTCAAATGGCAAAATAGAAGGACATTTTTAAGCTAAAAATAGGCCTCTACGTTCCTCGCGCCACGTTTCAAAATTTAAAAAAATGCGGGAAACAATTTTGGGCACATGATAGAAGACAGAAGAAAGAAGAAATGAGAAAGAAGAAAGAAGACAGAAGACAGAAGACAGAAGACAGAAGACAGAAGACAGAAGACAGAAGACAGAAGACAGAAGACTGAAGACTGAAGACTGAAGACTGAAGACTGAAGACTGAAGACTGAAGACTGAAGACTGAAGACTGAAGACTGAAGACTGAAGACTGAAGACAGAAGACAGAAGACAGAAAACTGAAGACAGAAGACAGAAAACTGAAGACAGAAGACTGAAGGCAGAAGACAGAAGACAGAAGGCAGAAGACAGAAGACAGAGGAAGACAGAAGACAGAAGATAGAAGAAGACAGCAGGCAGAAGATAGAAGACAGAAGACAGAAGCAAGAAGAAAGAAGATAGAAGACAGAAGACAGAATACAGAAGACAGAAGACAGAAGACTCAAGACAGAAGACTGAAGACTGAAGACTGAAGACAGAAGACTGAAGACTGAAGACTGAAGACTGAGACAAGACTGAAGACTGAAGACTGAAGACTGAAGACTGAAGACAGAAGACAGAAGATGAAAACTGACAGAAGACTGAAGACAGAAGACAGAAGACTGAAGAAGACAGAATATATAAGATAGAAGACAGAAGACAGAAGCAAGAAGAAAGTAGAAGACAGAAGCAAGAAGAAAGAGGACAGAAGACAGAAGGAAGAAGAAAGAAGACAGAAGACAGAAGGAAGAAGAAAGAAGATAGAAGACAGAAGACAGAATACAGAAGACAGAAGACAGAAGACTCAAGACAGAAGACTGAAGACTGAAGACTGAAGACTGAAGACTGAAGACTGAAGACTGAAGACTGAAGACTGAAGACTGAAGACTGAAGACAGAAGACTGAAGACTGAAGACAGAAGACAGAAGACAGAAGACACTGAAGACAGAAGACTGAAGACAGAAGACAGAAGACAGAAGACAGAAGACAGAAGACAGAAGGCAGAAGACAGAAGACAGAGGAAGACAGAAGACAGAAGATAGAAGAAGACAGCAGGCAGAAGATAGAAGACAGAAGACAGAAGCAAGAAGAAAGAAGATAGAAGACAGAAGACAGAATACAGAAGACAGAAGACAGAAGACTCAAGACAGAAGACTGAAGACTGAAGACTGAAGACTGAAGACTGAAGACTGAAGACTGAAGACTGAAGACTGAAGACTGAAGACTGAAGACTGAAGACTGAAGACTGAAGACTGAAGACAGAAGACAGAAGACTGAAGACAGAAGACAGAAGACAGAAGACAGAAGACTGAAGAAGACAGAAGATATAAGATAGAAGACAGAAGACAGAAGGAAGAAGAAAGAAGACAGAAGACAGAAGGAAGAAGAAAGAAGGAAGAAAAAAGAACACAGAAGGAAGAAAACAGAAGACTGAAGGCAGAAGACAGAAGACAGAAGAAGACAGAAGACAGAAGAAGACAGAAGACAGAAGTTCGTTCTGTCAGGATCATGACAGAAGATAGAAGACAGAAGACAGAAGACAGAAGACAGAAGAGTCCCACACCCTACCTGTGACTCCCATGTTATACCTTACATGAGACTTTGTCTTCATATGTGATTTATGATATTCTTTACTCATCGTCAGACGGTCAACGCAGTCGAGATGAATATACAAGCCTGCAGATTGTATAGTAAGGCGAGGATGAAGCATGATAGCATGATAACGACACAGGAATACATAAAATATGTACACGAGGTTCTATACCTATTACACATGGTTATCTGTGCTCGATGCTGTTAAGATGTTATCTGTCCAGGATTCGATGGTCAATGGTGGTACTTTACTATCGACGATCCGATTTCTATCGATTACACGGTCGTACGTATGTACCTGATGGCTGGGTTTTCCGTAAACCGCGATAGCCACCAGAGCCGGGACCTGCACCGCATTATCTTCTATTTTCCTACTTCTGGAAACTAATGTCCGCTAGATTTTACACAGAATCCTTTAATGGTCCCATCCTCCAACCCGGCACTCAGGCTTTGAAATTCCCTAATCCGAACTTAAAGTTGATGAAAAAAATTCGCTTTCGGAATTCCATCGTGAATTTGATTTTTTTTAATTGAAAATTTTGTAAAAATAGAAATATGAATTTTTTTCATCGGTTTTGATTCAGGAATTTTAAGTCATTTGATTATAGTTTTCATTTAAATTTCGATAAAAATTGAATAACGAAATCATTGAATTAGTTTCGATGGAGAATATAAGTTAAAAAAAGAAGGAAAATACAATTAGCTGATTAAAGTGTTGATTGAAATTTTTATGAAAATAGGAAAACAAAATAATTCAATTAATTCTGATTGAAATTCTGATAAAAGTATGAAAACGAATTCATTCGATCAGTTTTGAATTAAATTCTCCGAATAATGGAACCATTTGATCAGCTTTCACTAAAATATTGATGGAGATAGGAGAACAAAATTATTGAATCAGTTGTTACTGAAAAATTAATGAAATGAAAAAAAAAAAAATTATCCAATTAATTCCGATTGTAATATTAATTGAGTATGAAATCAAAATTATTTCCAATAATAACCAAATGATGCAATTAGTTTTCCTACAACGAAATCATTGGAATTACACTTCTAAAAGCTGTGAAGTTTTTCTATTCAAACACAAAATTGAAAGCAACAAATTTCAGTTAATTCCAAATTCAAGTTGGATGAAGAAAAAATCTTCTTCGTTCTCTTTGGATTTTTGGAAAATATTGCTACCCGGTTTTTCTCTACATTCCGCATTATTATTATACCCTCTACTCAGTGAGGGGATGACGCGGATTCGCGCCTGCAAAACACCCTTGCTGGAAGTATGGAGGCGGTGCAGCCGCGGACCATGAGGTAGGGTCTGGGCGAAGGTTGTAAATTATATATCGTATAGACGTGAAAGAAATTTTCGTATGAATCTTTTATGATGCATAAGTCCGGAAATATAGTCTATCTGTGGTCGTGTATTTTTCCCATCGATCTATAAACCATCTACATGTGTATCCATTCCGAAAAGCCACGTCCTCGTTCCTCGCATTACTTTTTTTTCCTTGTGAAGAGTGAAAAATCATTCAAAAAGCTTCTTTTAATAATTTTCTTCTATCTTCAATCAATTAAAATAAATTTTGACAAGGACTTTCCATACTTTTGCATACACTTCAAAATCTCACTAAGATTGATTATTAAAATTTTAGTAAAAATTCATTAAAATAATTATTTCAATCGATATAACAGTGGAAAAATCATTTTAGCAATATATTTTTTTAACAATTCCTCAGTATCTCCAATCAAATCATTCTCACAATCATTTTCTCTCTGTTTGCACGAGTTTCGAATTTGTCATAAAATTGATTCAAAATTTGTGAGATTTATTTTCGATCATTGATATCAATATAAAAGAAAAAAATACCTGTTTTCTCAGTGTTTTATAAAGAAGGTTAGACTAGAGGGTGGCTAGTTGACGAAATAATTGATGATGTTAATCCAGTCTCCGAGTGGAACGGGAGTCATAAGTTTCAAAGAAAGGTGAAGGGCGCGGTGCAGGGGTGAAGTAGACGAATGCGAAGACGTAAACGCCATCCATTTCTCTAATTGGTAAGTCCGCAAGGTGACACGAAATCGGCGAGATTGCGTCTGCAGTAGTTAAAGCAATAAAATCGGTCTAGCCAATCTTCTCAAGGAGAAACCAATTAAAACGCGAAACAATCATGACGTAGATAAGACGGACGTAGCACTAAAACAAAGGAAATGGAAGAAGGACTCATAGGCTGTTCTAAAAACTCATCTACTAATCTGGTTTTGGTTCACACTTATGTTAAACTATTTCAATAGCAGAGTTTGCAATTTTTTTCTATCGAGAAGGGGATTATCATTTTTCGTTTTGGTTTTTTTAACAAAATTATTGGCACAGACAATGACTTGAAAAAATTTACAGAAATGAAGAGGCGACCGGATGTCGAACGAAGGTAGAAGACAGAAGACAGAAGGTAGTAGGCAAAAGACAGAAGATAAAAGACAAAAGACAGAAGATAGAAGTTAGAAGTAAAAGACAGAAGACAAGACAGAAGATAGAAGGTAGAAGACAGAAGATAGAAGACAGAAGATTAAAGACAGAAGATCGAATACGGAAGACAGACGACCGGAGACAAAAGTTTGAAGATAGAACATAGAAGACAGAAGACAGAAAATCGCAGATAGAAGACAGAATATTGAAGACATAAGATAGAATACAGAAGACAGGAGACAGAAGATTGCAGATAGAAGACAGAATATTGAAGACAGAAGATAGAATACACAAGACAGAAGACAGAAGACAGGAGACAAAAGTTTGAAGAGAGACTTGCGAAAATTGGCAGGAATCGAGGGGCGACCGGATGTCGAACGTCGTAAAAATGATGTTGCAAAAAAAGAAGGAGAATTTTAACCAACAAAACCGGTGAAAAGGGGATGGCGCGTCGTACGTGACGTTGAATACGATCATAAAATATAAGGGTGTCGCTGTACCGACGTATAAAATCGCGTCTGTTCACCCAACGATGAAAATTCAATAGGCGTATAGAGATTGTTGAAAATTATATCAAATTTGAATACCTAATATTCAAAACAGAACAAAAAGCAGTAAAAAACAGACCGATAAAAAAAGTTTAATTAATTCAATTATACAAAATTGCGAAATAATGGCAATGTGGCAGCTGGGCTCGAGGTAGGGGGAGAAAAAAATATTGTAGTGTGGGAATAGCAGTCAGCGTTCGTTTATATGGAAGCCATTTATTGGCACGGATCAGGAGAGTGCAGGCGGTGATAAAGTTGAGCGCGATAGTTTTCCGCATATTCGCATGCGTGCATATTTATCAAGGGATGCATAGGTATAGGATAGGTTCAGACTACTCGAGTCATCGATTTCACAGTCACACGTCGTCGCGTCATGCGATTACGGGAAACGTGCTTTGAGGGGTCAGGTCAGCGACCTTCATAACCTCAAAAAGAAAATGAAGAAGAAAAACATCGTGAAAAGACCATTTTTTTCACAATTTAATTCCCTGTTTCTTTCCTATTACCACTTGAAAAGTTCGAAACAGGACATTTTGCTCCGGAAAAAATGCACCTCATCATTTTTATTTATTTTTTTTGCCATTTCTTTGACAAATATTGAGACTGCGATATGACTCGAGAGTCAAGATCAATCGGTTCCCGAGTGACAAGCAGTGTTCATGTAATCCAGTGGAAACGATAATCCCTTATCGTCAAGTGGGGTTGTTCCGCATGTCCGTGATATACATGCGGGTCATGTTACAGGAGTGGCGTACACACAGCTATGAAGTCTAATTGGGCTTGTCGCGATGACCGCGTGTACACGACGTGACTCCCTCTGATGTGATCAATTCTGCGTGAACAAATATACGTGTGGTATGTGTGTAGAGAGAAGTTAATACAGTAGGATTTTCCATACGCACATATTTACCACGCGAAATCGTCAAGAAACATGAAACCCAGAATAATATACCTACTCGCGTACACTCAGACTCGTCGAGGGTCGAGGATATCTGTTGTTTGCTATCAGAAACTCTGCGGGGATTGTAAATATCAGACTACATGAAACGGGCCAGTCAACCCCAACCGGCATGATTCGAGCGACGATAAAAACCCAGCCATTCTTTATCTTGACCTTTGTAAAAAGAATAATTTTTGAAGAGAAATTTGAGAAAAGAATTTGTGTCAACGAAGCGGGATGGGATGTTTCCTTCAAAATCTAACGTGCTAATTACTCCATTCTGTTTTATTCTCGTTTATTATTCAACCTCGTTGGCACCACTCCGCGCGAACAATTGTATCAATATTTATTCAGAGTCCAGATTTAGCTGAATCCTTGAGTAAACAGTGCCACGAAACTCTCATCCTCGGCGAGACTTTTACGTCATCATTATTACAAGCGTAATGAACTCCTATTGTGTACAGTAAATACACTCTGAATACAATTTTCGGAGGCGTGATTCTGTCTGATAACAGAAATCAACGAAAATGTGTCAAGTTGATCAACTTACATGACCTAATTCGTTGTTTTTCTTAGAAACCATCAATCTGATGGAAAAGTTGAAGATGAATCAAATATGCAGTTCATCAAACCCTACAACTTTTATCTGAAACACTTTTCCGAGAATTCAGAGGGTACGGAGATAGTCGTTGACAACGGAGCACTCTACCTGTGCGAATGTAGTACTAACCCAATAGATAAAATCGTTTCGCATGGAAACCGTTGATCTGGTCAAAAAGTTGAATAGAGATAAAATGTGCGTCTGATCAAGATCTACAACTTTTGTTTGAAACACTTTTACAGGAATTCAAAGGGTACGAAGATAATCGTCCAAAACTGATCGCGTTCGTCGAGGAATCTGTCTGGACAGATGTAACACTATACCGCATTAGATGAAATCGTTTTACGTCGAAACCGTGGATCTGATCGAAAAGTTGTAAGGAGCTAAAGTACGCAGTTTGCTGGATTCTACAACTTCGATTTGGAACATTTTTTCCACAAGTCTAAGGGTGCAGAGACAATCGTTAAAAACTGATCCTGTTCGACGAGCACTCGACTAGAGAAAAAAATGTTGCCCCCTTCAAAAAATGGTAGAAAATTGCTGTCTCTACTGATGGAAACTGTATACAGAATTACATTTTCATTCCATATCATCATGATCACTTGACGTGAAGGTCCAATGGAATAAGTAAACGTTTTGATTATTCCAATCATATAATCAATCATGTTGATTTATTTTGTGACCTACCTTGGCTGATATCGTTGACGATGATGAAGGAGAATGTAATCCTTGGAGAAATCGTTTGAATGATCTGATTCGATTCCAAGACGAAGTTAGCCAAACTATACACTGAAACTCATCACTGACTGTTCAATGCTTGCCTAATTATTATCTTATCGTAAGAATCCTTGATGAGTTTATAATTCCTTTGACCACTGTTCAAACAGGAAAAGGACCATTAAAAAACTCTGATAAGATTGTCAGTTTTATGTCATCAAAATTGAGAAGTTTTCCTTTGAAACCTGGTAATCCGGGTTCTAATTAATACTCCACTGATTATCTCCTGAATTATCTGATTCTGATTACGTCAATCAGATTATGGAAGATTACGAATCGATGCCATTACTTTACGTCACTTTTTGCGGGGTGCAATCATCCCTGTCACCCTATTTTTGTTCATTTCTTTTTCTAATTCCACGCGATGAATTCGCTGGTTAATCGACGTCGATATATCGCGTAATTCGATACGCAATATCCGATGGCGGGTATTCGGTGATCGTCAATCACAAAACTACCTTCAATACCGACGTAGAAACGGTCCGAAGGCGCGAGCAACCCGCACGCCGTGCGTCGACTGATCGTGTACACTCGAGAAAGCCGGCCGGCCATCCGGCAATCCGCACGGTGCGCATGCGACGTAAACAAACGATTAAACTAGTTTCTATTTCTGTCACCAAGAAAGGTCTTCGACCATTTTCCTTATTTTTCTTCGATATTCGACTGAAAGCTGCAGATTTTTTAGCTTCAATTTTCAATTTTTTGATCCTGAAACCTGAAAGGAGTGAAAAAGAAACGAAAAATCAAAAGATCTATCAAAAGTTCCAAAAGCTCCAAGATAAGATTTTTTTGTATAAAATTCATAACTCCAATATTTTGGCGCCAGAGAAGTTTGCCTCTTGCAATGCAAAGTAGAGTCTATGATTTGATTTTTTGGACAGAAGAGATTTAAACTGATAACTTTGTCTTAGCGAATTTCGTTAATTTTACTACAGTCGTAGGTTGACTATTTGATAGTACATCACCATTTTTCAGACTGTATCATTGAAGAACTGCAATATAAATACGATATTTGGCTTCGATTCAAAAAACCGAGACGATCTTGACTTAACTAAATTTTCGAGAGCCTCTTGGTATGCGAATTAGAAGGAGTTGAAGTTCTCGGGCGGAGTAACAGTCGCGTTAGTTCACTGACGCCTCCGCCAGGCGGCGTGCTTCACACTCTGACAGATGACTCAGCGGTCATTGGAGAAATCTTCGACCTGCTCTCATTCGGAAACGGTTGGACCCTCAAAATTTTTGTCTAAACAACTTCGACGCAGTTTTTAGCAAGGAATGTGGTCAGCATCATGCGAATATTGATCGGCCTCGTCGTAGCTGTATTTATCGACTGAATAAATAAATCTCAAGACCTAATAATTCTTTTTTTTAAATATTCTCGAGTGGTCATCGATGCAGGTGATAGTGATGGAAGAAAGAGTAGTGTAGTGGTTTTCGAAAATGGGATTGGTAAGCACACCGCGATTCTCAGTCCACTCGATAAACCTCGTAAAACATGTAACCGAGCGAAGCGATCCCCAAGGTTTTATTCCTCAAACATTTCATGGCCATTTTACGACACGCTCACTTCCACGACAACGGTTTAGGTTGCGGAGTTTGATCGTGCAGCGAGCAAAAAAACCATCCGCTTCACTAGAATGCAAAATAGTCCACCGTCATCTCCCCCCTCCCAGCCTGAACAAACAAACAAATAGCTAACTGCTTGTTTGCCTTGGCCAAATCTGTCTGCTGCTGCTGCTGCTGCTGCTGCTAGTGCAAAAAAGGGAAAAAATTCGAAAGCAATTTTCCGCATAAATCATCCAAAAGTTTTGATTGTACTCTCTAATTTGGTGGCACCTCGTTTTATCAGATCACGAGTTAATTCAGTCCAAACTAATCGTTTCGCTGATTTACTTTAAGGCAGTGAATGAGTCGGTACTGCAACAGTTGAATTAGGTATGCAAATTTGATTGCTGACTGGGACAATCTCAAACCGTGAGAGAGCTCAGAAGTTCAGAGGTTGTGAAGATAGGGGGATCGAACCGGTTAATTTCCACACCCCTGGCTTCTCCACCGACCAGATATTTTTACCGGATCTCGCCCTCCTCCCCTGAACCGCGTTATCAGAGGTTGTTAATTTGTTGTGTCGAGAGTTTTATCAGAGTCAAATACACTATACACGATATTAATCATGTAGATTTAGCCGAAGTTGTTATAGCAATGCGAGCTAAGTGAGTTACGGTTACGCCAGCGCCTCGCGCTGCTGCCGTCTTCATTGAATTAGAAGTTAGACACATCCAACCCCGCACGGGCCGGGGGTGGAGAAATTCTGTGCTTGGATCAGCATGTAAATTTGTTGCATTCAATTTCACAGTTTCGACGCCTATAACAACTGCATAAATTCGTTACCACACACGGACCCCTCCTAACACCCAACTATGCTCAACCCTACACCGCTTCCTGTTTGTTACCCTCGCGAAAAAAGGGACGGAATGGACTCTTCTCTTCGCACTGAAAGGAAAAATCAGCTGTTTGATGTATGACAACAAGGAAGGAAGAAAGGAAGGAAGAAAGGAAGGTTCACTGAGAGATAAGAAGAAGAAGAAGAAGAAGAAGGAGGAGAAGAGGGAGGAGAAAAAGGAGGAGAAGCAAGAGAAGAACGAGAAGCAAACGAAGAAGAAGGTGAAGGAGGAGGAGAAGAAGTAGAAGAGGAAGGAGACGAAGAAGAAGAACAGGAACAAGAAAAAACCGGAGTGGAAAAAGAAGAAGGAGAAGATGGAGGAGGAAATATTGAAGATCTCTTTCGGAGACATTCTAGAAAAAAAAGTAGTTGGGTAGCTTGAAAACTGTTTTGGGGTGAAATTCACGTGCCCTTCCTGCTTTCACACTCGTTTTTGCTTAAAAAAAAATATACATTGTCATCGTATTTGAATGATAGAATTCATATTTGATGAGGATCTGACGAGATCTACTGTCAAACATGACGGAAATCTGACATGAGATCCAAACTTTCGTATTTTTCGAATTTTGCTGTTTCAGTCATTCAGAAACTACTGGATCAATTTGATTGAAAAAAATTAGCAGTTCTGAGATTGAAGAAGCTGCTTCGATTGATACCATGATCATCAAAATCTGGTCACTAGTTCTCTAGATATCATCGGACAAAAATTCAATCAAATTCGATCAAAACTCGCAATTAAGCTGAAGCTAGCAGCTATAGTTATTATAGCTGCCAAACATTTCAACCTCTGAATGAAATCATCACGCAGTCCAGATTCATGTCTATAATTTCATGCAACTATTCCTTTCCATAATATTAAAAAAAAACTTCAAATTCTCTGGCCTCGTTGTCTCATTTTAACTGACGTAACCCCTTTCGCTGCCAACTATGGCTGCTAGATTCAGCTGCTGAGATTATATGAGATATTTAATCACATCATCGCTTGTCTTCATTTCCGAAAACCAAATTTCTGAACTTGTTCTTATTGCTTTGCTACCAGTTCAGTGAACTGGGAGGAAGTTTAGTGGAGGAGGAGGGGAAAGAGAACGCACATGTTGCAATCTGCTCACGTTTTGGTTCGCATAACGCGTACACCTTCGGCATGCAAGCTTTGCAGGACATAAGCACGAGCGAGCCATATATTCCGCAAGCTCCGGTTCCCAGGTCTGACTACGGTTCTGGTTGGGTTGTTACGGTACTGCCGTAGCTTTTCCAGCACAAAGGCAGTGGCCGTGTTCGCTCTGACCGCAACGGAAGGCTTTGACCACTTTTCGGACCCAGCGCACCCGACATGCACCTCTTTCTGGCTCGGGAAGGAAACGCTGCTGTACGTACCGTGCAGGGTTTGAGGTGGGCACTTATCGGAACCCAATCCATTCTCGTTGTCCCGCTTCTTCCTTTGGGATCGAATGGTGCAGACTTCTTCACTTTTTCCTACTCTCCACTCGACTTCTTTTTCCCACTAATTTTCGAGGAGACTTCAACCAGGGAATTACGGTGTTGATGTAATGTTGAAAGTGAACTTCAAACATTTTCTTTTGATGATATCTGGAATTTTCACTCTTCTATTTTCACTGAACAAGAAAAGTGATTAACCGTCGATCTGGGGATCGAAAATTGATCTTTTGCCGGATTTCCATATTTTGAGGGATAGAGAATCAAAATCGAAATCACATTCGACCATTTTCAGGAAGTTCGTCTTTGATCAACTTCCATTTGACTATATTTGGAGAATGAATTAACGGATTCTGACGAACTTGGTCTCAATCGACTCAGTTTTTGCAAACTCTGGACCGATCAAATTTTCGGTCTGATTGGTTCAGTAGATTTTTAGATACTCAGAACACAAAAAAAAAACGGAAAATCATCAAGGGAGGATAGGAGCAACTGATTTCTATCGAAACGGTAACTGGAAGGTGATTCAAGTCACTGATCATGAATCAAAGGTCAGATTTCAGAAATTCTAGATGGCGAACCATTATTTTTACTAGGCTAATAAAATCAGGATCCAAAATTCACAAAGAATTCCAGGTTTTTGCAGAAGATTTTTCAATGTTTCCGAATGTCTCGTAATCAAGAGACTCGGCATATTCTTAAGCCAAGTACCTACATTGATTGGAAAGTAAAAAGTTTTCCATTTACCTTATCTTTCGAACTCAAAAATCGGCTCATCGATACCATCAAAAATAACCGTCCGTTTCTATACCTGTTCAAATCTCACTATTGATCAGATTTTAGGGTTTCTAGTACCAATGGAGATAGTGAACTAAAAATAGCACTTTTATTCTGAAAAGAAGCAAAAAATGGCTGATGCAAAATCCTTCTGTGTTTGTTGACTGTTTTTTTTTCTCTCTCTAAATTCGTGTGAATTTTTCCCTCCATCACGAAAAAGGAAAAAAAATGAGGGAAGGGGGCGACGACTGACTAACTCAGTTTTTATACAACGTCGTTAATCACATTTTATTAACTTGTCTGTCCGAAAAAACCGTCGTAACTCAACAGTATCTGGGATTATACTACCCAATCTGAGATTGTGTCGAATGTCGATGCACTGCACGCGGACATGTGGAGAGAAAACAAAATCATAAACCGTGACAATCGATGTTTTTTTACAGCAGCACAGTCAACAACCCCTAGTGTACTAAATCTTCCCCATGTAGCTTCACGCAGTGGATGAGCAACCATCAAATTCTGTTTTTCTACTGTCCAAAGCTGTTTCATAACATAAAAATGACTCCATCACTTTTCCCAGTCTGATTAAATTAGGAACCTATACATGCAATCATCAGGAAAGGAGATTGTGTAACGAGTGATAAAAGTAGATCAAATAATTCTCCGAGTTCGAAGTTTTTAGCACGAGCCGAAGGCGAGTGCTTATTAATCCTAAAAATGATCTTGTGATAGTAGTTATCAGAAAAATCTACCTTATATTCATCAAATACTTTATTTTCGGGGTTGAAGTCAGTTGAAGTCAGTTGCCTTCCTGAAGTCTCGAAAGTCTGTAATTTCTATCTTTGCCAAGAAGCCATTTGTCACCTTGGAGTTGGATTGCCCGGCATACCATTTGGTACCAAAATTAGTTTTCATGATACAACTTAACGATAAGAATGACACTGATTCAATTACTTTCTGGAAGACGTCATCGGGCTTCAAAGTCGAAATTTGAGGTATTTTCAGGATGGTATGTAGGGCAAGCAAACTCCAAGATGACGAATTACTGATGAACTGTGAGAGAATCATGAATTTAGCAATCTGAAGTTGTGCTATAGCTAAAGGACAGTGATAATTTTCGAAACTCGAGTTCTGTGGGTTTGATATTTGCTCTTGTAGCGGGACAGCAGGATGGGAAGATAACGGGATTACGTATTTCGGGGTGCATCTGGGTCTGGTGTGGTGAAAATTTGTTGTGAAATTAAATAATTTTCGCACACACTAACCAGAGGCTAGTGGGTAGTACCGGATAGGGTGCGATGTTGTGTGGTGTGACGGGGTGGGAAACCCGCCCCGGCGAAATGAGGGCATATATGCAAATTGGAACACATTCCGCCAGTCTTCATCAAGTCGCTCGCAATCAGCGGGACTCTGCGGTCTCTGGAACATACGAAACACGCCTACGTTAAACGCGTAGACCTCGACACAGCACGGAACGTGTACCACCCAGTTATACAACTGTCAGACTCCAGTTGAATGTATATACATATACCCGCTGTCGACTCGCTACAATGTACTGAAACAGTAATCAAAGAACTAGTATTCCCGCGAAATAGCGATCCAGATAGCAAAGCCTTCCTTCTTTCGCATCAGGCATGATGACCTCGATCACACTTTCCAATTATCACACGAAACACCTCGTTTTAACCAATTTTCAAAAGTGGATCAAGCCGTTTCACCACATTGCAATATCGAAGACAGCACTTCAAATCTTGACCAGCCATCAATTCGTCAGGTTCGAGATGTGTCTCCATCATTAGGTTGCAGACCCTTCTTGTCTTCTTATCTGATCTTCTCGCAATTACAATTTTACATTACGGAGACACTAAGAAGAGGTTCCCCCAAAAAAGATCATAATCCTGATCTTCAGCCAGACTGTATGAGTTCAGGAGAAACGAGTGTGCAGTACTAGAAGTAGGCTGCGGTTTCCGTTTGTGGGATGTTGAGCAGCCCACGCGTTGTATGCATAGCGTTGTTCTTCCGCGAATGAGGAGGAGAGGAGCTAACAAACCGCGCGGTCTCATTAATCCGTGAAATGAAATTAAGTGAAGCAGGTACAACTCGTTAAAATTAGCACTTTTTAATTGTTCTACCCGCTCAATTCTTCGAAAGGAGAAAAGACTGTCTCAAGACCATGATCAAATCTTCTGGACTCTAATGAGGTTGCGACAAGTGGCGTTGATCGATTCAGTTTCCACTGTTCACCGAACCATCAGGACGAAGTGGAAAATCCGGAAACGGAGTTCTTCCCCGATTCACATGGAAGAGGAGCAAATGGCTTCGTGTGTATCCAGCGGTACGTCACTCTGTTGTTGTTCCGTCGCATAGTCACTGATTACCAAAAGCCCTATGTGTACACGGCACACGACCAGATTGCAGGCAGATCGACTAACGCTCCTCCCACAGCTACCAAAATACTCCGCCAAAACAGGCGTTGGAGAACGGATCACAAACAAACACCAGGATCTGTTATTTCATTCAATCGTTCGTATTTATGTCACCGTGTCTCCAGTCACATTCCAAATTGATGGATTTGTATGGACTGAGGATATGCTGAATGGTACACCGAATGATCTGATCAAGGAGGATGGGAAGAAGGAGCGTTTGGTCGATCAATATCGAGGGAGCGAAGCTTTTAGCAGGGCCAGAAGTAGCTGAGAGGACGAAATGTCCATGTTTTTCACTTGTTGACTGGGATAGCCTGTGTAAACATTCGATATCTCACTTCACCGGCAATCTCAAAGACTTCACTCATCACAAATTCATGAACATGCCACAGCACAAATTGATATAATATGACAAATTGTTCAAAGTTAGTAAAGAGAATTGGATTTTGTCGGAATATTTTACTGAAGATGAAGTCGTATTCATCGAGCATGTCGAACTGATGTGTAAAATGTCAGTTTACCACTGATTTTCAATCACAAAGGCAAAAAAAAAGTCAATGAAAGCACAGAGATTTTCTTTCTTTCACAACATTTCTGTTGTTTGTTCAAGGAACACAGATCGCATAATGGAGTAGACATTGAACATTACTTGGATTGAAAAAACTTCACTGTCATTACCAATTATGCACATTTTCAAATGGAGAAATGAGAAACTTTTGATTCCAACAAAATTTTGTCCCATTTGATTGATATTTTTCAAACTGGTCTCTTAGAAATTCGTAGTTTTCTCTGAAACTTGAAATTGTTATTTTTCACGGTCCTTTTTTTCTCAATTCTTTCGACTCCATTCCTCCCGGATTCTTTCTCGGTGAAAAACTGTGCCAAGATATTGTGGCGATATAATATTCTCTTTACATCAGTAAGGTGTTATTTAAGAGAAGGAAGAAGAACCTCCGGTTGGAAGCGCGGCGCCTGGGAGAATAAAGTAAGGATTTTCATCAGTGGCCCCGCGGTTCACGTCGAGGAATTTCCCGCCTGCTTTTCTCGCTCGCTTTCTTATTGGCGTATAAATAATAAATTTTTTTTTCCTTCTGTTTTAGAATTTTGATGAACGTTCGCAGAAGAGGAAAAGCCAGAAAGGAACGATAAACGATTGCCTCGAGAGTCAGTCGACTCTGGAATCTCGCAGATAATCCGGCACGAAAATCTTTCAAAGAATTGGAGAAAATGGAAAATTTTTCGAACAAATAAGATCAACCTCAAAAATTGAGGCTCCTACTGAAAAAAACTCACATCATCGCAGGTTAGAATTTTGGATTAATTAACTAAATTCTCTGAATTATGTATATTTTCTACTTTTTCATACTGTAATTGAATTTTTTGTGCTTTTCGGAACCCATTTGGATTTTTATTCTTCAATTGATACGACAAATTTCTGGTAGAATTACCTTCTTTTTTTTTACAAAAATCGTGGAGAAATCATAAAAGCATGAAATAATTTATTTTAAGAAGCTCAAATCTCACATTTTTTCTGGGAATGAACGTATGATGATAAACTTTCGAAGATTGCGCTGTTTAAAAATCGATTCTGTCTCAGCAGCTCGCATAGAGTGTTTCTTGAACCAAGTTCTCGAGGCGTTTCGTATCCAGTTTCTCATCTATCCTGAAGTGCCTGGGGCTAATAAGGTGTTATTATATTAATTATGATATGCTGCAGCCATACCGACCGGGCCATCGCATACTGCCTCGTAACTTTGCAAACTAATCCGAGCTGCAGAGGTGCAAGCTCTCTCTTTCTCTTGGTGCAAGCATTCCATTTTTCCAATATCTGAAACGATCTTCCGATAAATCGAAAACCAGATTACAGTAGATGAATTATTTTCAGAATTTTCATCACAATTTCGAGAAATCTAGAGCGATTTTAGGTACTTCGATTTTTTCACCGGCTTTAGAAGATTTTTCACGGATTTTTCTAGCGATATTATGAATTCAGCTATTTTCACCGATTTCGAGTGATTTTGTAACAATTTTGTAAAGAATTTTGAGCGATTTTGTGCACTTCGTAGTTATCATCGATTTCAGGGAATTTTCCAGGGATTTTTTTTTGTCATGATTCCATCGAAAAAATGAGAAAGTTCAGAAAGTGAAGCCCTATCGCTCAAAGTGAAGCTTTTAGGATCTCTATGCAGTGCAGAAATTTAGGCCCTTGTGGGGAAAGTGAAGCTTGTTGGACTTGAGCGTATAGTGAAGGGAAAGTTTAATTTTCGAAGTTTGTCTTAGTCGCAGAAAGTATCTCAATTCCAAGCGGGATGAAGAATGAAGCTACAGTGCGGGAATTTAGGATTTTGGGATTTGAAAGCAGTGCAGAAAGCGAAGCCCCAGTACGCAAACTGAAGCTTCTTTGTTTTTGAAGTAGAATGAAGTAAGAGTTTCATTTTCGAAGTCTGTGTAAGTTGTGAAAAGTGTCTAGTTTCCAAGTAGCATGAAAAATTGAGTTCCAGTGCGAAAACTGAAGCCTTCAGGATGTCCAGGCAGTGCAGAAAGTTAGGTCCTAGTGCGAAAAGTGGATCTTGTTTGTTTTTGAAGTAGAATAAAGTGAAAGTTTCATTTTCTCAGCCTCTGTAAATTGTGAAAAGTATCTCGTTTCCAAGCAGCATGAAGAATTGAGTTCCAGTGCGGAAAGTAAAGCCTTCAGGATGTCCAAGCAGTGCAGAAAGCTATGCCCTAGTGCGGAAAGTGGATCTTGTTTGTTTTTGAAGTGGAATGAATTGATAGTTTCATTTTCAAAGTCTGTGTAGGTTGCGAAAAGTGTCTCGTTTCCAAGTAGCAAAAAAAAATTAAGTTCTAGTGCGGAAAGTAAAGCTTTCAGGATTTTCAAGCAGTGTGAAAAGTGAGGCCCCAGTGCGGAAAGTAGGTCTTGGTTATTTTTGAATTAGAATGAAGTGGAAGTTTCATTTTTGAAGCCTGTGTAAATTGTGAAAAGTGGCCAAGTAGCATGAAAAATTAAGTTCCAGTGCGGAAAGTGAAGCCTTCAGGATTTCCAAGCAGTGCAGAAAGTTGAGCCCTAGGGCGAAAAGCTTCACTAGGGCTTCTTTTCCCACATTACTCGGAAATGAGACACATTCCCCAACTCACGAAGCATTCGAACATCAAACTTTCCATCGAAGCAATGAAAAAAAAAAGTGTGCCACACGCTTATTTAACTCGTGTGATAGCAGTGGAAGTTTCATTTTTGATTTCTAGTGATTTTTTTTATCTTGAGAACTCAGCTATTTTCCCTAATTTTGAGGGATTTAAATTCGATAACAAATTTAATGTTATGTATTTAAATTATAATTCCATCGAGTGAAAAAATCGAGCACGTACTATATCTCTTGCCGTTCTGCAGAGCTCGAGGCGAGGTGCGACAAGCCAGAAACTTTGTTGGCTAACCTGACGCTTAATACCTACCAGCGTTTCCTTGAACTGGGTAACTTTGAATTAGCTGCGCAGTACCACCACCCAGTTTCCTTTGGAACAGGTAATAATATCAATTTCAAACTTCTCAGAACGTTGGTGGATGCAGGTGTATGTGTAACTAACTCGATTTGATTCTTAAAAAAAAAAAAAAAATCCCTAACTTTGAAATTTCCAGGTGCAGAGGCTGCCAACTATCAGAAAGTTTCTTCAAATTGGACAATATTTATGAAAAATCGTCGGAAACGTGAATCAATACGGATTATTAAGATTCTGGTAACTTTTTTTCGAGCAATTTCTAGTGATTTTTTCAATATCTCATTTTATGAAGTCATAAAATTTGGTTTCTAGTGATTTTTCAGCGAATCAATTCGAAATCTAGTAACTTTCAACGATTTCACACAACTTCTAGTAACTTTGACGAGTTTGCAACGATTTCTAGTAACTTTTCGTGATTTTTATAGCGTTACATGGTGATTTGTAGTGACTTTTGTTGACTTTTGGAAATCTTATTAAAATTGTTGATTCGTTTTAGCTTTTCTCAGCTTTCCAGATCACATGGCATCAGGATAATTCGCCTACAGTTCTTTTTATGACCCTTTCGCCAAACAGCATGGCCCCCCCTCGATTTCGAGGAAAGGGTGCGATAAAAACGAAAGTCATTTGTTATCAGGCTCGAATGGCGGTCCGTTCAGTCCTGAAAATTTCATAGCCACACCACAGCGTCGTGGTCGGAGGTCCTTGATTTAGTGAAGAGCCATACCAGGCGGACTTGTCTCATCGGAAATTCATCGTAAACAAATAGCTTTTTCAGACCGCAGCTACCGGGGAGCTTTATCACTTTTTTCGCACCTCAAGTTCGCGACCCTCATTGTACGGTGCTCATAAATAAATGATAGAAATACAGAGGTTTTTTCTTCTTCTGATTTATCGACGACGATTTCTCAATTTTTTATTCTATTTTCGGGTTTTTCGCCAAGATGCCGAATGAATAGAATCTCGGATCAGAGTGGACCATTATCGTCACGTGGTATGATGGAGCGAGCCATATCTCAAGTACTCGGTATAGACTGTCGCATGAGGCAAACTCATTCCTGAGGACTAAGGGCTTATTATAAAACTCGAAGGAGTATGAGGATCTTATGGAGAGAAGAGAGGAGGGAGTATGAGATGAAGAAACGAGGATAAAACCTTTCGAATGTATGTGAAGGGTGGATATAAGAATGATAATGATGATGGAAAGGGGGAAAAAATAAGAGAATACCGAAAAAGCACTTTGTTCAGTCTAGTGTGAGCAGATTTTGACTCAGTCAAGTATTCAAGAATGAGGACTCACCTGAATTTGGATATTATACCGTAATTGGCTCCACTTTCGGCTTCGCCGATGTGTTGAGGAATGTGGATGTACTCATATTGCGGGATCTGGGCGAGGGAGTCACTGGGACGTCGTATAAAATCGATGCCAAATGCTTTTCCTTCATATCCGTGAAAATAAAAAATGAGAAAGTTCAGAAAGTGAAGCCCTATCGCTCAAAGTGAAGCTTTTAGGATGTCTAAGCAGTGCAGAAAGTTAGGCCCTAGTCGGGAAAGTGGATCTTGTTTGTTTTTGAAGTAGGATGAAATAAGAGTTTCATTTTCGAAGCCTGTGTAAGTTGTGAAAAGTGTCTAGTTTCCAAGTAGCATGAAAAATTAAGTTCCAGTGCGGAAAGTGAAGCTTTTATGATTTTAAGTATTATAAAGTGGAAGTTTCATTTTCTAAGCCTCTGTAAATTGTGAAAAGTGTCTCATATCCAAGCAGCATGAAGAATTAAGTTCCAGTGCGGAAAGTGAAGCCTTCAGAATTTCCATGCAGTGCAGAAAGTTAGGCCCTAGTGCGGAAAGTGGATCTTGTTTGTTTTTGAGTAGAATAAAGTGAAAGTTTCATTTTCTAAGCCTCTGTAAATTGTGAAAAGTGTCTCGTTTCCAAGCAGCATGAAGAATTGAGTTCCAGTGCGGAAAGTGAAGCCTTCAGGATGTCCGAGCAGTGCAGAAAGCTAGGCCCTAGTGCGGAAAGTGGATCTTCTTTGTTTTTGAAGTGGAATGAATTGATAGTTTCATTTTCAAAGCCTGTGTAGGTTGCGAAAAGTGTCTCATTTCCAAGTAGCATGAAAAATTAAGTTCTCGTGCGGAAAGTAAAGCTTTCAGGATTTTCAAGCAGTGTGAAAAGTGAGGCCCCAGTGCGGAAAGTAGGTCTTGGTTGTTTTTGAATTAGAATGAAGTGGAAGTTTCATTTTTGAAGCCTGTGTAAATTGTGAAAAGTGGCCAAGTAGCATGAAAAATTAAGTTCCAGTGCGGAAAGTGAAGCCTTCAGGATTACCAAGCAGTGCAGAAAGTTGAGCCCTAGGGCGAAAAACTTCACTAGGGCTTCTTTTCCCACATTACTCGGAAATGAGACACATTCCCCAACTCACGAAGCATTTGAACATCAAACTTTCCATCGAAGCAATTAAAAAAAAAAGTGTGCCATACGCTTATTTAACTCGTGTGATAGCAGCGCTCGCCTTCGGCTCGCGCTGCCAACTTGACGCTTGTCGGATATCGACCACTTTCCGCACTAGTGACACAATGAACTATATTTCTCATTCAATATACCTGATATCTGGTACTTTGCACATACCGAGTGCCTGGAGTGGTACGTATGTCCATAAAGTAGAATCAAAGCCGTATTTATTCATGCAATTTCATAAATGGAACGCATCTTGAGAGTGCAGACCTTACAAGGGCCATAAAGTAATGCAGTAGTCTGCTCTTTGCGTCTCCTTTCGCGGCTGCACATCCCATTGCACAAATTTCCTCTTTGGATTCTACAGGCATTCCAGATGTATTTTATGGGTTGGGGGCTCCCTCAGCTTCCTGGTTTCGGACTCTGGGGTCCAGCGTGCGGGTCAAGTCGATGCGATATCAGTTATGTACGCTGCGTTGCGGTGAGCTTGAAGGAGCCAAAGGCTACGGAAAATTTCTCAGAATTTTATTCGACTACGGAAAACTCAGGCTTCGCATTCCGGCCACTGGGGCTGCCGGAGGCGCGGGCCACGCATACAATAAATATCTGCTCTGAATACTTTTCAGGAATTTTATAACGGAAAATTTCCTAAAGAATTCGAAGAGGCAGACGAAAATGAAACAGATGTATTGAGGATTAACAAATTTTTTGATAAAAGTCTCAAAGATTTCATACAAGCTTTCAAAGATCGTCAAAGTTCAAAATAAAATTTAGACGTTTCGAAATTATTTCGAAAACAATTCAATAAGTTTTCGAAGAAGATGAAACGAATTTGATTTCCTTGAACTTCACACTTTGGAAGAAAAAGTTTTCCTGTTGGTTCATGAAAATCCCTTCTTCAAGCCCCCCCGTAATTGTAACGTACAGGTGCGATGAAATTTACGCTCACATGTCCTGCGGCATCGTATTCCGGTAAAGTTTACGAGCTATTAACCGAACCGAGGGTGTAGTTATAGTCTCAATTTACACAGCACACTGATATGTTCCAGGACTTTATGGACGTAGTGTCGTCCCTGAAAAATTGTTACACTAATTTTTTTTCAGTACTCGCAGTACCCGTAATAAAAATGGAAATCAAAAAAATCTCTCAATTCGTAGAATTCTTGCGAAATCGTTTCTCAGATTTTGTGTTTTATTTTCGAATTTTTCATCACGAATTTATGATTAAATTTCATGAAATAAAATTGAGGAACAAAAACGAGCTTTTCCGCTGTCCGCTTTGGTAGCCTTGTCAATAAAAGTGTGGACTAAAACTGACTATATAGATAAGTTTGTTCGAGCGTTTGGGAAGTGAAAAGTTCTGGTGCTTAGAGCTTTAATTAAATGCGTAAGTACTATTGCGGCTGTGTTTTATCGCTGAATTTTCAAACTAGCAAAACTCGTCCTCCACGGAGTTATACAAGCTCTTCCTGTACCCGTGTGTCTGTGTGTTCGCTTTCTCTAATTGAACAAGTTTTATACAGCTTTCAGCTTCCAGTTTGCCGGTTGCAGCGGAGCTTCTGCGTCCGTATGTTAGCAGGTAACGTGCGTCGAATAATGATAGTGTTACTACATCTACTTAAAGTTCGAAAAGCTCAGCTCAAACCGAACCCACTCCTCGGGCCGCTGCCACCATTCTCATACAGAACTGAACTGAACACTGCTAATGCTTGCTAAGCCTCCTTCAAAGTTTTCTTGGAGCTTTTCTATATCGTCATAACGATCGAGTCACTCCGCAATTTGATCATGGTTCATGTTCGTTGAAGAAACGTTCGAAAAATTACTTCATTCTACTTAAAAAACAGAAAAGCTCTACTTTCCGCACTGGGACCTCACTTTCCGCACCGCTTGAGAATCCGGAAAACATTAATTTCCGCACTCGGTCTTCATTTGACACACTGCTTGGAGATGAGGAACTTTACTTTCCGCACTGCTTGAACATCCTGAAGGCTTGACTTTCTGCACTGAGGCTTCACTTCCTGCACTGCTTGTCAAAGTAGCATGGAGTCAGTCAAATTTGAGTTATTTCAGGTGAGTTTGAAGTCAGTTGAAGTCAGAAAATTCTGGACTTCAGAGGCCAGAGGAGTGGAGCTTGCAAAAAGCACCGATGATTGTGGTGTACAAAGTTTTAGCCAAACGGAGTTACTAGCAGACAAAAACAAAATGTCGTATTGTTCACAATAGAATTCTCCAGCTCCTAACAGAACGGATTTTTGATTGTTCAAAATAAGACCAGAATATCCGAACCAGAAAATGTCGGAGAGCAAAATTCAGATAATCGTGACACAAAATTTTCAAACCAATTCGATGAACGATTGTAAAGTAATCAAGGTTAACGTTTTCGTAAAACATATTGCGAAAAACACTTTTTGATTCAAAGATCGTGAAAAAAAAGTCTTTAATGACTCTGGAAGATTATAGAACAGTGAAATGTTGATTCAGGATCAAATTCAGACGGTAAGAACGTTTTTTTTTTTTTGCATTCAAAGGCTGAAGTCGAGAGTCGATTTGGCCGAATATCGGAATAAAAAGCAGAAAGGTAGGTCGATTGAATCGAAGCTGAGATTTGATCAAAAGCTAGTCGGCCACGAACCGTTGGACCTGATTTAATCGGCAACTCCTCAATCAGATAAAACCTCCGCGAGTCCAATTCCAAATACCGTTTCTCCACTCTAACTCAAGTTCCAATTTCTCAAACTGGGTCACTCCAATTGATGCTGTTGCTCTGCTAACATTCATCAGTTTTTCTCCCTCATTCGGTTATTCTTGTTTTTACGAGTCGCCTAAAACCTAAAAGATTTTTTTAAAATGACGATTTCAAGGGCCTGTTCGAAAAAGGTTTTTTTTCTGTTCAATTGTTCAAATCAAGGAATGCAGAAACTCGAGTCTAAGGCCAGACAAATCAGAAGGTCAGCCAATAACAGGAAAATTGCTGAATTCCTGTTTCGCATTTACTGACTAAAAAATACCCAAAATATGGCTTGTCGTTCAAATTATCCGATTTTTTGGCGATTTTCTGACCACCGTTCTGAATTTTACAATTCTGATATAAAATTCGAAATCAGAGACCCAAAAAACCTTGGTAAACTAATTTTCACGCGAATCGGACGATTTTTACGATTTTGTAAAGTGGGAAAAGTTCGCGCATGCGCACAACGCGAGTGATCCACTTTGCGCACTGTTTTTTTTTTTAACTGTATCTGCTTCTCTGACACAGACCCAAAGTCTACTATCGAGTTTGTGAAAAATGCTTTAAGCTCTGCATACCCAGCTGCGTGGGGAACCGAAGTCGAAGGCGAAGGTTGGCTTCATTATTTCACTTAATGGTGCGTTTAATATCAACCGGTCGGATCGTCGCACCACCGTGAATGGCGCTATTTGTATGACTAAATTGGTTGGGCGTTGCTATGGGGGAGGAATTGCGACTGCGGTACGCATAGCCGCTGTTTCCAGTAACAGTAGTGATAGTGTTCATGGTGAGGGTTTCTATTGTACATACATACAAACGGGAAACTCGGATCCCCGGAAGGTCAGATGATCAGATAACGCGACGATTTCGGTGGCTCTGAGGACCTTTTGGAAAAATGCAAATTCCAAAAATCGGCAATTCTTAGTTGATTTTCAAGTAACAAAAAAAAAAAAAAAACACCCTAGGAAATCATGTGATAGAAAAATAATTTATAATCAATTCAACAGATAAATGATGATGTTCAAAAATTCCAAAAATCGACTTTTCTTTTTTACCGTTTTCGAGATATCAGATATTGTGAAAATCATTCAATTTTTGAGTATCTTGAATCTCCTAGAAACTTTTGAACTTATTAAATTCAGAATCGAGAAGGTTTTGAGTTTGAAAAAACCGCGTCGCGATTGAGACGAAAATTATTCAAATTTGCGATATGGCAAAAAATATTGGGAAACTTGGAAGAGAGATAAAAAAAGCATGTGCTAAAGGATATTGAGGAAAATATTGAGGAAATATTGAAAGCTCATTTGGGGGAAGATATTGGAAAATATTCGGGGATGGAAAATTTGTTGTGATAATTTTGGCCAGTGATTCACTTCCAATTTTCCTCTTCGTTCTTAAAAATCACGGAGAGTTGGGATTAGATTGAAATAAAATATACGTTTCGTTTTCACCTGTGAAATTTTCCACAGTTGAAATTAGGAAAGGGGCGACGCACTACGCAGGGGTTGTAAATAACGGCATACATACATCGGACACCGAAGTGGGTAAATTATTCCATCTCCTACCCCACGTATAGAATATAATCCGCAACAGTGCGGTACGCAACGCCGTTAATAATCACTAT
This sequence comes from Euura lappo, assembly GCA_018257835.1. Taxonomy (NCBI): domain Eukaryota; kingdom Metazoa; phylum Arthropoda; class Insecta; order Hymenoptera; family Tenthredinidae; genus Euura; species Euura lappo. The sequence continues at coordinate 73,565 of JAEUYN010002033.1, forward strand.
AAATATTCATCTCGTTTTGTACCCTGATTCACGAGCTTTTACCCAAAAACACTGTTTCTTTTTTTTTCATTCTGTTTTGTTCAAAAATTCCTGCAACAAATATACGAGAAACTATGAAAATCAGAGTGTGCCAGTAACCGACCATCTAATTTTTCATCATCATTCCATCAATAATGAAAATTGGAAAAAATAAATTACTAATCACAAAAACTTGAAGAAAGAATCGAATATGTTTGCCGCAATTGGATCCGCAAGCTCAAAGAACATTCTTTGAAAAGTTAATAGAAAGTGATAGAAATTTGACCTTACTTCAATGTAATCTAACCTTCGATCACTGTTCCAACTATTTTTAACCCTTTTTCCACTTATTCTAACCTTTACTCGCTCTCATAATTATTTCCAACCTTTCTCGAAGCCACTGAACACTGTCTGCATTTTTACTATTTGAGACATGGATCGACGTTCATTTTAACACCGACTCTCTCACTCATTCTAACCTTTGCTCACTGTTCCAACTATTTCTAACCTTTCTCAACAAAAAACAACGTCGAAAAATTAAAGCCTTTCACCTAATCCGAATATTATGAGCAAATTTTGAAGCAGGTATCCAAGAAAATCAAAGAATTTTCACTAAAATTATGAGCATGCATTAAAAACCCGTCTTGTTTGTCCTCCTCAACGGGATGGAAGTCACAGTTTTACGACCGGAGAAAAAAAACTTTCCAGTGGGACAAAAAACTCTGGCAGCAGGGGAAAAAAAGTCTCGTAACCATAGTAACGATTCATTCACTTAACGGTGAAATATACCGAGAAAGTGCTGCTCCTAGCGGAGAACGCGGTTCTCATGGTTCTAACCTCACTTTCACTAATTTTTAATGCATGTGTGGTAGAAAATAACATATGTGCCATTTGTCTCGCGAATTTTGCACAACTCGTCTTCCCTCTCGAATTGCAACTCGATCTGGAAAATCGGCGCTCTAAAAAAAGCGTCTGCCCCTTCCCTTGGTGCATAATATACCATCATTATCATCATAGATGCCAACTTTGCCCCGATTCGCTGGTATTTCTATGTCCTCCTCCGATTCGGACACTACCTTTTTGACTAGCCGTGGTAGGGCGATAAGATCGGTTCTCCGATAGCGGTACTCATCCGCTTATTACCGGATGATAACCGCATTGTGTGAAGCGAAGGGTGTTTGGTACCAGGTTACTGTTCCCTGTACCTAATGAGAAATATGATATTCGGGTAAAACACAATGCCGATCAGAGATACGAACGAAGCGTCGAGTGGGACGGCATGGGTAGCCTCGTCCGCTGATGGAGGGAGGACGATGGTCGGGGTGGTGGTTCCCCGATTGCAGGCTGAACAAATATTTGCAGACCTACTACCCACTGCCACTGTTCGACGGTGTGGGTGTATTGTCAGGCTCAATTATTACATCCACGAACGATAAACATAATTTTGGTTTAATTAGAATCTCGGTGCACCAATCCACTGCGCGAGGTAATGGAGGATCGTGACGATGACGTCGATGACGAGCTTTTGCAACGATATTGCATTGCAAAGGGTACTTGAAGCACCCGTGATATCACTCCTGGTGACAGAATTCCAGAGGCTGAAAGGAGTGAAAAGAATATCATAATTGATTACGCTGATCAATCCTACATTTTCTACCAAAGATGCATTAAAAACGAGAGAAAAGTGAGGTTAGGAACATAAATACGGCGTTCTCCGATAGGGGCAGCACTTTCTTGGTTCATTTCACCGTTCCTTGTACAATCTCAACAAAAAATGATTCTCGTCGGCAAATTGAGTACTTTATGATAAGATAAAAATCGGAAAAAAAATCAACCATGATAAAGATGATAAGAGTATTCATTTTGAATAATAATGATGCCCGAAAGTTATCAATAAATTGTTTAAACAAAACATTGTTTAACAAATTCTCTGGTAACGTTATTTTTTTTTCATCTCAAATAAATGCCCTAATTTTTCTGAACACAAATGCATTTTTTAAGAATTTTGTCACTATTTTGAATTTTCCGTTTTCGAAAATTTGTAAAAGCTGTATTTACGAAACTATTTGTTCCACGCTCCGGAAACTTCGGGATTGTAATCTGCATCGTTTTCACAAAAACATATCCAAAATTCTGTTTTTTTTTTTCCATTTTTCAAAAGTTGGAAATTTTCGAAAACGGAAATTTCAAAATAGTTAAAAATTTTTTTTTCAAATCATGTGTATTCAGAAAAATTAGGGCATTCATTTGAGATGAAAAAAAAACGTTACCATAAAATCTTGTGGCAGGACTGCGAAAAAATTTGGACCAACAAAATTTCTGTTTTTCTTACAGCTAATTTTTGTCATCTTTGACACGCTATATCTCGGGAACCACGCAACGGATTTTTATAAAATTCATGCAGTAAGGATATTTCGTCAAGTACTTCGACTCGTGTAAATTTCATTCAAAAATATTCAGTGGTTCCGGAGATATGACACCCTGAAATCATCGACGAAATGGGCCGGGTAGCTTCGGGTACTTGGCGGCGCTTCGCTGCCGCGAATCTTGATTATCTGGCCGGATAGTTGCCAGCTATCCGGCACATCCCGAATCAGAATCTTCATCTCCTAGGATTATCGGAGGGTGGGGGAGAAGGGGGTGAAATAAATCAACCCGGAGCTGGAACCGGAGTCCGAGGGGTGGAGCTGTTAACGGTGAAGGCGTCCAAACATTCCCGAAATCGAACAAACCACCGACTATTATACTCGGCGGTGCCTTTATCCGTCGCACAATCCCAACTCCGCAGCTCCGCGGTGGCCTAGGCCCGAAGCCCTTTGTCCGCTGAATTGATAGATGGTACCCGGTCTGGTTCGGCGTGGGCGAAGAAGAAATGAGGATGCGAACCTGTGGGGGCGCTGAACCGAACCAACTGGCTCGAGATCCGTCCGGCAATCGCCATACGTGCCAAAATTCGAACTTTCGATTTCACGCAACGGCAAACTTGACCATTTCGATTTCGATTTTCGTCACGATATTATCGGAAGCCTCATATTCCATTGTTTGTGGGAATCGATCATGAAGTTATCGACGTTCCGCTGACTTTTGGTGTAAATGAACTGTAAACTTTTTCCGTTGCGGTAACCAAATGCGGAATAGGCAAGGTTACGGTTTTCGTACGAGGCGAAGAAAACATAATCACTCCACGCGTACGCCCCATACAATATTTTTTGACAGTTGAGATTCGCACGATTTGCGTATAGAAACTGCGGTTTAATGACTTCACGCCTCAACTTCGGACTGCGCACTTCGAACTGCGCATCAAAGCTGCGGTAAAAAGACTTTCTAGCGCAGCTTGGAACTCAACGGTATAAAGTTCCGCTTTTGGGATCGAAAACAGGCGTCAAAAAGTGACTTTTTAATGCCACGACACAGCATCCGTGAGATCAATGCGATAATATTTCCTAGTCCACATAGCTTCGGGGGTTGGGGTGGTTCTGCTACTGAAACTTGGTATGAAAGCCTCGTTCTACGTGTATATACCACATGGTAGAAAGTTTATTAAATTTATAAGGTTATCCCCCCGATCGGTATAGAAAAAGTTACGAAGTTACCTTTTGAAAAAGAAAACTAAGAATTGTAAAAGAAAAAAAAGAAGACCGAGATAAGGCGTACTACATGAAAATAGCGGAAAACGAAGGAAACGAGTGCAAAAAGTACGTTTTGTGGTTCCAAAATCACCACGGGGATTCCTGAGGGAAGTGATCGACTCCCAAAAGTTGGACAGACCCTCGGGGTCAGACCGTCAAAGGAAACTAAAACTCGAAAGGAAAGGACGAAGAAATTTCAATTTTGAAGATAAAATTAGATTTTCGAGTTTTCCGAAGTTCCCGCAAATATTCCGTGAAGAATCCGAGGGGGAAACGACTCGGTGAAATAATGTAGGTATCGGTAGCTCGTGAAATATTGGAAAGTAACGGTGGAAATAAATGAAATAATGAGAACAAAAATGAAATAATAAAAAAATGACGTTGAATGAAAGCAAAAAACGAAAATACGTCAAACTGAATGAAATAATGTGAAATGAAGAGAAATAATTCGAAATAAAAAATAAAAAAATGGACATGTATGAAATAATTTGAATTACTTCACAAAAAAAAATATATATATATTGTGTCAGTCAAATCTTTAGGAAAAATCAAGACATCGACAATCTAAAATTATCGATATTTCAAATGAATCGTCTGACTGCCAATTTTGAGTCGAAAATTTCGATGAGCGTGAAGAAAAATCCCTTTTAATGACGAGGCTTTAAATCTCGACTGGCTTTGCAATTGTTGAAATTTTCACATGAAATTTGGTATTCTTTGAAATTTCTCCAAAAGACATCGATAAAAAAATCGACACATTCCCTGACCGAAGCAATTCCCCTAGATTAACAAAAAAAAAAAAAAGCGTTTGGTCGTAAATATCTCGAGTTTTTTTTTTGGCGTTACCGTCGTTGGATTCCCGGACATGAGGTATCTGCAGGTACCGGGTATTGAAAGTGTCAAAAATGTTAAAAACGGTCGGTGCAGGGGATACATAAGATATCGGAAAAGCGGCGGGCCGGTATATAACTTGAAATACCTAGGAGTAAGGCTGTACAGTAGAATTTAGAGCCACTTCCTAGCCCCGCTAGAGGTGCGACGGTATATTTAAAATTTTATCGACACCTGCTGGCTCTGACCTATGACCTCGAACCACGTCTTTGGACACGCTGCGAAAAATGTATCCGGACCGGACCGCTGGAAACCAAAAGGGACCGTAGCTGAAAATTAACGAGCTTGAAATCCAGTGGAAATTTTCGCACGCAGTTTTTGTTTCGTTGAGTTTTAATCCCTCAGCCTCTTCGCTAACCTAACAGTGTAATCCGAATCCAGTAGGATAATGAGGATATTTGATACCTTGAGAATCCTGCATCTTTTTACGAATTAGGAACATAGCAGTAGCGTTATTTTTTTTACTGGCCAAAAACAGTTTTTGTGGGTTGAAGATTTTTTTTTTTTTAAATATTATCCACAAGGTAGCCATAAAAAATCATCAGAAGAAGAGAATCCTATTTTTGAAATCCTGTTTTTCAAATGAATTTCCTGTTTTTTATGAGCAGTTTAATGTCAGCCCAATCTCTGACTCTCAAGCTCATGATTCAATTTCACTTTTCTGTCGATATTTGACTTCCGGTTGCTCCTAGGTGAAAAATTGATGAGACCAATCTTCAAGCTTATAAAATTCTATACAAAAATGGTAATTATGATCTTCCGTCTTGGGTAGACCGTTTCGAAGATATGAGCAGTTTAATGTCAGCCCAATCTCTGACTCTCAAGCTCATGATTCAATTTCACTTTTCTGTCGATATTTGACTTCCGGTTGCTCCTAGGTGGAAAATTGATAAACTCAATCTCAAGCTTATAAAATTCTCTACAAAAAAAGTTCTCATAATCTTCCGTCTTGAGTTGACCGTTTCGAAGATATGAGCAGTTTAACGCCAACTTAATCTCTAACTCTCGTGCTCATGACTGGTTTTCACCTTTCTGTCGATATTTGACTTCCGGTTGCTCCTAGGTAAAAAATGGAAAGACATGATTTTCAAGCTTATGATATTGTCTGCAAAAATGGTCCTTACAACTTTTTACGTAGATTAGACCGTTTGAAAGATACAGAGTCAAAAGTCAGCCTAACCAATACGTCATGTGTTTGAAGAAGTTGAAAAAGACTAAAGATTTTCGAGACTGGCCAAAACGTTTTCAAACCTGTTTCAAAAAGCCCTCGCTTCCGAATATCTGGACAGAAGGTTGAAAATGAGCCTGAGAAAAGGATAGAAGTCTTTTAAAATGCATTGCGAACGTAAAACAAAACAAAAAAAGCGGTACGTGTGAAATTGTACCAGTTATTTCGAGTATCTTTTCGTGAAGGAATTCTCCAATTCTTTTTCGGCAATTTTTCAGTCTCTCGAAACGCGTGCTCCGTCCATTTCGCACGCGGAATGGTGGATCCAATTTACAATTTAACACGCACCGTTTGCCAGAAAACACCAGCGGGTGAAACAGTCCCACAAACTTACGAAAATTCAAGAAACGAGCTTTCCCGAAGCTTTTCTACGACCCAGGCTCAAAATCCCCCCAAAAGTTCATTTTGAACTAATTTTCTGAATCCGTTGATCATTCTGACGACGGTGGAGCTCCGGGTCAGCCCAGGAAAACTACCGAGCTTCCCTTCGAAAAGGAAGGTACCTCCGGGCTCCTCGCTCCGTGTTTACAGAGTCCTTTCTTTCCTAATGAGCCCGACCAACCCCCAACGATAATTGAACCGCTTATTTGAAAAAAGGGTACGTACAGCCTTGGAGTCTGGTAGTCTAGCCGGGATTGTGTCCACACATTAAAAGCGAGACGCCTCCATCTTCAGCGAATTGGAAGGGTAGAAATTTGGGGATGTCATCAAGATGGAGACATAAAAGGACCGGACATCGCGCCGGACTTTATTTCGTGAGTATGAAAGTCATTCTTAATGATTTTCTTTGTGTTCAGTATGTTTGGGATTTCACTGATTCTACAATTGAAAGCCTCGTGCTTAAAGTGAGGAGACCTCTGGTGTCTGTCTAGCTTATTAATTATCTATGGACGTCATTAACTCGGTCTCCATATCCGCAGGACTGGGGCAGGGCTCGCAGGACCATCGGGGTAGAGAGAAACAAGACCACAAGAGCGCCATTATCCTTAGAAGTTGAATATTTAATGGGAACGTCCGATCTTAAGGAGATTACGCCACAGCGTAGTCAGCCGGGGACTACTTTCATTAATATTAGAAGCTAGACGAAAGTAGTTAGCCTTAGCCTCACTTTCTATAGATATATTCACTCTGCAACAATAATTTATTGGGTTCAATCAATTAGTTACCTCGATCTTGCAAAGATATAGACTCTTTGGTCATCAGCCACGAGATTGTCAGATTTTTAGAAGAACAACAAGTCAAGACATCAGAATTATTCAGTTTTTTCAGCATATCTCGACAACTGTCGACCCTATCGTCATGACGGTAATGACAAAAAACGAAGCTTACTAAATTCCCGACAAGAAAGGTTCAATACATTTTTCTCTTACCATTGATAGTTTCGCTGTAATACAACAGTGAATACGTACATAATTCTCACAAGGTTCTGTACCAATATGCATACTTTAGGCCCTGTATTACACGAAAACTACGAAAGATACGGAAAAAATGTATTCCATCTTTGTTGTAGAGAATTCGATAAGCTTCATTTTTTATTCCCAGCTCCATAACGATATTATCAATAGTTGTTGAGATATGACGAAAAAACTGAATCCGAGTACCTTTCCAGACATTGATCGAAACGCCTGAAACCAAAAAATTCAATGCTTCGATGTGTGAATGAACTTTGGATAAGATATTGATGATTTTTGGAGTATGGAGAATTTGTCAACCCCTTAAGAGATTTGACTTGAAAATCTTGATGGTAGTACAGACTGCAGCTACTCGTTGTCATGAAAGGAGAAAAAAAAAAGAAGTAAAAGATCGTGTATTCCTTCTCAGACATGTGGAGAGGGTCTCGAAAGGGCGAGGCCAACCCGCTCTCGACAAGGGTGTGAATAAGTGTGTCTCAAGTACCTCAAGTGACTTCAACATCGGTTTGTTACAGCGTAGGGGTATAACGCACCAAGTACACCGAAGGTAGTCGAAATACGCGTCACTCCGACATCCGGCTCATCTCCATGACCGTATCTGTGGTGGATCCTTCGTCACCACAAGTTTCTTATTTGTGAAGGGATTGACAAAAGTCAAAGAAACAAATATATCGATGAAAGAATCCGTAATTTTCAGAGAATATATGATCAGGATGACAATATGTACATCGTGAAATTGTCTGTAAAGCAGAAAGCTTGAGACTACAGAAGAACGGAGAACCGGCCATCGGTGTTGGTTTAGGACACGAATGACAAACACTAACCCGAGGGTGGATGTCGGATGAATTCCGGTGTAACACGTGTATTATCTCGGGATCAATATATTTTCATACATGTTCCCCTGCAACCCTTCGACGCGAGATAGCGGAGCGTCTCATTGTGAGCTGATCGATGCTCGAGGAAACATCGATCTTGGAATAGAGTCGTGAGTCCTTGATTGATGGAGGCTGTGGAAGGTCGTTGAATGAGATGCGGTGAAGAGGCACGATTTGACTGAATTTTTTTGACAATTCGAAGTAGACAAAAATTGGGATTGTCTGAGACGGACGAATTGGTAGTATATAGCAAGGCGATATTCCGGTATGAACAGTTGAAATAAGGGCCATGTTCCACACGGCTCAATTTCCAGTTAAACTTTATCACCCTGCAAGGACGACGCTAACATTTTTATAGCGGTGCAGGTGATCACGAGGAAACATCTGCGTCCCTTCAAGTAGAAACGAGAAAACGTTGTGGTGTTGGGCGATTCGTGTATTAACTATACCTTGTACTACCTACTTAGCTGGTAGTTAATTGAACCCGTCAATAAAATTTCTTTCATTACTAGAGGAATATGCACTCGGGATAATTGACAAAAAAATTATCTCTTCCTGAGAATCGAGGTCTCGAGAGCTGCTCGAATTCAGTTTTGTCGTCATATCTCAATAAGTATTGATAATATCGTCATAAAGGTCAAGATAAAAAATAAAGTTTATTGAATTCTCTACAACAATGATTCAATACATTTTTTCCATATCTTTGATAGTTTTCGTGTAATACAGGCCCGAAAGTAGCGATATTGGTACAGAACCTTGTGATAATCATGTACGTATTCGCTGTTATATTACAGCAAAACTATCAAAGATATGAGAAAAAAGTATTCGACCTTTCTTGTGGGGAATTTAGCAAGCTTCATTTTTTATAATCACCTTCATGACGATAGAATGAATAGTTGTTGAGATATGATCCAAAAACTGAATTCGAGCATCTTTGATTCGAGATAGTGAATAGATCTCTGCTCACTAATTTTTCTGTTGACTCTATTTTTTTCATCAGTTATATTGGGATGATTTTCATACATTTTGCAAAGTTTTTTTGTTACTTTTCAAAGCACATCACTGTCCTTTTTCGTGCTCCAAGAGTAAAATTTTCAGGTGTCAAGATTTGACCCCTGGTTCCCTCGAAAAAAAAAAAAAAAAAAATGTAAAAAGAGAGGAGAAAAAAAGAGTTTCGCGAATATTGGAGGTAGAGTGTATCTAGAAGAGAGAAAGGAAAGACTGCAGCTGGTAGAAAAGACACTCGGTAGCTCCCACACAAATTACTCACAGAAACACACCGCGAGCTTCGTGAAGTATCACTTAGGGTTTTAGTTCTCAATCTCTCAGCCGCGGCAGGATATTTCCAGGGTCCTGCAGGATCGCCCCCCTTCATCTTTTCACTGATAAATTTTCCAACCTTCCTTCCAGGGTTAACTCGACCCGACCCGAACCTACCTACAAGGGTCGTAAGTTTTCCGCACTCGCCATCCCCACTGGAAAAAAGAAGGAAAAAAACTGGGGCTTCTTTACCTACACGATGCAAGTGGCATAAAAGCACGTTGATAACATATGATTAGATAGAGTAATATTAAAAATTTGTTGCTAAATTTAGAGAACATGCTAACGAATCACTTTGACATACTAAATTTGTAATTGTAAGGTCATCTAGGGACAATAACTGGGACAACAAAAATAGGCAAAAAAACAGCGTTACGTGAAATTTGAATGGCGCCAATTACATTCAAGACGTCCAATTCAAAATGGTCACATTTGATCCTCTATATTTGAAAACTAAAAACCTGCGATATTCTCCGCGGAAAAATCAAATCCGGTTAAGTAGGTACTCCAAATGTTAAAACGACCACCAGCAGTGACTAAAAGTAGAAAAAGAAGCTCAAAAAAAAAGAAACCCAAAGAGTAGAGAAAGAAATCCGTTCAAAGGGACGCTGACGAGGACTTTTGCTAGAGGATGGGGGAACGTTACGTGGTCAGTTTGATCCTCCAAGGACTTCACTGTCTTGACCAAGAGGTTGAGGTCCGGGATGAGGGTGGCGTAGAAAATCGAAAGAATCCGGAAGAGCTGGGGAGGGATCAAAGGAAGGCGCGGTTCCGCGTTTGAAGGGGGGAGCTTACCTGTTGTTATGCCAATAATATCGAGCTTTCAGACTACGTATACCCTCGAGGATATTCGCACAGACGTACGGATGGAGGCATCCGACCTGGGAACGGCCTTTGAAGATACTTGAAGAACGTTAGTCTAGTTGTGGACGCGATGAGAATACTAGATCCGATCCGCAGCTGGGGTTTCTCGGTGGATAGACGGTTACCTAGAAGCACACGCAGGTAGATTTGAGAGCTTGCAACGCTTTTATATCTACTTTGACGAGGAATGGATATTCGATACGAAAACGATGCGTTGCAGATGGAAAATTGAAGCTTTTTTCCATATTTATATGGAAATCGAATTTGATTTGACTCAAAGTTTTTCTGACAGTCCTGAAGTTCCTGAGAAATCAAATTCAAGTAGCTTCGCAAATTTGCTTCCATTATATTATTTTTCGAAGATAATTGATAGGTTTATCATCAAAATAGTGTAAATTTTGAATTTTTGTGAAATATTGGATGATCAATTTTTCATTCTGTAAGAAATTACTGAAATAGTTTCACTGCGTCGTTAAACGGGGAAAAAAGAAGGAAAAAAATTAACTATTCGACAAAAATTGAGATAATCTCATTTGTTCGATGTATTCGCGTTTGTCAGGTTATTCGGAGAAGAATGAAAAGAAGAGAGAAAAAAATCTCCCGCTTCTGTTTTCCTCGGTGATACAAACACCGTGTGTAGGACGTAAGTGGGGCGTTGATGGGATTGGCGAATATAGGATAGGATTTTTTCTTCTTCCATCCTCCCATCTTTCCACTGGGAGTTTGGATGCGGTGGACGTTTTGAAAGATTGCTTGTAAACTCGTTATACTTTCGGTTTATGTCGATATCCGCCGGTGTACCAGGACTGGAAAGGAATCGACGAAGTGACTCCGACACCGCGTCATCTCAGTTTTATCCACGCTCAAATCCGATTACATTGCAAAGACCAGGACAACCGAGACACGCGTACATCGTGGAAACGAGCGACTTAGGTTCTAGGTGGTAACATTTTTTCGAAAATTTTCGTAATTCTACGGAAACGCCCGAAGTTCTCCGAAAACGCCCGAAGTCAACTGACGGAAACACCCGAAGTTTTACGGAAACGCCCGAAGTCTTCCGGAAACATCCGAAGTCTTCCGGAAACACCCGAAGTTTTCCGAAAACGCCCGAAGTCAACTACTGATGTTTGACGGAAACACCCGAAGTTTGGCGGAAACACCCGAAGTCTTCCGGAAACACCCGAAGTTTTCCGAAAACGCCCGAAGTCAACTACCGATGTTTTACGGAAACACCCGACGTTTGGCGAAAACGCCCGAAGTCTTCCGGAAACATCCAAAGTTTTCCGAAAACGCCCGAAGTCAACTACCGATGTTTTACGGAAACACCCGAAGTTTTACGGAAACACCCGAAGTTTTCCGGAAACGCCCGAAGTCAACTACCGATGTTTTACGGAAACACCCGAAGTTTGGCGGAAACGCCCGAAGTCTTCCGGAAACATCCGAAGTTTTCCGAAAACGCCCGAAGTCAACTACCGATGTTTTACGGAAACACCCGGAGTTTTACGGAAACGCCCGAAGTCTTCCGGAAACATCCGAAGTTTTCCGGAAACTCCCGAAGTCAACTATCGATGTTTTACGAAAACACCCGAAGTTTTACGGAAACACCCGAAGTCTTCCGGAAACACCCGAAGTTTTCCGGAAACGCCCGAAGTTCTCCGGAAACTCCCGAAGTCAACTATCGATGTTTTACGAAAACGCCCGAAGTTTTTTGTACGAAAAATTCCGAAAATTCTTTAGAAATCTTAAATAACGTATTAACAAAAAAAAAAAAATGAAAGCATACATAATATTTGATACAGAATCATGTAGTTTAACACGATCGTACTTATATGAATGATTCTAACCTGGGTGAGAAAGTATCTTGCTTAGAATGAAGTCGGTTGTAAAAAGGATTTGACAACTTTCTATAAAGGCTTGAGATCGTGAATTTATCCCGCTTAGAATTTCCGAACGCAACTTTACCCGTCGACTACTGTCAACTAAACCTGAGAACATGGGGATGAGGATGAGGATGAGGATCATGGTCGTATCCGAGGTTATGGGATAGAGGCGCCTAATGCCGGAGGTCGATTCCTGTCTCAGCCTCCATATCTCGGATCTGTAGGTCCTTTGAAGAGTGAATTGATGGGTCAACCCTCGGGTCGCGACGGGACCCGGGACGGGACCGAATAGAATAAAAGTCGATCAACGTTTTGACATTTTTGCTGAAGGCGACAGCATTACTCGATCAAGTTTACCCGTCCTACAAACACGTTCCGCCGAACTGGTATAGGCGGAATTTCAGAATTCGTTGAGGAATTCCAGAGGCCCTCAGGCCGAGAATTTATCCCATCTCGCCTTTTACCCATTTCCTCTTTATCTCTCACAGAGTAAAAACGGTTTCACCCCTAACCTAACCTCAAATTTCGAGTCACATCGTGATTTCAATATCGTAAGTCATTCATCTGTAAGTTGACGAATTTTGTGAAGAAGAAGATCCAGTAAATATGAGTGCACGAAAAACATTCCAGTATGAGAGAAAATAAAATAAAACTATGTATCTAAGAAGACAAAGAAGGCGGAAAAACAAGGAAGACAGAAAAAATTACTTTGTGCTACTTCCCTCGAGGAAACAACGGGGCAGATTTTACCCAAGAATATAAAAGCTCCGCTGAAACCAGATGCGGTTGTATAGCGGTTTAACTTTGGCTTTACGGAGCGGAAAAACCGCGAGATTTTTCCTTCCGGATGAACGTGATCGTCGGAGCCAGAGCTTCGCTCCTCTGATTAATTCTGACCCAAATATGAAGGAATTGAAAATTAATGTTCATGAAAATTAATATATTGAAGTTTTTAGCTCTTCAACAAATGAAAACAAAAAAAATTGACGATGATCGAATAATCGCTCCGCCTCGATTGAGACTCTTGGAAACGATTCAATGAGCGGTTATCAGCTTTTTTCGGCTAATAGAACGAGGATGTTTTAGGAATTTTTTTACACGTCGTCCTGCGATAAAAATAAAAAATCAGGAGCAAGTCGCGTGTCAGCGCGTCGTATGAGAGGATCACGCCAAGGCTTGTGCCTTTCTGCCTTCATCGACGAACAACTTCAGCGAAACCCTCTAGGTCGAGAGTCTGTAAAGAAAGATTGAGAAAGCCTTAAAGAAAAGCGACTGATCATCAAGAACTCTAGTTTCACATACTCCGGAAATCATTAATATCTTGTCGAAAGTTCATTACACATCGAAAAATTGACTGAAAAAAAAAAATGAAACTGAACGAATCGAGTCCGTCAATTTTTTTTCTATTATATTTTAGTGCACTGAAGATGGACACCAAATTTCGTGTCAAAGGGTCAACAATCGCAGAAGTTATAGTCGATGTTCTCTTCGATCTTCCCCCTCTCCTGAATTTTTTCTAAGTGTCCACATCGCAAGCGAGAACCGATAGCGTTGGCTCTATTTTGCAGAGCGTTAATTGAACCGAACTTCGAAAGCCAGCTTCCCTGGGGCCGGTTTCATTTAGCAGAGAGTATTTCTGCCCTCCCACGAAACCACCTTACGTATAGGTATAACTTTGATATAAATTTTCGCCACACTGTGACCCTGTTTCTCTAATCCCGGCGTATAATCCCTGCAATATCTTCTGCTTAGTCGGGAAAACGGCTACGCCAATGCTATCCTGGGTACCTTGGTGCCTCCTACCCACCCACCACCCCGAGCTGTAATAAAACAATGCCGTCGACGTACTGGTCTCGGTGTATTGGCGGTGTAACGAAGATTTGAAGCTATTTTATGCCTTGGATTCGAGAAATTTTTAGCAGAATGTGAAACTTCATGTTTGTTGTGTGACTTGAAGTTCAGATTCATTGATGAATTGATGTGACTTCATCGTCTAAGAAGAGTGACTCGAAATAATGAAGTTTTTGTTCTGAAATAATTACATACAACCTAATTTTCGCGGTGATTTTTAAAGAAGTTTCATTATTCTTTAACTATTTCTTCATGAAGTTCTGTCATTGAAATACTGAAACTTGAAGTCACTTCTCATGAAGTTATATCATCAAAATGGCGGAACTTCATTTTTCAAGCGACTGCTGAACTTGATCTGAACTTGATCTTTTCAGTGAAAAGATTTGTCGTTAAAATGACGAAACTTTGTTCTGCAAGTCTTCTTTGGTGAAGTTACATTGTTTCAATGACTGTTGAAATTAGGAGAATTCATTATCAATTCACTGTTTGAAAAGGAAGCTTCATTTTTTGAGTCATCATTCACGGCGTGTGATGGTTGTGATGATGGAGCTTCATTCGTTAAGTCACTACGAACGGATTTCCTGTGTTATAATGATTGTGAAAATTATGGAACTTCATATTCAAATCACTGTTTGTGAAATTTCGTTTTTAAAAATGATAAAATTTTATTTTTCAAGTCATTATTGATGACGTTGAATGGTGATAATGATGGAACCTAATTTTACAAGTCACTGCGAATGAACTTCCATTGTTATAATGATTGTGAAAATTATGGAAGTCGATTTCAAGTCACTGTCCATGAAGTATTTATAATTGAAAATGGTCAAGTTTCTTCTTCGGAGTCACCATTCATGAAGTTTGATGATTATGACGACGGAACTTCATTTTTCTAGTCACTACCAATGAAGTTTCATTGTTTTCAGGATTACGAAACGTATGAAACTTCAATTTTCAAGACTCTACCTACGTACTTTCCTTCTTCAAAAATATGAAACTTCATTTCTTTGGCGAAATTCCAATGTTCTAAGGATTGTGAAAATTATAGAACTTCATTTTCGAGTAACTTTCCTCAACTGTCCATAATTATGTAACGGAACTTCGTTTTTGAAATCACTACGATTGAAATGTCGTTCTTATAATGACTGTTAAAGTTGTGAAACAGCATTTTTCAAGTCACGATCCATGAAATACATTCTTAGAGTGACCCTCGAACTTTATTCCAACAAGTTTTCTTGTACAAATGCCGTAACTTCACTTTTGAATTAATCATCATCGACGAAGTTTCATCATTTCAACGCTTCTGTGGCTTCTAATTTCGTTTGGATATAAGCTTCGTACTCCGGGTTCAGATTCCGGTGAAAGCATCAGCGCTGGAAAATTGCCAGATTTGATAGTGAAACTGAACTCAGAGACTGGTCCGCGATGCAACCGAATCCGTAAACGTTTCAAGCTCGCGAAGAGGGCCAACCGGGGGGAAAAAGCTGTTGGCCAGATGCGCGGAGCGAGAGTATCCGGTAATAAACTGATCAAATAAATATCACTTACACACGAAACTTTTCCGCAAGCAGTTGAAATCGGGGTTAATAAAACATGCAGAAGAACCAGCCTTGTGACACTCCAAGAAGTTTATATCTTAGCTGAGGAACGAGAAGTGTCGTCTTTCTTCGGGATTAACTACTGCCGGACCACAATCTCGAGAGAGACTCGAAATGGGGTGAAGATTTGTCCCGGATACACGGGGTGTCCCTTTATGACCTATCATCGTTGGTTTATCTCATTTGCTGGTTTCGATTAGAGACAAGCTGCTCAACGGGATCCCAGAAACATCTTAAATTTTCTCTGAAAGATGAAATTTTGTTGTATTTTTGTAATTTTTGTAATTTTGTTGAAAAATTTTAGTAATAACCTGATCAAGATGATTTGTGAAGTAGAAATGATAGAACTTCATTTTTGAAGACAACAACGATGAAACTTCAATGTCAAGAATGACGATGAAAAATGATGAAGTTCTATTGTTTGAAATGACGAAACTTCTTTTTCACAAGGTTACTCTTTTTCGAAGAACAGTGAAAGAAGTTCAATCTCGAAGAATGAACTTTGACGAATTCCGAGAATGATGGAACTTCATATTTCAATCTATTATAATCGAAGTTTAATTGTTGAAGTGATAGATCTTCGTTCTTGAAGTTATTCTTGATGATTTTTTGATCATTTAACGAGAGCGATGTATTGGTCAAATGATTCAACTTCATTTTCTGACTCATTTTCAACCAGGTTTCCTACTCAAACTGCTGAAACTTCATTCTTCTAACCTCTGTCAATGAAGTTTGACTTCTATAATGATCGTTGAAGTAATGGAACTTGATTTTTTGAGTCAGCTTTGATGAAGATTCATTGTGAGAATCATGTAACTTGATTTTTCGATAAGGGAGACTCGCATTGCTAATATGATGGATCTTCCTTTTTCAAGTCACTTTCGATGAAGTTCAATTGTTATGATGATTGCTCAAACTGTGGATCTTGATTGTTGTGTCACTTTGAATAGAAGTCCTTCATTATTGGAACGATAAGTCTTGAGTTTTTAAGATAATTTCAATGAAGTTTCATTACAAAAATGACGGAACTTGATGTTCCAGTGAAGTTTCATCACAAAAATGACGGAACTTGATGGTCCAGTGAAGTTTCATCACATAAATGACGGAACTCAATGTTCCAATAAAGTTTCATTACAGAAATGACGGAACTCAATGTTCCAATAAAGTTTCATTACAGAAATGACGGAACTTGATGTTCCAGTGAAGTTTCATCACAAAAATGACGGAACTTGATGTTCCAGTGAAGTTTCATTACAAAAATGACGGAACTTGATGTTCCAGTGAAGTTTCATCACATAAATGACGGAACTCAATGTTCCAATAAAGTTTCATTACAGAAATGACGGAACTTGATGTTCCAATGAAGTTTCATCATAAAAATGACCGAACTTGATTTTCCAGTGAAGTTTCATCACAAAAATGACGGAACTTGATGTTCCAGTGAAGTTTCATTACAAAAATGACGGAACTTGATGTTCCAGTGAAGTTTCATCACATAAATGACGGAACTCAATGTTCCAGTGAAGTTTCATCACATAAATGACGGAACTCAATGTTCCAATAAAGTTTCATTACAGAAATGACGGAACTTGATGTTCCAATGAAGTTTCATCATAAAAATGACAGAACTTGATTTTCCAATTAGATCGACTCGTTCTTAGAATAGTGGAACTGTTTTTTTTTTTTGTCTTCAAGTCACTGTTAATGAAGATCATTATAATTATGAAACTTCATTCTTGGAATATGGTTACGTCAATGAAGTTCCATTGGTTATGGTCATGAATCATTGAAGTTAGTTTTTCGAGTCATTTCTAATCAAGTTCAACCATCAAAATAATGGAACTCCGTTTTTCAAGTGACTGTCAATGAAGTTCTATGGTCATAAGTATGAAAGTTCCAATTCTGCAATGATCATAAAAATCATCGAACTTCGTTCTGTAAGTAATTTTAAATCATCGCAAAAAGAGAACTTCGTTGTTCAAATCATTTCCAATCAAGTTCAACCGTCAAGAGAATAGAACTTCGTTTCTCGAGTCACTGTCAACGAAGTATTCCATTCTGAAGATGGTGAAACTTCATTTTTCAAGCCAATATAAAGAAATTTTCATCGTCACTTCTCTGAACTAATAAAAATCGTAAAAATGTTCAATTTTAAAAACCACCTGAGACGATTTTTCTCTTCTTCGCGGATGAGCCATTAATTTATAGAGCTTGGATAAAATGAAGTCACTAACTGAGGTACAGTACGAAGTTCCACAACGTCACTCAATGAACTTACAGACACTCCAAAAAATTCAGATAGCGTCAAATAATTGAGCAAATTGAATGTACAAGATGATAATCGGACACCCGGTGTGTCTAGCAAGAAGCTTTCCCATTCATGGCATCCAGTGGTGGGCGAAGAGTGTCAGTGGTCCCAGGGTCCACTAGATGGATTACGTCGGAGTTGTTTTTTTTTACCGTTATTTTTTTTGCGACGAAATCCCTGATGCTATCAGTTTGGCAAAGTCCTTGGCCGTTGGCTATTACATAAATCGTTTCGTTTACGAGTGGTTCTGCTAAAAGTTTTACCAGTTAACTTTCACTGCGATCCGGCGGGGTATCATAACCCAAAAAATGACATGGCCAGACGACATAGAAAACAAGTTTTATTTTCCCCAACCAACCAAAAAAAAAGAGGATAAGACAAATATAATTTACAAGTTTCTCAGAGTCGAATTCACTCAATGAATTCTTTAAGGGTGTCGCCTGCCGGAAATTTCACATCGAAGACTATGCTCCCATCTTTCAAGTGATTCTTTCCACGTTTTTTGAATTGTTATTCTCTTATCATTTGAGAAGCGAAATTTCTTATTTATTTTATTTATTGTTCGGAGTAGCTCGAAGATCGCGTGTTAAAATCGATGACAATTTCAGGCGATTTATATGACCTGGGATTTTATCCGAAATTTTTTGTGATCGAATATATTGCAAACCCAAACTGTCGAATATCGTACCGAAATTTAATTTAAAAAAGCAATAAGGACGTCAAACTTCTGTTGGATGATCGATAATTGGAGCGTCGTTCACCTTGGTGGTGAAGAAAAGTGATTTTTTGGTACTGGTTGATTAAACAGTCACTTTTTGAGGCATGTTTGCGATTACAAAGTGGAACTTTGTACGCTGCTAACTTCAAGACTGCCTTGAACATCCTTTTCACGGTACTTAACTGCCCGAAAAAGACTTTTTAGGACACTTAGCTGCTCCAAAAAGAAGGTTCAAGATACTTAGCTACTCTAAAAGACTTTTTACGACACTTATCAGCTGGAAAAAGACTTTTTAGGTCACTTAGCTGCTCTCTAAAGACGTTTCAAGGTACTTAGCTGCTCCAAAAAGACTTTTCACGGCAGTAAGTTGCCCCAAAAAGACTTTTCATGACACTTAGTAGCTTTGAAAAGACTTTTTACGATACTCAGTGGCTTTTAAAAGGCTTTTTACAACACTTATTGACTTCAAAAATACTTTTTAGCACACTGAGTAGCTTTAAAAAGACTTTTTAAGACACTTTGCTGCTCTAAAAAGGCTTTTTACGATACTCAGTGGCTTTAAAAAGGCCTTTGACAACACTTATTGACTTCAAAAATACTTTTTAGGACACTAAGTAGCTTTAAAAATACTTTTTATGGCACTTAGTAGCATTAAGAAGACTTTTTAGGACACTTAGCTGATCTGAAAAGACTTTTTCACGGCAGTTTACTACTTCCCCTAAAAACAGATCCTCGCTCATAAACAGTAACTTTACGGGCATGCCGCACGAATAACTATATTAGCTCGCTGTTTCTTATCGTACGATAACAAAATGGCGAACGTGCCACGACGATCTTACGATCTTACGATACGAAAGAGTCAAGGTCATATTACTATCATCATTTTATCGTCAGAAAATAAACTGGGAATCGAAATATGAAGAAAAGAGAAGATGAGAGAGAGAAATGGATGGGATTTGACGGTAAGAATGAGTGCAAGGTGGCGAATGGCGCGGCACAACTTTCGAGGTTGGAATTGAATATCATTCTTCGCAGGATCTGAGATACCCCGAGCTGTGCGTCAGGGCGGAAGTGTCCTTGGTTTGTTGGGCGCCTCGAGCTACCCGGACGTGGGTTTTGGGTTAGGGGTTGGGGTTGGGGTTGGGAGGCGAGTCCCGCAGCGAATCCCATCAAACTTTACCAATGTAGCTCGAGCCCGCTCCAGCTACCACTGCCACACTGTCGACGAACGAAAATTTTCAGAAAACAAGAATAAATACCAAAAGGAACCGTTGGGAGGCAACGGTGTACCCAACGTGCGGGAAAAATGGGAAAAAAAAATGAAAGAAAAAATACTGGCATCCGTGCCTCTCTCAAGGGAAATAACATGACGCGACTCTCCGCGCGCGCCCTGTAATACGTTGTAAAGGCCGACTTTACCGAAATGATTCGCAAACAAAGAACAAACCAAGTTTTCCTTTCTTTGTCAGTTTCTTTTTTTTTGCTTTTCATTTCTAGTTTCTTGCCAAGAAAAGTTGGAAGATGTCATGTAGCAAGAATACGTCAAAATTGAGGAACTATACGCAAGTGTTTTCGAGTGATGGCAAGTATTTTGAAGTATATTGAAGTATTCAGATTTGTAATGAAGTACTTTCAAGTATTTTGAAGTATTTAAAAGTACTTTCAAGTAGTAAGAATAATTATGAAATATTTCCAAATACTTTTAAGTATTTAATCGTATGTCGAAGTATTTTTTTACTATCCGATTAAGTATTTTGAACTATTATGAAGTATGACGAAGTATTAGGGAGTATTCCCAAGTAGTTTGAAGTATTACTCCGTATTATCTAGTATTTAATAGTATGTCGCAGTCTGATTGAATATTTGTATGTATTCTAAAGTATTTTACAGTATTCTGAAGTATTCTAAAGTATTACGAAGTAATAATATAAAGTATTGATCGGTATTTTTCCAAATAGTTGAATAGTTCTTATATCCTATGAAGTGTTTTGGAGTCATAGAAAGTATTTACATTTCTTATGAAGTTTTTCAAAGTCTTCTGGAATATTTCTCAATATTCGGCATTATTTATTAGTATTTTAATTAATGTATTTTTCAATCTGTCGAAGTCATCTAAAGTCTTAAAAAAGGTTCTCGAAAATCTAAAAAAATCTCTGCAATCCAAAAAAGTCATTGCACTCTTCTTTCCCAAAATGTTCGTGGATATTTAGTCGAATTCCATCCACTTTTCAAAGTCTCAAGGTCTGGGTACAGATTTTTTTCTTTCGAATTGATCATCAATTTCGCCTATAGTTGGTGAAAAAAAGCCATTTCAGGGGACAGAATCTATGACTTTACACAATCTTGAAATACTGAAATCCTGGAATCCTCCGAATTAATCTCCAAAGTAAGTAATGATCGAATCTCCAATCATCCCTTCCTCCCTAAACACAAAACGACAACGTTGATGGAATAATATCACCCTGCGGTTGTCCATCGCGGTGCAGGCGGCATCACATGTCATTCCTGTTGAATCAAAGGTGAATGGGATTAATCGCGGTTTACAATCGCCATCACCATCTCGAAATTGGACGGTCATTTCCTCCACGGTTAATCAAGTACCGGGGGACGTGGGTGGCAGGTGATCGGCGATCGTCGTTCGGAGACAGGAGCGAACGGCTAGATAATCAAGGGTTGACCGAAGGTGAGCAAGGGATGTTAACCAATCAATCGAATCTAGGTGGGTATCTGGGACAGCCTGCACACGTCCAACATCCAACATCCGAAGTCGCACGGTGTGTACATCCAGGGGTTTGTGGGGGGTCGCGAGAGGCTCGGTGGGGTCGTAGGGCTGCGCGCCTACCTCCCGGCAATTACCAAGACCCGAGGCTGCCCGCAGTCCCTCGAGCGTAATCACCGACACGTGCTGCTATTAGGCCTGCACGTGATCGATGTATCGGGGCATGAGACCACCGGACAGCTACACCAACTCAAAACGGATACCGATGGTGGTTTTAAACGAGGCGAACCCCTTGACCAACTTTGCCACCCTCATTTTCGACTACAACAAAAACACGATTTTTTTTATTTCATTTTTTCAGTAGTCCAGTACACGATGTATAAAATGAACGCTTGTTATTTGAGCTTCCAGAAGATTCAGGATATCGATCATTTCAGCTCGAGGAGTTCAGTCCAATCGAGAAGTCAACCGCCCTCGAAGTCAGTTGAAGTCAGTCGAAGTCATTAGATGTCAGCCAAAGTCACTTGAACTACTTGAAGTCGGTTGAAGTCAGTTTAAGTAATTTGAAGTCAGTTGGACTTAACTGAAGTAACTTGAAGTCAGTTAAACTCAACTGACGTTACTTGAAGTCATTTGAAGTCAGTTGAAGTCAGTTTAATGAAGTTAAAGTAAATTGGAGTAACTTGAAGTCAGTTGAAGTAATTTAAAGTCAGTTGAAGTAATTCAGAGTCAGTTGAAGTAATTTAAGTCAGTTGAAGTAATTTAAAGTCAGTTGAAGTAATTTAAAGTCAGTTGAAGTAATTTAAAGTCAGTTGAAGTAATTTGAAGTCAGTTGAAGTAATTTGAAGTCAGTTGAAGTAATTTGAAGTCAGTTGAAGTAATTTAAAGTCAGTTGAAGTAATTTGAAGTCAGTTGAATGAACTTAAAGTCAATTGGAGTAACTTGAAGTCAGTTGAAGTCAGCTAAAGTTACTTGAAGTTAGTTGAAGTAATTTAAAGTCAGTTGAAGTAACTTGAAGTCAGTTGGAGTCAGTTGAACTTAACTGAAGTTACTTGAAGTCAGTTGAAGTAATTTAAAGTCATTTGAAGTAATTTAAAGTCATTTGAAGTAATTTAAAGTCAGTTGAAGTAATTTAAAGTCAGTTGAAGTAATTTAAAATCAGTTGAAGTAATTTGAAGTCAGTTGAAGTAATTTGAAGTCAGTTGAAGTAATTCAAAGTCAGTTGAAGTAATTTGAAGTCAGTTGAATGAACTTAAAGTCAATTGGAGTAACTTGAAGTCAGTTGAAGTCAGCTAAAGTTACTTGAAGTTAGTTGAAGTAATTTAAAGTCAGTTGAAGTAACTTGAAGTCAGTTGGAGTCAGTTGAACTTAACTGAAGTTACTTGAAGTCAGTTGAAGTAATTTAAAGTCATTTGAAGTAATTTAAAGTCATTTGAAGTAATTTAAAGTCATTTGAAGTAATTTAAAGTCAGTTGAAGTAATTTAAAGTCAGTTGAAGTGATTTAAAGTCAGTTGAAGTAATTTGAAGTCAGTTGAAGTAATTTACAGTCAGTTGAAGTAATTTGAAGTCATTTGAATGAACTTAAAATCAATTGGAGTAACTTGAAGTCAGTTGAAGTCAGCTCAAGTTACTTGAAGTCAGTTGAAGACAGTTAACTGCGGACAACAAGCAGCTAGTAACAGAAAAAAACAGACACTAGTAGCATCTGGAACTGGTTAGAATAGTTTCTGAAATGGAGAATATTTCCGGTTCAAAAAACTATTACCTACACGATTGAAACTTCAATTATATTGTTGATAGGCGAATTATGAAGTAATTCATTAGCATAAAATATCCAAAGGTTGTTATTTCAATCTATAGTAATCTAAAATAGTTTGCTGGAGGCTTTTTCTTCCTATGGAATAGTGATAAATTATTAGAATAAGTATTCTTCACTTCATCAATTCCAAGTTGACCAAGCATTTTTGAAATTCCTCTCAACCTTCTAAAGTGTATTTTTTCAATCAACAGTTTCACCCGACATTTTTCATCACCAAATTTAAGCTTATCTCAAAACCTCGTATTCGAATTTAGGTAGCGCGGACCGCAAAGAGGGCGCGCTCAACCAAAAGTGAATTCATAAGACAATTAAAAACCCGCCTCAAAGCAGGATTTTCCGGTATAATTTTCCCGAAAATCCCATCAAAAAGTGACAAAATAAACCCGCGGACCAACAACCTAATTGATTTTCAGTTTTTTCTTCTCTTTTTCAGCACTCGCCAGTCCCCAAAGAATATATTTACAGTCCGACCTCTCTATAAGGCCCCTCCCAATAGAGCCGGTTCCCCTATTTCTCGCTCGCAGCGTTCCCCCACTCTACCATGTAACGTGAGCTCGAGAAAGAGACGAAAGACGAGTCGTGCGACTAGCGAAGATGGCAAAGTGGGGGTACCTCAGTTCCTGGAAAAACTCTTCCCCTTGGGGGCCTGGGCGGCCCTATAGAGAGGTTGGACTGTATTTAGACTCTTCCCACTGCAGCTGGGGGGAGGGGGTGAAAAAGTGCGATGATCCGCATGTTGCAATTTTGAATGCTTCATTGTACCGGAGCCCCTCCTCTTGTCGTCAAGGTCGGAGTCTTCCTCCCTTCGTGGTGAGGATGTATCAGCCCTTGAAGAGCCAAAGAGCCACAAAGCCCAGGATCGCGGAAGATCGCAGGTGTCTGTTAAGGGACGAGGGGTGACATAATACACGGCACTTAAAAAGGGTTGCAGTGTGACCGAGCCGAGCGAGGGGTGTCTGGTGTCTCGAGAGCCCCACTCTATGGGTGCATCCAGTCACCCTCCCCGTGACACGATCATCCCCCCAACACGAGACAAACGTGTCACCTTCAAAACTCACCTAACCCAACCTAACTAAAATTTCAGACTTTTGGGTCAGCATCTCGGCTGCTTAGGTCAGGATTTCGGCTACTTGAGTGAACATCGGTCATTTTTCGTTCGGAATCACTGTTATCTTCGTGAAAATTGCAGCCATCCTGGCCATTTCGATGAAACTCTCAATTTTTAGGTCACAATCGGGATATTTCAGCGATTTAATTCAAAATTGCGGCTACCTGGGTAAAAATCGCGAAAATCAGGCCAAAATTCTGGAATTCTGGGGTGACCATCGATCGACGATAGAATAGGGGGTGAAGAATTTGGTTAAAAAAAGGGGGTGAACTTTGATGAACTTGAAAAGCCTGCGAAAGTCTTTAGAAGTCTTTAGAAGTCTCTGAAGATCTTTGGAAAACGTGAAATGTCTACGAAAGTTTACTATTTTCGAAGCCCAATGTACGTTTTTTGGATTGAAATGCCTTTTTATGCTTCTCGGAAATAGTCGAAAGTGTCTTCAAGTTTCTGGATACATCTGCTAGTTTTAGGAATCCCTCGGAAGTCTGAAGCTACTTACTTGCACGTATCTCAAATTGTGATGCCTCAGCTACAGCGGGATCAAAATTTGAGTTTCCAACTCCGAAAAAAAAGAGATGGGTGCATTTTTCAGGTCGGAAAACATCGCCTGAACAAAAGGGAGCACAAAATTCGCTCTCCGTCTCGTGTAGAACAGCCCGAGTGCTGTACGACACGTGAGAGAACACGGAGTACAATTTTATCCTCCAGGCCTTAAGGTTTTTCAGAGGGAAAGAGGGAAGTGGAAAAGCAGACAGGCGTAACAAAAGCAGGTCGGAGAAAGGCTCTGGTAGAGGAAGGAAAAAAGACGGGAGAAAAATAATGTTATATAAGGAGCGATACCTGGATGGATGAAAGCCTCACCTGCGCCTGCGCAGACGCCTGCATAGATGGATGGATGAACTATCTCGACAAGAATCTTCACAATTTATTTCTGATAATCGAATGAGGGATGGGAATTTGGGAATATTTTGGGGATTCACGAATTGCGTGTCTGATGGCCGAAGGTCATAAATGGCATTTTGGCATTTCCGAAATCAAAAGGTCGTATGATTTTCTGTTTTGTTCATTTTCTGTATTCATTTGTGCGAAAAACCTGTAAAATACGTTGATAAACGTTTACATTGAAAATTTGTCAATCCTCAATAAGAAAGTCGTAAGTCCTTCTGAACCTGATTAGAAGAAAAGTGATAAGGTCAACTTATCCCAGAAGGTGGTGAAACAGTGACACCATACGATCTTCTGCCTTTTTTGGAAATATGTTTCTTGTAGAAGGCGAAAAATTGAAACCCAATTGTGGAGAGCTTAAAGGCAGAAGGTCGTAACTGCTAATCTTCCTTTTTTTTTGGCAAAAAAAACTCGAAAAATTTTCGGAATTCTTAGATTAATCGGAATCAACAATGAGATGAACATGAAAAATTGGCGATTACGACCATCTACTTCTATATCCTTACATTTTCTTCTCCGGTTGCTATGCCCTCATGAAAATGCGATTTTTCATCGACTTTTGACCAGTCTGATAAGCTATCAACTATTTGCTAATTAATATTTTTGAAAATTCTAACGCCATTTTCAAGAGGAGCAAATCGCCCACAAATTGAGACCAAAACCAATATTTAAAACCCATCGTAGCGTTGGAAAATAGCGAGGCAAATCATCCGAAAAATGCGATTTTTCATCGATTTTTGACTGCAGTCTCATATGTCGTCAACTTTTTCGCCAATTAATATTTTTCGGAAATTCCAACGCCATTTTCAAGAGCAGCCAAGATCTGACAAATTGAAACTAGAGCCAGTATCCAAAACCAATCGCAGCGATGGAAAATAGCGAGGCAAATCCTCGGAAAAAAGGGATTTTTCATCGATTTTTGACTGCAGTCTCATATGTCATCAACTTTTTGGCCAATTAATATTTTTGGAAATTCCAACGCCATTTCAAGAGCAGCCAAGATCCGACAGATTGAAACTAGAGCCAGTATCTAAAACCAATCGCAGCGATGGACAATAGCGAGGCAAATCCTCGGAAAAAAGGGATTTTTCATCGATTTTTGACTGCAGTCTCATATGTCATCAACTTTTTGGCCAATTAATATTTTTTGGAAATTCCAACGCCATTTTCAAGAGCAGCCAAGATCCGACAAATTGAAACTAGAGCCAGTATCCAAAACCAATCGCAGCGATGGAAAATAGCGAGGCAAATCCGGAAAAAGGGATTTTTCATCGATTTTTGACTGCAGTCTCATATGTCATCAACTTTTGGCCAATTAATATTTTTGGAAATTCCAACGCCATTTTCAAGAGCAGCCAAGATCCGACAAATTGAAACTAGAGCCAGTATCCAAAACCAATCGCAGCGATGGAAAATAGCGAGGCAAATCCTCGGAAAAAGGGATTTTTCATCGATTTTTGACTGCAGTCTCATATGTCATCAACTTTTTGGCCAATTAATATTTTTTGGAAATTCCAACGCCATTTTCAAGAGCAGCCAAGATCCGACAGATTGAAACTAGAGCCAGTATCTAAAACCAATCGCAGCGATGGAAAATAGCGAGGCAATCCTCGGAAAAAGGGATTTTCATCGATTTTGACTGCAGTCTCATATGTCATCAACTTTTGGCCAATTAATTTTTTGGAAATTCCAACGCCATTTCAAGAGCAGCCAAGATCCGACAAATTGAAACTAGAGCCAGTATCCAAAACCAATCGCAGCGATGGAAAATAGCGAGGCAAATCCTCGGAAAAAAGGGATTTTTCATCGATTTTTGACTGCAGTCTCATATGTCATCAACTTTTTGGCCAATTAATATTTTTTGGAAATTCCAACGCCATTTTCAAGAGCAGCCAAGATCCGACAAATTGAAACTAGAGCCAGTATCCAAAACCAATCGCAGCGATGGAAAATAGCGAGGCAAATCCTCGGAAAAAAGGGATTTTTCATCGATTTTTGACTGCAGTCTTATATGTCATCAATGGTAAAGATAATAATTACTGATAAGTACTACGGGTGCTTTTTGCGCGTTTAAAAACCGGGTGCTGAGATAATTCAACTAGGTAATTTAGAAAAAAAAATTGACCTTGTTAAAATTGTTTAAATTTTTTTGGAGCTTCGAGTTTTGAACACGATTTTTTTTCAAATTTCTCTATTTCTCCACCCTGTACTGTTTCAAATTCTGCAAAATACGGAATACGTACGTCTTCCGAAGCCGATGAAAAAAGGGTGAAAAGTGACAAGGATCCGTCGATGATGAAATATTCAACGTTGTTTTATCGTCAGTCCAGCAAACAGGAGGCGAGACGAGGCGACGTCGTTACACCCCGGAAATATGTGACCGTTGGATACATATATATGTCTATGTATATGAATTAAAAATTCTGCACACCAGTGCACCATGTGACGCTGCATAAATTTCCCATTCTAATGCAACAGAGAAATTTTTTAATTGTTATACGAGCCGTAAAAAACGAACGTGTATGCAGTAGGGTTATGGCATATATATATACATATATTTATATACATGTTACGAAATTATAATTGAATGGAAGGAAACGATTATTTATACAGTTTTTCCACAAATTAAAAGTAAAAATAATTTTCTGTCTGTAGGAGAGACCCAGAAAAACAAAAGAAGCTTTTTTCGAGCTTCAGAGTCATTCGAATAATTAATTTGAAAAAAAAAATTCTGTTCAATTTTTTTTTCAACGGTTTTTAATCTCACTTTTCTTCATTTTTTAATGAAAATTTGATCACAAAACAGTAATTAACACGAAGAATGATTGAATAATGAATTAATAATTAATAATTAGGATAAAGTAACGAAGAAACAAGAATTAAAAATTCTGAACCGATGATGAATATAATAATTGAGATGTTTGAAAAAAAAAAACTGGTTCATTTTGAGTCCTACTTTGCCCCACGGTTTCCTCTATAAATTCGAAGAATCTCGTTTCGGGACACCGCAGACTTGAATGAGTTGGGTAAAATGTGCGACGGGTCGGTCTGCAGGAAAGGGGATGGGTAACATTATCCGCGAAGTCACTTCCGGCGTGAATTAATTAGGTACAAGACACAGGCAAATTCGTGAAAAACGATGAAAACTACAAGAAATCACAGAAAATGACATTCGAAAAAAGACAAAAAATATTGAAAAGCACAGAAAACTAAAAGAAACTATGAAAAAAAAACTACTAGACACCGCAAAAAAAACTACCAAAAACTACAAAAACAAGAAACAAGTACAAGAAACGTACAAAAAAAAAAAATTCAAGAACAACAGACTTGGAAAAAAAAAACAAGTCATTGAAGTTTAAGAGTTTTTTTTTTTTTGACAAATTACTCATTTATTCAACAACATAGACAAAATAATGACAACATAGACCCAATATTAGTGGTTTGCGCGAAGCGTTACAGCATGCAGGAGACACAGTATGAAATTCGAATCGATCTACATATCGATTCTTGAGTTATCATGTACACGAGTTCAGAAAATCCGCGTTCACAGTATTCTGTTTTCACAATTCTTGACGGAGTGAAGGAAGCTTCGGTTCACCATCATCGAAATACAGAGTAACTTCAGAGCGAAAGTAACGGAACAAATAAATAATCGGGTTAACCCAACAAAATGTGAACTGAAAACGTTCGGTGCGTTCCACTTTTTCGAAATTCTAGTCTCACAGTAATCGATCGATGATGAACAATCGCGTGTCCCTGGTCCCTCCACTGTGCCACTGTCTCAGATCCTTCAGCCACCACATCCTGCTGCAGAAACATGCGAAAGACCCAGAGGTTATGAAAAACTAGTTTTCCGAATCTTGAGGCATGTTCAAACGTCATCAGAAAACACCTCCAGAAGCTACCATCGATGGTCAGGATCCAGGAGCGCAGAAAACGACTGACGATGAGGTTCAGAAGAAGAAAAAGAAAAAGTCAGTCGGTTCGGAAACGGATGCACCGAAGCCGAAGTCGATCATGAAGATGAAAAGGATCAACGACACTGGCATAAAAAGTGCAATAAGTCACAGCTTCCACATAAGAAAACGAAAGATGGACGGCAGCACGCAGACCGACGAGGCTCTAGAATCTTCAGACCTGGAACCAAACCATAAAGAGATACACAGCAGAGTGATCGAAGATTCGGTGCAGAAGCCTGAAGAAGGGCATGAAAACCTCGACATTTCAGTTTGCTATTCAACAGAAGATCCTCCTTGTTGCAGTTCGAGGGACCCTGACGAGTTTCTCCATTCTGACCTGAGCTACAAATCATTTGGGAGGAACGTCGGCAGAGCTAAGCAGTCTACCGTCATCGAATCTGAAGACAGTTACGAAAAATTAAGACACTCTTCACCCTCGGTGAAAAGGCTGAAGGAACAAGCAGTAAACTCGAAGAGAACCTCGAAGATTCTGAATACCACCAAGCGTGATATGGAGACGAGGAACTCTGACGACATCATAGTGAAGAGTGACTTGAAGAGCAGTTCAGGGTCAATGAAAAATGGGACCGAGTATCCTGAGTCCCTTCCAAAATGGTCGGTCAGGGTGAGAAAGGAACCCGAAGACTTTTCAACCATCGGGAAGCAAGACTCTCCGGAAAAATTCCGAAACTTGCAGAAATTCGTGGGCATTACTAGCCAGAGTCCGTTGGTCTATCCAGACGCTGAGTCTCAGACTCGAAGTGGGACTGAAATTGGAAGCTGCTGTAGTTTGGAGATAAAGAACCTGGAAAAATCTTTGATGAGGTTCTTGAGCGAGTCTCGTGTGTTGACGCTGGATGGAAAGAGGATGAGAGAAGAGGGTCAAAAGTTGGTGCCAAAAACTGTGACCCAGTCTTCAGCGTATCGGGAAGATGCTTTCAACGGTTTTCGACCAACGATAACTGAAGTCGAGAAGAGGAACGGACTCCCAACACGAAATTATCAGACCAGGAAGTCTTGTCGTTGTGGGAACGGCTGTGGGACTAGCGACAAAAGCACTTGCTGCTGCAGACGGATTTAGAAACGGCTGTGGTATAAAAGGTATTTTCTAATACGATGATGGATGAAATATTTCATAAGCGTTCGAGTTTCTCTTCACACATTTGAAGGAGCATTTTTTCCATGGTCCCGATGCTCGTCTGTTCTTTGAACCTCGGCTGTCGCTCATCTATCATCGATTGACGAAACGTCAGTCAGCCTCTTTCGGTAAAAATCATCAAAATTATAAAAATTTTCCAAATTTAAGACGCAAATTCTTTCGATTTAAGTTTCTGGCGAATTCAGTTATTCTTATATCTTTATCAGACAGCATGGCGACCAAAAATCAGAGAAATGCAGCCCAACAAAAGTGAGTGCAAACGTATGACATTTCCCTGGGAATTGATGCCCCGGCTATTTTATTTCTTATCTCGTGAAATCCGAAGAGCAGAGGAGCAGTTCAATGTTTATGACCAATTCCTTGAATGCTGTATTATAGTACCAACGTTTTATACAGCAACCGTCTTGATAAGCAAGATCCTCCGGATTTGGAGACACTAAATTCCGAACCCAAGGGAAAAACAAAGTCCAAGTAAGCTAGCGATCACTATGAGGTCAGACGGAATCCCGACCCGAATTCGAAGCCATTTCGTCAGGCTCTTCTTCGTCGTGTGATGATTCTACTTTTTTTTCCCAGACAATCTCGACTCAGGGAGAGAGAGAGGAGAGAAGAACTGTTACAGCAGCAAAGGCTGATGCAACAGGAGAACCTCAAAAGACGACAAGAAGGTCAGAAACAACAACATTCTCAACAACAAATGAACGAAGAAATCCCGGAGGTTGAGAATGTCGATGCACATCCTCAACGTGGAGAACTAGAAGGGATGCCAACACACAATCAGCATCCTCAACAACCACTGGAGAGAGAAGATCCTGTTGGTTCACATCCTGAACACGGAGGCCACCAACAACATGGGTAACGTCACGATATTCCTTGGACTCACTTCATGGTGGATGAAATTTAACTACTGCAAGTAGATTTTAGCAGTTCGAATTCAGCCACTAGCTGGAACCACGCCTCAAATCAGATTCCTGATAGCTTATTTTCCACCAAATTCTTAAGTTTATGATCATGTCGAGGTGATGAACCACCGTTTTTACATTTTGCGGTAGAAGATGATCCAGATTCCGATAAAAATGACTTTTGTGTGATTGAATGAAGGTTTATCAGACTTGATGTCAATTTTGTCTTCATTAAATCGGACGATACTGAATTTTATGGAATTGTAGAAGGAGAAAAAAAGTCCCGGGTTCATTGTGATGGTAATGTGATGTTCGTCTCCTTCTATTTTCCAGTGAGAAGACCAAAGCCAAGGATCAGCAGCCTGTTGCACCACCGAGTGTCCATGATAACGGATCATCCGGCAGTAACGGTAAAATAATCCATTACTGTACGATGCCAAATTGTGGTATTGGGAATGGGAGCCAGTCACGTCGATAATCGATCGAACTGAGAAACATGTACACCATGAGCATATATTTCTATCATTTATCTGCGTCGTATCTTATCGTAAGCACTCGACGTTCACTCCACCCTACCTTATCCGCCATTATAGTCCTAAGTATACATATATACAAGTCAAATGAAAAATGAATAAGTAATGATCCCTACTACGAGGTCTATCTCATACCATGCCCTGAACCGACTGTCTCGATGTACATACCGTATATACCACATGACTGTGATAAGACGAACGTTGTCTTCATCCTGATAAATTATGCAGAAGAAGACCATGGCGTCCTCCGAAACTCAAATTCCCGAGTTTCCAAATCTCTTCATCAAAGATGCACTAATTGTTGCGGTAGACCTCAGTTCCAGAGCCGAAACGATATTCCAGAGCGTGGAAACTCGCGGAGGTTAAATCCTGAAGAAGCTGAAGGTGATTTTTCTATCTTTTCCAACTGAAATTTGGCCAGAAAACATTGTTTCAATATTGTCACAAGCGAAGCCTGTCAAGTATTCTAATAGGCTCTGCTTGTGACACTGGTGACAGCGGTGAGATATTCGGATATTTTCCATATCACATTTTCCACTTTTGGAAAGACAATCAGCGAAGCAGCATCTTCGTCCTCACTAATAGTGATCGAATTGTTCTTTGTGCAGTTTTTTCAAGCAGGAGAGAAGTGGACCAATATGCACTGGAAGAACGCATCAATGGTGGGTGAGTTTTGAAGACGATATCAAGTGGTAGAAAAAGTTTGTTCGTGATAATTTTCGAGTATTTCTTCGTCTCATCTGAGGAGTCGAGTTCCAATTAGCATCGTAATCACGATTGTACTCGTGTTGAAGGAGATGTAATTTATCGTGAATCAGTTAGTGATCATGATATTAGCACCGGCTGTTTACCTGATTTCACGGTCTTTTCCACGAACAATTTTCCGATACGGATAATTGTCAATTATTATCGAGAGAACGGAGAGTAATGGAAGTGGAGGGAGTGGAAAAAGAAAAGAAAAATTGTTGGCCGGCAATCTGCCAATTATCTCTTCACAAAGCCAATATTTAAATAACTACTCCACTCGATGTTGTCCCAGAGTGATTTTACCTCCCACTTTGAGTCTGCTCGATAACAAACCATTATCGAAGAGGCACAAAGCATTTTTATAGTTCGCATTATCAGGTCAAAAGAATCGATTTAATAACCGTGATAAATTCAAGTGGGCCGATCATTAGTCAGTATATTTTGTGAAACCTTTTTCTGACAAAAACGCAAATGCAAAAAAAGTCCCACAGACTTCTTTGGTTACTATTTCGAACAATCGTCACAAAAATTATTCACAATCTCTGTGTTTAGGTATCTGTGATAAAAGATCAGCAGTAGAATCTACAAAAATCGATCCATCAGAGACCGAAGATTCCCGACTGATGAGTGAACCTGAGGATGAGGATCACTGCAGTTGCAGATGTCGCCACGGTCGCCATTCGGAACCTGCTCTCTGCGAGGATGCAGGTGAAACCATGGAACCAGAGCCCTCAGGACAACCGGAATCGTTATTCAAAGAACCACAAATGAATTCAGAGGATTACGAAAACGAGACAAGATTGAGAGGTGGCTGCGGCGGCTGCGGTGGAGCTAGGAACTCGGTTGCCTGTCCCTGTGGAAGTTGCGGAGGTGCTGCGTGCACAACTAACACTGGATGTCACATAAGACCTCCGACAGGATGCTGCGGTGGGAACCAAGCTTGCGGTCTACCTTGCAGGTACGCTTAGATAGTTCTAATGACTAACAAGTCAATTCACTGTATATCATAGCGGATGATGTGGCTAGTGCAGAAAAAGGTGGCAGCGGAAGCGGAAATATTTTTCTATTCTTTGGCTATTACAAATTTGTAAACGTTCTTTTTGTACTTTTCTAGGTGCAAATGCCAGAGTTGCAGCAGCCCTTGTCCTCCTTGTGGTACTTGCGGGGGTCAGAATTGTGGCAAGTGGAACAGTTGCGCGGGTAGCGGTGGAGGAAGAGGCTCTTTCCCACGGAACACGCGAAGACGAAATGGGCCAAACTGTTGCGGGGGAGGAGGAGGAGGCTGCGGAGGCTGTTGCTGACGTATTAAGGATCCCAAAAGCCCCGAAAAGATTCCATCCTGATTTCCAAACTGTAATTTTTTACACAAAAATCACAATAAAAAGAGCAAACGCTGAATAATTTGGGGTAAATGTCCGTGAGTAAGGGACGAAAAGAAGGGTTGTTAGACTTGACAGTCGATATCCCTGGGTATTTCAACGGACGAAAGACAAAATTGAACATAATTCATGTGATGAAGGGTTTATTAGGTTTTGGGAGGTAATGGTCTGGCCAAGAACAATACAAAACCCCCCTTTCCCATAATAGTTTACAGTTTAGCTCCACAGCGTTCATCTGCAGATAAAGAGCTCCGTACAAAGCCAGGGAAGAGTCCTGCAGGGAGACGGAATACATTCATCACGTTGTTGGGTTTGTCCCTTGAGACGACCTTTGCACACAATTATAACACAAAAGAGGAGTACGGTAACATGTTGTGTATGGGGAATTGCGGCGACGATGACGAGGGGGATAATTAATACACCGGACCGGGAATTAAGGAAAAGAAAAAGTTTTTGTATGATCATAGGTGATGTAATATTCTTCAAAATAGTCCAGTAGAAGTAGCAAAAATTAAAAAATTGATCAGTAAGGACCTGTAAATTGGTGAAGACCTTTATCTCAGTCTACTATTGGAAGGACTCAAAGTTCTGACCTCTAGCTCGACGGCTCTATCCACCATCTTGAATCAAAGGTCCTCGAATTCAGTTTTTTCGATATATCTCAACAACTATTGATTCTATGGTCACGAAGGTGATTATAGAAGATGAAGTTTATTAAATTTTCTACAACAATGGTTTAATACATTTTTTCCATATCTTTGATAATTTTTGTGTAATACAGGGCTGAAAGTATCGATATTGGTACACAACCTGGTGAGAACTATGTACCGTATTCACTGGTGTATTAGAGCAAAACTATCAAAGATACGAGAAAAATGTATTGAACCTTTCTTGTGGAGAATTTAGTGAGCTTCATTTTTTATAATAACTTTCGTGACGATAGGACCAATAGTCGTCGAGATATGATAGAAAAACTGAATTCGTGTACAATCTTTAATAATCATCGATTACTTTATTTTGCTATATTTTGATCTACAATCTATATATTTTCTGTATCATCTTATTCAGAATCTTGTCTGCAGCCATCGAGCGTTATCTGATTCTGCAAGACCTTTTTTCGTTTCCTAAGTCCAGAAATGAATTTTCTCCGGTCCTTCGTGGTACATTGCCCGGCTACGTCTTCAATTATCCGTCTTCGCACTCCCATTAGGCCTGAGGGTAGTTTCGGGTCCGAGGGTGGTTTTCATCACCCTTCTTACCCTAACCGTTCATCAGTTGGTGAACGCGCCGGGCCACGTAGTACGTATTTTCGAGCAGGGTTCTACTCTGGGAGAGGGAAGAAGAGAAAAAAAAATTTGTGACCACTCCAGAACTCGGTACAGCGTAAACCCCTCAGTGGCATGCCATACCAAGCCATGCCGTTTTCGGTAGCAGCATAAAATAAGGTAATAAAAGAGTTCCAAGGGGTATAAAAGGTGCCTCCATCCACGCTCTACGGATAGGGCAGGTGGTTTCGGTTTTATTGCCAAAGTGTTTGTGGGCTGAGTGCCATACACACACACACAGGACCATTCGGCGTGCTGGACCAGCCGCGGACCCGGTGGCTACCTGAACCTCAAGACTCGAATCAACCCTCTTTCCATCTTCTGCAGTCGCTGGCCTCTCAGGATTATAGGGAGGTAGTCGAAGCACTGGCGTTCTTGATTTTTCGTTAAAAGTTTTCACTCAGCAATGAATGTTTTTATGAATGTGATCAAGGTTCGCAAAATTAACGATCGGATGAAAATCGTGAACACTTCAGTAATGAACGAATATATTTTCGAACATGATTGCAGGGATCGAAGAATATTAAAAATGACGGAAATTTACGTCACAAAACATTCTTGAACATGTCGAAAAGTTCACTAAATCAAATCGCAAACATGGCAAAAGTTTGTGACAGACGATTGTGACAGACGAAATTCATGAACATGATGAAAATGAACGAAAATTTCTCTGAACATGATTGCAACGAAGGAAAAAAGAAATGTTCAAAGAGTCATGAATTGAAAATCAAAAGTTTTCGAACATGCCCAAATTTCACGAAATATAATAATTATTCAATGACCGTATCATCGCACTGGATGAAAATAAATGATAAACATGATGAAAGTTTGTGATAAAAAATTTATTAGCATGTCAAAAGTCCACTAAAACGAATCATGAACATGATGCAAGTGAACGTGATTTCACTTGATGAAAAAGTGATTAACATGATTGCAAATGAACTAAAATATCTCCAATATGGAAAAATTTGATACTAGCGAGTTTTTGAACATGTTCGAACCTCACACAAATAAGACCTCAAGGTAATACAAGTGAACGAACATTTTTCTGAACGTGATTGCACGCATTGAAAAATGTTGATCACGATGAAACTTCATGATACAGAACTCTTTGACATGTTCAAATTTCAATGGAAAAATTTGTAAACATGGTCGCGGTAAGCAATCATCTGTGAAGATGATTGTGCCGAGTAAAAAACAGTTCAATAAGTCAAAAGTTGACAATAATGAGTTCTTCAAGTTGACAATAATGAGTTCTTCAAGTTGACAATAATGATCCCTTCAACATGTCAAAAGTTGGCATGAATTTATCTTCAACATGACACAAGTCATTTGCCATTCTTCTCAGAATGGACTAGAAAGAAAAAAATGCTGACATGAGACTGAACTGTAAATATTGTATTCAAAAAAAGTTGACGGCAAAAAATTTGCCAACATTACACAAAAACTAGAAAGATATGAACATTTTTCTCAATACGATTGCATACGATTGATGGAAAAGAAATCTCCAACGCATCACAACGATGGAGTTTTCTAGAAATATGATCGTGTACCGATCCACTCTCAATTACACAGTGTTACGTGACGTAAGCCCTGATTCGGGAATCGATCGAGCCCTTGAGGACGGCAGGAGCGAATGTGAGGACGTTTGATC
Source organism: Euura lappo (assembly GCA_018257835.1). Lineage (NCBI taxonomy): Eukaryota > Metazoa > Arthropoda > Insecta > Hymenoptera > Tenthredinidae > Euura > Euura lappo. The sequence continues at coordinate 110,404 of JAEUYN010002033.1, forward strand.
CGTGAAACTGAAGGTTTAATTAAGGGCTACTTCTCCGTCGAAGCCCCAGAGTGAAGGTGGGAGGAGGATCCCCTCACTGCGCTGGTTCGGTGGCACTCGAATGTAATTGATTTTCAGCTTCCACAAGCCTTTGTTTATCTCCACCTACACAAACTGCGCGATTGAATTCACACGCAGCGGACTCACTGGCGCGGATCAATCGGAACCGTTTGATATTCGTTGCGCTATAAATTCCATGTATCAAGGCTCATTCCGAAAGGACATTCAGCTGCTCGGACGTCCATCCAATCCTCGAAAGGCACGATGTGGGTAGACGATACTGAAGTCTGGTAGAGGATCTGAGAAACAACCAACGCAACAGACAACCAGACACCCGTCAGACGGATAGACGTACAAAGAACAGGAGCCAGGCAACGAAAGCTCTCCCTTTGAGCCAGTAATTGAACTGGGCGTTTTCTTAGAGACGGCAGCCATTCGCGGAGGAAATTAAAGCACGAAACTCGACCATCGGATGGTAGTCAAACAATACTCTCGACGACTGGATGATCGCGGGATCTCGAGACTCTGATTCATCGACTTATAAGTGAGATGGGAACGCTGCTTGGGCTTAGTTGTTCTCCTAAGCGGTTTACATTGCGTTGTAACATTCTGAGGAGGATTTCCGGGATGGAAGATGCTTTCAACCCAAGGGTATCCGGTGACTGTTTGAAACACGTGGACATTTGTTCGAGATCCACCACAAAGCAGAGCTCCGGACATTCAACAATTGTGTTCTTGATACTCTTTCGCTCCGGAATTGAACCCTAAGACAGGCCACAGCCCCGTTTTCCGGAAATTTTCCGAACACCGAGTCTTGACTGAAGGGGCAAAGCCTCTAGCTCGGCCTCACAATAGTTTAGGGATCAGAAAGCCGGTATGCCACTGATGTGGTCAAGCCAGGAACAACGCTGCCTTGCGCTTCAGAGCTTCTTGTGGCTCTCCCACCCCCGCAACAAGCTCGATAATTTTCATGGTACACTCGACGAGGTGGATTCAACCGTGGCTAGATTTTCCAGGAATAAGCAATACGGAGGAAACTCTGCGACACCGGAAAAATCGAACGGTCCAGCACCGTTACCCTGGGCTCCTTAGTTCACTAGATCTAAGCGACCCTGGGGGGCGAAAAAGACCATTTCCGATCACCCGGAGACCGGAAGTCCATGCTGACCCACATTTTGATCGTGAAATTGATGACTTGGTCGGAAAATTATGACAGGGAACGAACTGATTCCTTACTGATCGAAGACAGTACGACTTTTATCATCAGAATATGGTTATTGACCGGTGACATTGGTGACAGCGGTGTGATAGGAAAAATGTGTGTGACTTATAGACACAGTCTAAAGTTTCGGGAGGTTCCGGCGCTATTTTAACCAGACTTTTCCGCAGTGGAGGAGAAGGTAGCTTCATATTTCTTTGGAAATATGAATACGAGGTCGTTGTAAGAATGGACGATGAAGATACTGCGATTCTGATTTTACGAATCGCAATTGAGTCTCTGTTCCGAGGCAAGTCACGTATTCGAACAGAGTAAAAACGAGGTAGGGAAGGCGGAGGGAAGACGTAGATGACAAAAAGGTGGATAGTACCGGAGGCGAATTGGAATGCAGAATGGCAATACTTCAAATTCATTTGTGTGACAATCTCCGGTCTTCCACTTCGACAAATCTTTCCTCGCGATGAAATCAGAAGTTGGCTGAATGTCTGGTTAAAGTCCTTCGGTCCTTCTTCTCCATCCTTATTCCGTCATTTCTCAGAACCCCTCAACTCTCTACGGCTCCAACGTCGAACAATTTGCTCGCGGAATTCATTCCGCGCAATAGAGGGGAAATGAAGCCCGTGTCGAGATCGTCTTTCTCAAACAGTTCTTCTCTCATCCATCTTTCTCTCTTTATTGTTATCATCATCATCATCAGTGTGATCATCATTCCAACTTTATTCGACTTCCTAGCACTTCGACATCAGATTACATCAAGTCACCGCAATTGACGATCAAATCAAGACAGTGATAAAAATTTCCAACCCAATGTGAAGGGAATATTAATTTTGATTCGAGCAGACACCGAGTGATCTTCGACCAATAAACTGTATGGGTTGGGGAGGATCTGCATTTTGGGGTGAAAAGAGTGCTTCCGATATATCTGGTGTCTCTTCTTTCGCACTTCGGGAGTCATGGCTCTGTTTGATGAGAGAGGAATATATGGTGAGAGAAGCGAGAACCTCATTTCATACCGTTGTCGAAAACGAGGTCGTATATGCTCACGCTCTGATGTATATATCCGTGGATATATATCATATATATACTCGGTGAGGTGGCGGCTGGATATCCTAGAATTCCCATTAAAGGATTCCGAAGGATAAAGTCAGTCGAGGAATTCGGGGAGGGAGAGGATAATATTATCGTAGGTACGGTGCATTCGTCCTCTTTTTCGCTCTTTCGAGAAACGCTGGATCATCAAAGATATGGATTTTAGAATGTAGGATGGATGTTCACGTTCTTGGTTATTGTCCGCTCCGAGGTAAGCTGATTGCAAATGCTTGGGAAAATCAAGATATCTACCACGTTGCGGAAATATTGCAATGTAACGTTGAAAAAAATGAAGTAATCCACTAGTTTCAGGCAATATTACGATTCAGCGTTCATTAAAAAAAAAAATCGCGCAGTTTCGGAATATAATCTAAAAAAGCAATCTCCGTTTGAGTCTAACAATAAAATCATTGGAGTCATGTAGTTGAAAATATTTTGACGATTTTATAACCTATCAATTCTTCGTGACTAGCAAAATATGATAACTGTTCTTTAATCTAAAAAATATCATATGCACAGATAGCACATATCAGCAAGCTTTGCTCTCGAGATAAGCTATCAATAACCCACCCGCACGTATAAATATCATTGGCAACTCTTTCAGCTTCTAGTATAAAAATTAACACGCCCCAGTAGACACAGTGTAAAGATAATGAAAGAATTTCAAATCGTCCTAGACAGTCCAGTTTACTACGCTGGACAAAATTTGACCGGTAAATTACTAGTGGTATTGAAAAAACCGAGGAAAATCAAAGGTGTGTGTGTTCAAATGAAATTGTGCTATCGTAAAACTAGAAAAAAAAAACTATTCTCGGTTTCAGGAATCTATATTAAATATTTTGGCAGAGGAACTGTGCAGTGGTGTGAAGGGTGGGGAACGAGCACGGTAACACATTCGAATACCGAAATATACTTGACGGAATACCAACTGATTTTTGGAAGTGAGTAAAAAAATGATAACGATAGCAAGATTTTGTCATCTCAATGAAGTGATTCTCGCCCTTCGTAGATGAGATGGAGGAATCCGAGCTACCTGAGGGCAAACATGTGTTCAACTTCAACTGTCAACTGCCAATCGAATTGCCGTGTAGTTTCGAGGGGCTTTTTGGCAAGATCAGATATTCGGTTAGGGTGAATTTGGACCAGCCATGGAAGAGGGACTACGTGGCTAAGCAGCCGGTTACGATAATATCGACCTTCGACCTGAATCATTGTCCAGTGGCCACGGTGAGTGCTACTCAGACCGAGTGTCACCGTATGTGTTCTAAGATGCGATCCTGATATGACTTCCAGGCGCCCGTGAGGGAGGAGAGCACCAAGACGTTCTGGGGACAGTCAAAGCCATTGTTCATGTCAGTCGATATCCCAGTCCGCGGTTTCGTTCCGGGTCAGGTGATACCGATCAAAGTATTTCTCAACAATGAATCCGAGGTCCAGGTAAAGAGCCTCGAAGCTACATTGAAGCAGGTGAGTCTGCTCGACCCGGCTCTTTGTCTCCGGTTACTTTGATCTCGCGATTGTGAATTAAGTAGGTGCACCTCGGCGAGGAGGGAAATGTAAATCGAATAATAACAGTGATTAGCGATCACTCTTGATGTCAAACGTGAGATTAAAACAAGTAGATGTCAATAGGAATAACAGATTATTTTGAATGTTTAATCGCCAATTGAATCAATCACTGAGAATGATCTAGAAGCTGGATAAGAACACTTGGACATATTCGGAAGACGTTGAGTATCGAGCGTTATCTTCCCTTTCAGAACATAGTATTTCATGCGACTATGAAATCGAGTCCGATGAAGCTTTTCCTTCTGAGTACCGAGACCCCGCTTGAGGATGGTTTTGGTTGCAGAGAGGTCACACTGAACATGCAGATACCGTCGGTTCCGCCTTCTTACCTTCAGTATTGCAACATAATCGATCTCAGGTACCAGTTAAAGGTCAAGGCCAAGGTCAGCGGGGTTCATAGGAGCCTCAAGATTCCTGTGGAAATTATAGTTGGCAATATTCCACCGACAAACTGTGAAACTTTGGCGTCCAACCACCATCCACTCTACGGTCCACCCTCGGGTCGAGGAATTCCGTCGTGTAGTCAGGCCCTGCCGCCACCTTACACCGTAATATTTCCGGCTGATACTACGTTCGGAGACATACGTAAGTGTTGGAGACACACCTTTGAATGGGTTGTAATCGCTGAGATAGTACCGACGTCACGTCACGTAACGTTTCGCAGCAAGATTCATGCAATCTTGCTACGATATTGCTGCATATTACGATATCGCATCTACGAATATAGTGGAAACATTGAAATGGAACCTGATGTCATTGTCGAACATTGTCATACAATGTGATTTGAGAATGTTTCAGTGCAACGTAATGCACAAATATTGCGATACAATGTAGTGTCAACGTATTCCAATGCAATGTAATGTCAACATATTGCTATATGGAACCCTTGAAATGCAATGTAACGTGTTGATATCGTGACGTGATGTAACGTGTGAATATTTCAGTGCTGAAAACCAATGTCTTGATTTTCACGACTTTTATGGATTCCATCCTAACAATCTCTTTTTCCAGCGCCTCCATCGTACGAACAAATCGTTGGAGTGGAAAGTGAAGAAGAATCACAGAGGCTGGGAGAGGGAGCCAGAGAATTTGCACCCTTATATTCCGTCTGTAGTTTCGAACCTACAAGAGCGTGATAGGCTCGACAGGCTGAATTATAAAGTGTCCGAAAAATTTGTATATCATCATATTCATTCATCATTGTATTTGATCTGTACACTTCTTAGACCTCCTCGTTTTCTCCTTTTCTTTTTTGTGTGTGTGTTAAAATATACGAATTTCGATTTTTTATTGCAATACTTTGTTCACAACTTATCATCGAGGAACTATTCACTTCGATTTCGCCTGTACAGCTCAATATCTGATTACTATCTGATTTCATACTGATTTTTAGCTCTTTTGCGAAAAATTTTACCAATTTTTTCGGAAAGTTCTTGCTTCACGTCTTCACATCATAAGTTTAAGCGATTGACCCCGAACAATTCCAAATAATTTCGAACCAACTTCTCAAGCGATTTTGGAAGACCTTCGATGTTGACCCAATTTTGTGAAAATGTGAGCGACTAAACGATGGGACGGAGGTTAATAATAATTAATAGCGCAGGTAGCGGAACGGTTAAATAAAGGATGAATAAAAAAGAAACTGTGAAAGTAATACTACACAGCATGAAAGCAAACGTTCCAAGTCGACCTGCCTGTGGTAGAATAAATTGGATCTCGTGTGTTTACACGCGTTGGTAAAATTAAAATTCCTCAAGTGTAGCAGAAGCAGTTTTGAAAGCGGGAATTGCATAGTGGCAACGGCTATAACGGCCGGGTACGCGTTACGCAAGCCCAAGGAGAGGAAAGTTCTGCTTAATTAATGACCGGACTAATTAAAAGCCCCAAGAAAAATATTACTGCTTTTCCTCGACGCCCCTCCACCCGGGGCTAAAAAGCCCTCTTTAAAACACTCTGTGTTAAATCATAAACAGGCGCCAGTATCATAGTTAAGGTTGAAGCCATTCCAACCGGAAACCACGCTGACACTCTTCGAGGATGTGCGAAAATCATTCGATTCTCCTCATGATCAATATTCCTGCTCTTGTCATATCGACGTCGTTCGTCTATCAAAACGGCTGGTATCGAGTTCATGGAACCTCGGTGTTCCCTGCGCTTGCGCGAAAACGCCATGATGCCGTGCACTCCTCATCGACCTCGCCAAACGGACCCGGAGTCTTCGCCCGGATTCACCTTCTCGGTTATCAAATTACCGGATGTTTGATACGTGATCAGTGGTTGAGCGAAGTCTCAGGATGGTAGGAAGACTCCTTGACGACTATTGACGGTACCTCTGCTTTCAGATCCATCCTTGTCGCCGAAGGACTCCGGTGAGGCCTTCGAATCACAGCTTTGTCCTTGGCAGGAGCATCGATCACACGTGAGTTTTGATGCTGATCCATTGCTCGCCGATGCTTCTTTGTCGGAATTTAATCTACTAGACATTTATTGGTACAATTTGGCAGAACAATCAAAAGCTTTCGAGGCGTTGATTCGAATTTTCCAACTGTTACTCATATCGCATAAGGTCGTAAAAGACTTCTAGCTTTTGTAATGGCATGACGTATTTCCTTTGTTTCGCAAAACTTGTCAGTTTTTATTTTCTCTAAAAAGCACAAAATAATTTACACGGTCCTTTATTTGTGTTTTGATATTCTTGAAGGTTTCGCCCCCGAAATTTCTTTTCTCATTAGAACAATTGTATAGTGAAAAAAGAAGAGGTACGACCTTCTGCCACCATTGACACACTCTTGGCGCTTGGCCCAAGACTTCATGTCCTGATTCCACAGGCAATGTATCTTCGTTCGAAATTTTGTAAAAATTTACCAAAGAAAAGTTTTTTATTTTTTGTCATGATCAAAGTCTCACGACTAAATTGCGGCCGTTTGTTTACTTCCGTTTGATAATAGGTCTGCTATCGGTCACGGGCGAGTGTATTTTTACTACATTTTTATGGACTGATAAGATCGAAATTCTACAATAAAGGCGGTGCACTCAAAAGTCGAATCAATCAGCTTTGCGGTCGTGAAAGAATGATCAAAGATGCACTGATATCAGGTTATAAAAATATTTAGGATTTGAGTCAGTGAATTGGGGACGATAATATTGATAACGGAGCGAAAATAAAATTCAGGCGGTTTTTTTCTTCATTGGAGGGGGTTCAAGTTTCGTGATTGGAGACACTCACGACGTCACTGATATCAATTTTACGTTTAATTGTATCAGAACTTTCGCGAAATGATCGCTGATTCGAGATATAAAAATTTATTTATTGTACCTTTCGAAAAGTTTATCGATTTGACGCGTCTACAATCTCGTCACGTCTGATTTGACAGACGATTGGACTTCGTTGTGTTGTGATAAAAGGCTATCGAGAAACTTGACTATTGAGATCAGTAAATAATTCAGAACTGACAATACTACGTCTGATAATTTAATAACCTAATTTCTGGGGAATTATTAAGTATTCTTTGGAGTAACTGTATTCAAAATTGAAATACTTTCAATACCAGAAATACTAGAATAATGATTGATTCTATCTCTGTATCACGAATTTGTAACAATAGCAGATACCAAACTTGCTGGTCTTGGAAGGATTCAAGTAATTTTCCTCGCTGAATATCCTACATTGAAAAATAAGACACATGATTGATGTTGGCAGTGAGATTGTGTCATGAGACAGAAGCAATCGTAGTCATGGAAGTGCTGAAGTATTGTGGCCATTAAGATATCGTTATCGATGCGATATGAATGTGTCACCATATCAGCAGAACTTTGATTGCATTGTGAAACTCGATGTTCGGATTATCTGAACAAAAGTCACAATGTTGTTGTCGTTGTTTGATTTTCATATTCGAATCTTTTTATCGAATGATCGAAGTATCAATTTTCAATAACTTTTACTACTATGCAGACAACAAACGGTAAACGTCGTTATCGGAGCTGTTTTGCAGACAAAATGTCGATTCAGACCGTCTGGAGTGATTTCCTGACCTGATTCATGGTTATCACTGACAAAACAAGGTCATAGCCATTTGTAAGTCTGCCAAAATGGGGTTCATCTGTTTATTTCCACTCTGTGACCGAGAATTCTCTTTGTGATAGTTACTATTTCGCAATTGGAAGCATCACAGCGATCATACCAATGTCACTTCTGACCTGAACCACCATCCTTCAGCGAGTGAATGTCATGCATGTCATTTAATCATTTTTGTTCGAACAATTTTTAACATTGTTCACCTTTTTCATCAGCTGGTGGCCTTGGAATGGAGCGACAGGACATCCTGAAGACACTGCAGACTACTTTTGAAGACCATGAACAACCTGTCAACAGTTTCGACACTGGAAGGAAAATCATGATGACAGCATCCCTCATCAGGACCTTCGGAATCTCTCTCTTTGGACCAGGTGAATATTGTTTGATCTAGAAATTATTATCATCAGCATTGCGGCGTGATGTCATTATTATAATTTGACATCGATGCCGTAATGCTGCTGATGTGAGTGATGAGGTGATGAGACACACAAGATACCGTTTCGTTGCTGTTTAATTACTTTATCAGAGAAACTTGGACCCAAGTTCCGCTTCGTTATCTACAACTGGTGATGTCTGATGTTTGATAGGGCAAACAGGCGGAAGTCACATTGGTACCGCATGTGTTCCATTCGAGATCGGTTAGATTCTGCTTCTGGAATGAAAATCTAAGTTTTCAGTCCCCACAGAATGTGAGCTTCCATGATTCCGGAGAAACAAACATGAGCTGACTGCACATTTCCGACTCAAGAATGAAGTGTGTTTGCTGAATCTCAAGATTTCACCAGCCTAATCATCGTACCTGAAGTTCTGCACCATCATGGAGCTCGACTACCAGCTGAGTGTGACGGCAAAAGTTGACGGCTGGTACCACAAGAATCTCAAAGCTCATACTGAGATTATCGTGGGCAACATTCCGATCATGGGATACCAGAGGCCGATTTCTGTTCCCGGAACCGCTGATGCGGATCATCCGCCTCCTTACGGTCTCGTCGTTCCGGGGACGACGTGTGAAGATTTGCGTGAGTGTCACAGTGAAAATTGATCATCCTCGAGTAGAATGTGAGAATCAGTTCATTTTCATGAAAATTATCACATTTACAGCCCCACCGAGTTACGAGATGAGCGTCCAACTTGGAAGATCGGAACAAGCTCGTGTGAAGATTGACGATGACGATGACGACAAGGTGAATTTTTCTCCCTTGTATCCGGTATACAAATTCGAGACGTGAGTCAGAAGTAGACGATTCTACGAAATGATTATTGTACCACTGTTTGGTCTGAACTTATTTGCAGTGATACAGTGACGAAATAAGGAAGCCATTTACATCAGTCAAGAGTAAATATACAAACACGAGTTTTCTAGTTATTTTTGTCTCACCTATTTGGTCACGGCTTGTCTATAGAATAGAAATATCCAACCGATAGAAACCATGAAAACAAACTTTGGATCGATTCAGACGTTCTTTTTATTTTTTTTTGCTATTATTCTCAGTGTATGATCTGATCAATGACGTTATTGATTTTTCTTCTTGTTGTACAATCGTTTTCTTCATTCTTCCTTCTATAAAGAAAATTGTAACGATTATTTCTGAACTTCTTTACAGCATTGAAATTATTCTAATCTTGACAAGTCAGATTTAGAATTTATTTCGTAAGTAATCATGAATGTAATGCGAATTATTGATCTCACATCGGAAAAAATGTAGGAGAAGACGTTCAAGCTGAAAATAAATACTCTTTGGACTATCAGCTATGCTATCAGATTTCGATATGAAAATTAGACCATCTTTATCTATACACTATCGTGTGGTTTTCAGTCATCGATATAAGAGTACATCAATATAACGTCAAGTTCGGACTAGTCTATATATATATTCGATTCAAATATGTAGAAGCAAACAAGTGCGACGACAGTTGGAAAGCTAATTATGGCCTCAATTTCCACTCCTAGCTCACAATTTCGAATCGTATTCGCACCAAAATAAATTTGAATGGGAAACAAATTTGTAAAAAGATTGAACAAAGATTGAAAAAAGATGATCAGTAACTGGGGAGTCAATTATCCTAATTTCATATGATCTAATGAACCGAACTGTACTTCCAATCGTTTGCTTTCAAAGCATCTTTTTTTATTTAGATTTCCACTATTTATTGTATTTTGGCGGCGAAATGAGAACGTTTTTGATATCACCTCAGGTATCTTCTGTAAAACACTTCAAGATATCGAAGAAAAAAAATCTACACGACGATACTCGTCACTTTAAGGAAATACTGCAATATTCGGTTGCAAATTACCCAGTGTCGGTAAAATCATTTCCACCAGATGATTTCCTCGTCAGTTTTTAGACTTGTCGCAGACGACACCTGGAATCGATCCTTGAACCCTTATTCTCGAATCTTTCCCGCTGATCACGTCACCAACCTACTTTCAACGGGGAATACCCAACGCTGCTACAGTGACGTCTGAATCACCGGAAGATAACTTATCGATAAATTCACTCCACTGTGGTTCCAAGTATCCACAGTACGTTAAGTTGTCTTTCAGTAGCTTGACGCAAACGCGTTTCACCGTGATCATCATGAGTTTAAAAAGGTTCCAAATCGTTCTCGACCAACCGGTTTATTACTCCGGTCAAAATGTCACCGGAAGATTAATCGTGGATGTAGACAGACCAAAGTCGATGAGAGGTGGCGTAGAATCTTTTCACCTCATCCAGAAACAGTTGGTACCGTATCCGAAATAGTAAACTCTGAACTTGTCATGTTTCAGCAATTTTTCTAAAATACACCGGAGCGGCTCATGTGAAGTGGACCGAGACCCAGACCGTGAACAAGCAATCCACCACAGTGACGTACTCAAGCACCGAACAGTACTTGTCACTCCAGCAACTAGTCTTTGGGAGTGAGTATGTCCGGATGTAGGATGATTTTCTTCGATGAGGCAGTGCTAATCTTCTAATTCCGCAGATGAATCCGAGGACTGCACACTCCCCGCTGGCGAGCAAAACTTCGTCTTCAACTTCCTCCTTCCCATCAACCTTCCGAGTAGCTTCGAAGGCACGTATGGACGCATAAGGTACTTCCTTAAAGCGACCATGGCTCGGAATTGGAAATTCAATCACACGACGACGCATCCGATGACAGTGATGTCATTGTTTGATCTGAACCATCATCCTCTGGCAGCGGTGAGAAATGAGAAGACATGTTCATCAAGCAATACTTGAAGTTTGTTTTCTGTTGATCAGATTCCAGTCGCGGAAAACAACAGCAAAACATTTTGGGGACACTCCCAGCCACTTTCGATGACCGTCAACATCCCGGTCCGTGGTTTTGTTCCTGGACAGATAATCCCGATCAGAGTATCCCTCTGCAATCAATCAGGGGTCAAGATCAGAGCGATCGGAGTCTCCCTCAAACAGGTGAGCTTGATCAGGTAAACATGACATTGAGTATCAGTACCTTCGCTATATGACACCGATCATCATTTGCGAAATGCGTTCTTGTACGATGTCTAGTGGGACTCTGAAGGAGGACATTCTGATATGAACAAGCAGTGCTGTAACTGTAAAAAAAGGAAGTGATAAGGTGATAAGAAACACGATATCGTCGTGATAATGGAAGTAAACGATTGAACTAGTTATCACTTCACGAGCAGGACTTCGTTATCTGTTAACTGGGAAAACATTCGGAACTTCACATTGTTCTTGTATATTGTATCAACGATTCATCGAATTTTGCTTTTCCACAGCAGGTGAAGTTCCACACAAGCAGCAAATCGAACTACAGCAGGATGCATATCTTCAAGAACGAGTTCCCCGTCCCCAAGGGACATGGGAATGAAGAGGTTCCTCTGAATCTCCAGCTTCCACCGGCGCCGTCATCGTACCTCGAGTTCTGCCGGATCATGGAGCTCGACTACCAGCTGAATGTGACAGCAAAAGTTGACGGCTGGTACCACAAGAATCTCAAAGCTCATACTGAGATTATCGTGGGCAACATCCCGATCATGGGATACCAGAGGCCAACTTCTGTTCCTGGAACCGCTGATGCGGATCATCCGCCTCCTTACGGTTTCGTCGTTCCGGGGACGACGTACGAAGATTTGCGTGAGTGTCACAGTGAGGATTGATCATCCTCGAGCAGAATGTGAGAATCAGTTCTTTTTCATGAAAATTATCACATTACAGCCCCACCGAGTTACGAGATGAGCGTCCAACTGGGAAGATCGGAACAAGCTCGTGTGAAGATTGACGATGATGATGACGACAAGGTGAATTTTTCTCCCTTGTATCCGGTATACAAATTCGAGACGTGAGTCAGAAGTGGGCGATTCTGCGAAATGATTATTGCTCCACTGTCTGGTCTGAAGTTATTTGCAGTGATACAGCGACGAAATAAGGAAGCCATTTAGCCAAGGAAAAATATACAATAACGAAGCTTACAGTCATTTCTAATCCTGCGATATTTAGAACGCGTGTCTTTGATCATAGGTCGTCTATACGATCGATAATAACACGCAATTGAAACCATAAAAACAAATTTCAGAGTGACTCAGACATTTTACAAATTTATGTCAGTGTATCACAAGCTTCGGAATCATATTTGTGCTTTTTTTTCTTGAGGAAAACTTTTGTTCAAATATTGTTCTTACAAATTATTTGTACATATTTGATAACGGAATAAAAAAAAAGAGACTCTTTAATAATGATCATCAATCGGAAAAAAATCAACCATGACATAGATGATGAGAGTATTCATTTTGGATGATAATAATGCCCGAAAGTTTAACAAATGCTCTGGTAACGTTATTCTTTGTTCATCTCAACTAAATGCCCTGATTTTTCTGAACCCAGATGAATTTTTTAAGAATCTTGTCACTATTTTGGGTCTTTGATGAATCTTTCCAAAATCCTGAAAAATCAGAGAAACGAGAAGAGATTCAATCAACGGTAAATTTAAAAAAAAAACATTTACAATTTGTAGATCGTTTAGTTTTTCCTTCAAATTTTTCTCTCACTTTACTAAATCATCGTTCCCGACTTGAAAGAATTTCGAAACAATAATCAAGATGATTGCTTTGGTATGAGATATTGGTGAGCTAGAACACGTGGGAGGTAGCACATAGTTTATCCAATCTATAAATAAAACTTCTCATACTAGAACGGCTTCCTCCCGCTATATCGCGATATCGATGTTTAAAAAATCTGACTATTTTTATCGACACATTATCGATCGCTCAAACTACATTAGGTGATTCAACGCTGAGATTATAGCCTGTAACACATTTTCGAAAAATGTTAATATTTGCAGGAGGAGGATAACGAGAAACTGAAAATTATCCCGGACCTTTGTTGATAATTACAAATATTGAATACAAGGATTTTTCCTGATTTTTTTTGTTAAATCTGTTGTATCTACGATTTTTCAACGAAATTTCATGAAAATATTTCGAACTATGGTAGTTCTTTTGTTTTCATCTCCTTTGGTGACCAAATGGAAGAAAAAAATCCATATTCTTCAAAATTGCAGACCTGGAAAAACCAAAAAGAAAAGAAGAAAGTTTCTGACAGAATTCATTGATTTTTTTTTTTGTCTAACAATAAAACTATGCATATTTTTCGTATCTACGTGACAGAATCCGAATTTTCTGAAACAAAGAACAAAAAAATAGAAACTACTTCTAGAAGCTCAATTATCCTTCTCAGGATTCTACTAATAATTTCTCTGAAACTTTCATGCATAGAAAACAAAAAAGAAAAATGATTTTTGAATTACAGGAGTAGAAGAGACAAAAGTATGACGTCACAAATGCTAAGCAAAAATACTAGAAAATTCGAATTTTTTGAACTTTCATTGTAACCATTTTTTTTCAAAGAATATTCCACAAATCGTATGAAAATTGAGGGAAGACGAATTGACGAAATGCAATTTTTTAGCAACTTCAAGTCCACGTAAAATAGAACCTCTGTTTTTGGATCATAGAAAGTGCAAAAAAAAAAAAAAAAGACTAGTTTTTTAGATTAATAGAGGAACAAGATGGGCGGATAGCATCTGTTAAATAATTCTGTTGGCGGTCTAATTCAAAATTGTTCAAGGCGTAAACATAAGCGAAGTAGTATACGGCAGTATATTGAAAAAGAAATATGCGAATAAATCTGAGCGATGAAAAATTCATCGTCTGCTTCACACGTGGTGTCGGCTTACCAATTTAGCGAAAAACACAAGTCCAGTTTCGTCGACGGTTATGGTGGGGAGTAACCAGAACCAAATGCTGCCGGAGCCGTTCGTGGTCCAGTACAACCTCTGGGCGCCGGTCCTCACGGTACTTGGCGAGCAATTTTCGCAGAGTCACAAACCATTCAAAGTTCATTATTGAATATTGTATATCTCGATGAAGTTAGACAAACACACATATTGATTATTGATAGTCAGCTTCTGTAAAGTGTCATAAAAATGGGACTGAAAAAGTTCAAGATCATTTTAGAAAGTCCAGTGTTTTTTGCTGGTCAAACTGTCAGAGGAAAGCTATGCTTGACTTTGGATAAACCAACGAAAATTCGCGGTGAGTATGAAGCAGAGGAAGTAGCATCAAAGCCATGACGTGGCTGTGAATGATAATTTGTGTCACTAGTGCGGAAAGTAACGTAGAGTGCAAAGTGACCACCTTATTCCCTTTGCAGTGCGGAAAATGAAGCCCTTGTGCGGTAAAGTGAAGCTTTTCGCATCGGGTCTTCACTTTCCACACTGCTCGAGAAATGAGGCCCTTTACGCACGCTACCACAGTTGAATTCATTCTTTGTGGCTTCTTCTCGTTTATTTCAGGGATAAAATTGAAGTACGTTGGTGACGGCAGAGTCAGATGGACGGAGACTTACACGATAAACGGGAGTCCGGTTACCTACACGTATTCTAACGACGAGACTTATTTCAAACATGAAGAAGTCATATTCAGCAGTGAGTTAAAAAACTGTTCAAAAGTTCGAATCACACTAAGAAATTGATTTTAAGTCACTCAAAATCAGCGGAAATCGTGCAAAATCATCCAATCATCCAAAATGATGCCTCGTTAAGAGTCTGTTGAATATATTCTTCATCGTAGGTTTCGACCACAGGGAAGAACTGGACGCTGGGCAGCACGTCTTCGACTTTGAGTCTGACTTGCCGAAGCATCTGCCAAACAGTTACGAAGCTTCTCATGGGAGAGTGAGATACAGTGTTAAAGGAGTCATCGACGTTCCAAAGAAAATACATTCTAAAACCAAAGCGTCCTTCACTGTCGTGTCGCTGCTCGATCTTAACAAGGATGAAAATGCGATGGTGAGCTGATTAAGATCTGTCGATGTAGATGGAAGAATCAGATCAGGAGCTTTAACTCTTTCAAATTTCAGAATGCAGTGAGCGAGGAAAAAGCCAAGACATTCTGGGGGCACCTGAAGCCCCTGACGGTTAAATTATCACTTCCAGTACGCGGCTACGTTCCTGGTCAAGTCATACCGGTGAAAGCTCTGGTGACCAATGATACCGGAGTTGAAATCAGGAAGCTGAGAATATTCCTGAGAAAGGTGAGAAGTCTAGAAAAACTGTCGAAAAAACAACAATGATGCTCTCTAATTTGTTTGAATATAGTTGAAATTTGCAATATTTTGATTCCAAGCCAAAAGACAGTGTTTCAAGACCAACTACTTTGGCTCCAAAATGGTCTGACTTAGCGACTGCACTTCCTAAACCGGAAGTGTGATGATCGTGTGATGATAACAAATTCCAAACAGACTACTTGTCAAATGAAATTTGACGTATGGACAACCTATGACCGGTTTTAGTCGACTCTTCAGCATCTAGTGGACTGAAGCAGGGTCATAAGTTGACATCATTTCCTCAGTCCCATCTTCTAAATTCCAGATAACAAATTTCCACACAAAGATCAAGACCCAGGAGGTGAAGGAGGTCGTCCTGGAACGCGAGTTGCAATTGAAGCTCGGTCACGGTTCGGAGGAGGTATCAGTGGACTTGAAGGTACCAGCGCTTCCTCCATCCCGTTTGGAGTTCTGCAAGATAATCGACATCAATTACAAACTGGCGGTGGAGGCGTGCGTCGACAGTTGGTACCACAAGAACCTCAGAATCCTTGTGGATGTCGTGATCGGGTCGGTTCCTCTACTGTGCTACCAGCTTCCCGTCGCTGCTTTTCCACTGTCAAGGTCGCCGCCGACCTTGCACTCGGAGTTCAGACCCCTGGGGGACCAGCCATCGCCCCAAGTCGCTTTTCAGCCCTATAGGGAAATCTATGGCGGTGAAGTTCGTAAGTTTTGTTTCTGTCTTCATGCCTTTTGGAAAACCTCGAGGGGTGGATCACTAGGAGAAATGTGTAGACCGCACGTTTGCTCTCTGATCCACCCCTCGGAACACCTTGAGCACCGGAAGCACTTGAGTACAGCTGATCAGTGATTATCTTTTACTCAAGCCACTCCGATATACGAGGAGACGATGGAGTACCCACTGGAAAAGAGGGAGAAACACAAGAAGAAGGAGAAGGACTTTGGGGATCAGAATTCGAAAGAGAGGCTGGGTATCGAGGACGCGGATAGCGATGGGGAAGTTGCGAGCTTTGCCCCGTTGTATCCAGTGTTCAAATTTGGAAACCGGAACAATGACGCATCGTGTGAGGGTCGAGGCTGAGGAGTTTGTTTTAATAACACGTCACTTTACTCAATTTACGTTTGGTCGCGTCATGCCTCAAGAATTCCTCCGTTTCTGTTTGTTATTTCAAAACGCGTGTAGGTACAGGAATATCCATCGCGGCATGAACATACACACAATATTTTGCCTGTCTTTATCATTATTGTTATGAATATCATTTTTTGTACCGATAGCCACAATTCGTCCATGTAACAAATAAAAGTTTCTGATTGTAGATACACAAAACTTTCTTCATGTATTCATACCTGAATCTGAAAAATTATGTGACAGGAATTTTCTCTGCATGATTAGATGAACAATGAATGCGTCAACTGCAATTCAATGCAACAAACGGTCGGATAAAAATTCGCAATGGATTCCTAGGTCTGACTCATTGAAATTATCTGATCTTTGGCAAATTCGCCGCGAAGAGATTCAAGAGATTCGTGAAAAAAGAGGCTTCGAATAGGTTCAGTTTCGATTTTGAGGAATTCCTACTTGTGCTTTTCTAACAAATTTTGCAAATTTCTATTTACCAAAATCAAGTGTAGAACGTTTCAGGTGTGTGAAAATATGAAAGTATATTGTTTGCAGGTCGTGAAAAAATGTGTGGTCCTTTTTCGAATTCCAAGGAATCGTTGATTTCGAGTACTAAATGAGGAATACCCATTGTGATCAGTCAATCATCTTGAAGATGAGATTGATTCTGATATTTTGAAAAAAAAAAAAAATTGACGTGCAATCTCAGAAATGAGCTGAAAAGATTTAAAGACCAAATATTATCAGAATTCCTACGAATTTTTATGAATTGATTATATGAATGAATATCGATTTTCTAATTATTCTATCATCTTGCTTTGATCTTCAGATGCGGCGTTTGAAAGTGACTGAAGCGATCCCAGAAGCTGAAAAAATATTGTGAAAATCATACCGGGAAAAAAAATTGCAAATTTCCAAGCATTTGATTTTCATTTTAATAACAATATGAATCTTCGAATACTTGAAATACTGAAATACCCTTGAGAGTTATCGATCCATTATTTGTCCAAATATCCTCACTCCTTGTCAATGTCGAAAACGTGTTACTTACACTTCAATTATTTCAATTTACACTTCGATGTAAATTGAAACAAGGAAAGTGTGATGACATTTGAGTGCATCAAGTGTGTAAAAGTGTCATGGCTTCAATTGCGTGACGGAACATTTCATGAACCATGCCAAAACTAAAAACTCCTCGAAAGCCTCTCGAACATCTCTTTGCACACTTCATTTTCGCCAGGGTACCAGAAGGAATGATAAATAAAATATTTCCGAGAAAATTCTAGTACCTCGAGTAATTGTCCTTCCATATTGTTTTAGAGCGAATTTCTAGCTCGTTAACATTTCTCACATTCCCATTCCTAGTTTGATTTCTACTGCAGTCTTATCGTTTTCAGTTTATTGGTCCCAAGTAACTGCGGTTTTCTGGCCCTACGACTCGACGTCTTATCTCCAAATTGCGTTGGTGGAAACAACCAACTCACTCAATGAGGCCCAGTGTAGTGGCAACCGTCGTTGAAAATGTTCGCGGGCAAACCATTTTTAACGGTGTTTAACGTGTTCGGAATCCTGTTTGGAAAGGATCCCGTCATCGGATCCAGAGAATCGTGTCCAAAGTCTGGCATCGTTGACCTGACCGAAGAGACGCCAGACTCTTCAGGGGCTGTGAATAAATCTGGCATCTTGTTTCCGCGAGAGACGATCCAGTACGATAACATTGGAAGATTCGGTTGTATGTGCGACATCAGAACATGCCAACCATTCTGTTGCCCCTTTGGTCATGCAGCAAGTTCGAAAGGCTGTGTGGAGGATGAATACAAAACAAACGCTTCGGAAATTGATGGTTCCCTGGACGCAGATGGAGTCTTCGGGTTCGTCCATGATCCTTGCGAGTTGAGGTTCGTCGAGAACACGTCGATGAAGATGTACAAGTGGACACGGGAACTTGCAAATCGTGAAAAAATTTGTGGTCCTTTTTTTGAATTCCACGGAATCGTTGATTTCGAGGTACTAAATGAAGAATACTTATTGTGATCGATGACGCATCTTGAAGATGAGATTGATTCTAATAATTGGAAAAAAAAAATTGACTTGCAGTCTCAGAAATGAACTGAATAGATTTAAAGACCAAATGTTATTGAAATTCCTACGAATTTTCGTGAATTGATTGTATGAATGAATATTGATTTTCTAATTGTTCTACCATCTTGCTTTGATCTTCAGATGCAGCGTTTGAAAGTTACTGCAGGAGCGATTCCAGATGCGCTGTATGAGCTATTTTCTATATTTCGCACTTCCGGTAATTTGACTTTCGGAATATCGGCTCGTCTACTTTTAGGTCTTCCGGAATTTTGAATTCTACCCTATCTTAGCATTGACCTTCTCCTCAGTTACTCGAAAGTAGATTTCAAACTCCATTGTTCTTCTGTATCTGCAGATATTTATAACATTTCTATTTTTCGTTCAATTTCTACCGGCTTATCGTTCACAGTCTTGTTGTTTGAAGAAAGTGCGGTTTTCCGGCTTTACGACGTGGCCTTTTATCTAAAAATCGGTTTGGTTGAATGAACCACTTCACTTGACTTGGCTCAGTCGAGTGGCAACCTTCGCTGAAAATGTTCGCTGTCAAACAATTGTTAACTGTGTTCTTTGTGTTCGGAATTTTATTCGGCAAAAATCCCGTCGACGGATCGAGAGACTCGTGTCCAAAGTCTGCCGTCGTTGACCTGACCAAAGAGACGCCAGACTCTTCAGGGGCTGTGAATAAATCTGGCATCTTGTTCCCACGAGACGTCATTCAGTACGATCATGTTGGAAGATTTGGTTGTATGTGCGACATCAAGATTTGTTGCCCAAATCGTTTTGCCCTTTTGGTTATGCAGCAAGTTCGAATGGCTGTGTAGAGGATGAGTACAAAACATATGCTTCGAAATTTGAGGATTCATTCGGCGCACATGTACTCTTCCCGTTCGTCCATGATCCTTGCCAGTTGAGCTCTATCAAGAATACATCGATGAAAAAGTACAACTGGGCGCATGACCCACCGACCGACATTACCTTGAGAAAACATTGTCTATTGCGAAGAGTCGGTTCAATGGAATATTTGTATGGAATTTGTCTCGATAGAATTAGTATTTTTCGCCGGGTATTCCCTGAGCTATTATCTGCATGGCGTTTGACTTGCGACGCTGTCAGAGGATCCTTCATGCTGTTGGCCTTGATCGTGTGCAGCGTTACACCGGAACTGAAAAACTTACAAGGATTACTACTCCGATGTTACATAGGCTCAGAGCTTACTGCGATTACGTTGTTCCGCGTTGCTCGTATTTGGATAACTGAATCAGCGACGTTACTCTACGCAATCTTACTTTGGGTCACCGGTAACGCGTAAATTATGCTATGCTTGCTATTGTCGGAAGTTTTAGGGCACTAAACATTTTTGATCTTCGACCTCGTTTCAGCTATCGCTGGGTTGGCCTTCGAAACTGCTGCTAAGTTCTGGCTGACCGCAATAAACTTTGACGTTTGGTGGAAGTTTCGGTGAGTCGATTTGCTTGACTCCTAAATACCTCAACTTGGTTTAAACACTGATTAATCTGTCTGCACGACTGGCACTCAATTGCAGGAGGTTCCGCTCGAATCAACATGTCAATCCGAGAGAATACGAAAAGGCAAGGTTCGTGCGATACTCCATCTGCACATCGGGTGGATCAATCATTCTTACCACGATTGACTTAGTCTGCTTGATCTGGTTCGATGTAGCCGGTGAGTTCCTGTTTCATCCTTGAATAAGAGACTAGATTATATGATGATCAAGAATGTGGAAAGTAGGCGATATCGGTCAAATTGTGCAAACCTAGCACAAAAAAGACCTCTTTGCAGATCCCACCGATACGATGATTTTTCTGTCACTCACTGTCTTATTTTTCCCCGAGTCATTTCAGATCCTTTGACGACGTCGACATTCGATTCCATACGCTGGACGTTCGTAGGCTCTAATTCATTGCCATTCATCATCTGTGGCTTTCTCTCCATCTACATGTTCGCCTCAACGGCTTTAACAATTAGACGGCAGAAGAATGAGATCGCTCACGCAGTCAATGACGGTGATAGACATCACAAAGAGAATATAAGCCAACAACGGTAAGTACTGTGATCTGACAGACTATCGTTTGTAATTATTTAGACTAACTGATCACAGTGTAACTTTTTCCGTCCAAGATTCAACCTGTATCTGGGATTATTCACGTTGATGGGATGCTACAAGGTATTTTACATACCTGAAGTCTTTTGGGATCTTCCCATGTACGAAGAAGTTCTGCGGGCACTCGACGCTCTTCATGGAGTCAGGTGATCAAAATGCTGCACAAGTGTGGCGTCTGTCGTCGACCTCATCCGACACCCGTTGTTGAAGATGGAAACGAAAACTTGTGATACACTGTTCTCAGAGGGCCTGTCACCGCTCGCAATACACTTGATTATATTTTATCTTGCACTTTTCATTCCACTTTGTTCCTGACTTTATCCCCTGCAATTCGTACTTTACGAGCTGATCTCAATGATGCTGAAAAATGAATACCTATCAATAATTATTCAAATATTGGACAGAATAACAAAGAGAGAAATCATAGATAAGATAAAAACAACACAAATAGCGATTATACAGATATGTTTGTTGAAATAAAGGACAGAAACTCACAGACAAAAATAGGTTGGGGTAACTGAATATAGTGTAGATTCGAAAGATGACATGTTGTCATCACTCAAGTATTCTGACAGATTATTTTTAGAAGGCAATCTTCTGTACTGATGTCAATAACGTTTTGAAATAAAAACCAGTCCCTCTGATTATGGGAACCACAGAAATTACCTGACAATGAGTTGTCCGGCACTGACTTGTTTCTGTAAGACCTTACACGGATTTTTTAATCTCACGAATATGTATTATGGTACGCTGGAATTTTTTTCGGTTGACATTGAAGTCAATTATCATTTCGATGATAAACTAAATATCCACAAATCGTCTGGAAGTTGGTGGAGTTTATCCCTGTCTTATGTCCAGCGCAAGTCGTTTATCTCCAATCCTGTCAAACTATGTTATATTCCGGAAATGAGTCGCTTGTTTTGATCAAGTCCGCGTCAACTGCGGTGGACGCTGTCGATAAGCTTCAACCAGCTTCGACTAGCTTCTAGGACGTTGTTTTCTTCATAGAATTTCATTCAATCTGATGATATATCATTACAAATCCAGGCGTCATACATCTATTGCTATTTTCTATGATCGTCACAGTACGTTTTTTGAGCTCAACATGCTTTTTGAGTACGATTGCAACACTAGTAGCTCGATAACGTTTCTCAGATGTCTATTCCTAGTTTAATTTCTGCGAGTTTATGGTCTGCAGTCTTGTTGTTGCGAGGAAATGTGGTTTCCTGGCCTTGTCTTTATCTCAAAATCGCGTTGGTTAAATGAACTTCTCCGATCGATTTGGCTCAGTCGAGTCACAGGCTTCGCTGAAAATGTTGCCTTCTGAACGATTGTTCGCTGTGCTTGCCGTGTCCGGAATTATACTTGGAAAGAATCTCGTCAACGGATCCAGAGACTCGTGTCCAAAGTCTGCCCTCGTCGACCTCACAGACGAGACGCCAAACTCTTCGGGGGCTGTGAATAAATCTGGTATCTTGTTCCCACGAGCGGTGATTCGGTACGATAACGTTGGAAAATTCGGTTGTATGTGCGACATCAGGATATGTCGACCATTTTGTTGCCCTTTCGGTGATGCAGCGGGTCCGAATGGCTGTTTAGAGGACAAATACACGTCAATCATTTCGGCAATGAAGGGTTCCGTCAACGCAGACGTAGTGTACGTGTTCGTCCATGATCCTTGCCAGTTGAGCTTCATCGAGAAAACATCGATGAAGAAATACAACCGGATGTTGGCCAACCCGCAAGACATTTACTTCAGAGAATATTGTCTGTTGCGTGAAGTCGACTCGATTCAATATTTGTACGGAATTTGTCTCGATAAAAACATTCTTTCTGGCCTCGTATTCTACAAGAGCATACCCACATTTCATTTGACTTGCGAGGGCATCAGAGCATCCTTCATACTGGCGACCCTGATCGTGTACAGCGTTACACCGAAACTTAGAAACTTACAAGGATTACTACTCCGGTGTCAAATAGGCTCGGAGGTTGCTTCATTGACGTTGTACCACGTTCTTAGTATTTGGATTGATGAATCATTGACGTTACGTTACCAAATCTTAACTTGGGTCATCGGTAACGTGTCAAATATGCAAAATTGGATCCACCTAAACTCTTTGGGTACTAAAAATTCTTTATTCTCTAACTTGTTTCAGTTTTCGCCGTGACTTTTTTCAATGCTGCTCATATGTTCTGGCTGACCATGTTGAACTTTGACGTTTGGTGGAAGTTTCGGTTAGTTGATTCGGCTGACTCTCAAATGCTGATCAATCGATCTAAACGACCGGTGCTTCATTGCAGGAAGTTCAGATCCAATCGACGTACCAACTGGAAGGAATACGAGAAGGGAAGGTTCATGTGGTACTCCATCTGCACATGGGGTGGATCAATCATTGCGGCCTCGCTCTATTTAGGCTTCTTGATTTGGTTGGATGTAGCAGGTATGTTTCTGTTCTATTCTCGAAGTAGGCGATTTCCTCCATTTTCAGAAATACTGTTATTTGCCATGTCGAATTAATGGCGACTCACATCCTCCATTCAATTCCAGATCCTCTGACGAAGTCAACGATCCGTTTCATGTACCTGACGTTCGTATGCTTTCTGCCACTGCCATACATCATCTGTGCCTTTTCCTCCGTCTTCATGTTCACCTCAACGGCTTTGACGATCAGACGGCAGAAGAAAGAGATCGCGCATACAGTGAATGACGTTGATAGACGTCACAAAGACGATATGAGTAAGCAACGGTAAGTAGTATCGTTTTAAATTATAAAGACTACCTGATCGCAGTGTCACCTTTTCGGTTCAAGGTTCAACCTGTATCTGGGATTGCTAACATTGATGGGATGCCACAAGGTAATTGACCTTGCGGCGATATTTTCGATGAATCCTGTGTACATGAACGTTCGGCATGGACTCGGAGCGCTGCATGGTGTCTTGACATTTCTTATATTCGTGTGGAAAGACGACGTCAAACAGTCGTTCCGGAGTCAGGTCATGAAAATACTTCAGAAGTGGAGAACCCGTCTTCAACCTCATCCGAAACATGTTGCTGAAAATAAAAAGGAAACATCGTGACACACTATTTCTCAGAAGGCAGTCTTAGACTCTTTATTTCACCGTTCCCTTCTGTATCTTGTTCAATTCTCACTTCGATGAACGAAGAGCAGCTAGTAATTACTTGTTTCACTTTTCATCAATACCTACTATCCTTTCCAATTTTTATCAGATACTGTAGCTCTCATAGATCTTAAGGTGAAGCATGACGTGACTAACGTTTTATCTATGGAGGTTATGATTACGATCACGAAAGTGGTAATTCTCTCGTTGGAAAAACCATCTTAACTCGACCACACCAGTCGAGTGGTAACTGCCGCTGAGGATGGTCACCGTTCAAAGATTGTTCTCTTTTCTTCTCGTCTTTGGTATTTTTCTGGAAAAAAATACCGTCACCGGATCCAGAAATTCGAGTTCAGTAGGAGCTTCAGACGATGCTGAAACATTCGGACTTCCGTGCGAGGTGAAGACGTGTATTCGTATGTTTTGCCCTCCGGGTTACGCAGGGGGCGGAAATGGTTGTGTAGAAGATCAATTCACATCCGATTATCTAAGCTACGAGAAATTCAATTCTGCGGGGATTGACTTACGCCTGTTCGTCGATGACCCTTGCCGGCTGAGCACGTTGGGCGCTCCATCGCTGAAAAAATACTTCTCATTTCCATTGGATATACCAGCCGATACTGAGTTCAATAAATGTTGTGCACTGCGTGCAGTTAATTCGACAGACTTTTTGCTCGGTATGTGTCGTTGGATTTCAATTTGTGAAATATTCTCGCTGGAGACATCTCGCGGATGGTATGATAAATTCACTAATATTTTCGAAATACTCTGTACACTGGCGACCCTAATCGTGTACAGTGTCGTACCGGAACTGAAGAACTTCCAAGGATTGCTAATTCGATGCCTTGTGGGCTCGACTTTCTACACCGCAACATTGATTCTCATTTGCACATACATTATTGAGGGATCTTCGACGTGCAACCAAGTCTTCATCTTAATCAGCGGTAATTCGTCGATCATTTGATCTTTCAGGAAATCAAGGTTACTCAAATTTGCTATTCTGCTTCCGACTTCAGGTACGATTCTCATTTATTCCAGCTACGTTTCTCTTTTCTGGATGATGGTCATGAACTTTGACATTTGGCGGAAGTTCCGGTTAGTCAATTCAACCTTCTCTTCCGAAATGTCCGAGCCAACTGAAATTGCCTTTTATTCTAGGAAGAACCAACCCAATCGTCACCTGACCACGAAAGAATACGAGAACACAAAGTTCTTGCGATACTCTCTCTTCGCGTGGGGTGGACCACTTATTCCTACCTCGGTCATTTCAGGCTGCTCAATTTGGGTGTATGCAGTCGGTGAGTTTCGCTCCATACAAGTGTGCAACCATTTTTTTTTTTGCATTTTAAGAGTACGCTGATTTCAGATGGCTGGAATGATCCGAAACTCCTTCTCATGTTTCTGCTGATGCTGTGCCTCTGGGTATTGACGATCATCATCTGCGTGATTATCTATGTCATCACGTTCATCGCGACGTCGTTATCGATCAAGCGGCTGATGAACGAGATCGCGCATGCAATTGAAGACGTTGAAAAGACAGTAAACAATGGTAAATATGAGACGATCGTGGGAATGATGGATACGAATTGGTAACAATGTCACCCCTTGTGTCTTTAGGATCAACCTGTATTTGAGACTGTTCATATTGATGGGATGCTCCTCCATATTGACGGCTGCTGGATCCTTCTGGGACAATGACATCGCCCATAACGTCATAATGACACTCGATTTGCTGCAGAGTATCTTGGTATTACTTTTATTCGTTTGGAAGGACAGCATAAAACGATCGTTTCGGAATAAAGTTGACAACATACTGCAGAAATTGAAAACCTCTCGCCGACTTGATGCAATGCCTGTTGTTGCAAACGAAAATCACGAACTATGACCGAACTGTGCCAATTGTTACTTGATCACCTTATCTTGCATATTTTATTTTGCTTTTCTCGTATTGTACTCCCGCCACTTCTGTATCCTGTATCCTGTATTGACATTCGATGTATATGAATAACATTTGGCAAAATTGAATCCATGTGAAGTGATCATTACCTCAACCACTTTTCTTCGACATACTCGGTAACCGGTAATAGTGCAATTATGATGACGATAAGAATTGCGCATGGACTGGAAAAAATCGGAATAAAGAGGATGCAGATAGGAGAAACGGTGGTCGATTATCTTCAAACCGATGTGGTAGATTATGACATGCCATCATCCACCTCAGCCAGCTTGGTGATGCTTGAGAACTTTGCTTCGCTGTTTTGAACTCTGTAATGAACAATAATCGCGAAAAGCCTCAAGTAGAGGACTATTTCATGTTCATTATAACATTTTTTACCGGATTATATTTTTAATGTTAAAATGACATAAATTCTTCTTTTATTGATTAACCCGAAATGTAAAAATGACACAAGTATAGAATAGACCGACTGGGACACTTCTTCTAGTTAGATTATTTTTACACGCTGGTTTCTGACGCGTCACACCCTGGTGGGACACGCAGAGTTATCAGTCTAGGTGTCAGGGGCCTCGAAATCCCGATTCAATTATTTAATCACCTATCAAATCAATTTGAATAGAACCAAACGGCCGGCATATTGACACTCCCTGCTCAGTTCGAACGTCAGTCATCTCGCAACTATCGCTGAATACACTTGCATCTCATTGTCAACGATCCTCGACCATGTACCAGCCATTTTTTGGTATGGAAAGCTATATTCACGTCATGTATCGACTCTCTGTGGCTTGGCCTCTCTCTGGGCTGGAAATAGATACAAAAATATTCTGGACTTTCTTGAGTGTGGCCACACTCTTCACGCTGGCAACCTTGATCCTGTCTATCGTCGTACCGGAGCTGAAGAATCTACAAGGATCTGTGGTCCAGCGATATTTGGCTTCGTACCTCGCCTGGGTGATCTCGATCCTACAATCCAATTCGTCGCAGACACTGATTTGTGGTAACTGAACAAAACCCGTATTCTAGTAGCAATATATATAGTCTCGTGAAGAAATCGACTTCCAAATGGGAAAAACTACCCATAGCCCTTTTAGAGACCTCGTAAGAACGTCACTTGACATTCCTAAAAAAGCCCTGGACAGTTTTCCTCATCAAATAGTCAATTTCCATTGTCTTCTTAACCTCTCGGACTGTCGAAGTTGAAGCCCATTTATTCCCACCACTAAGCTATGGTGTACCTGAACTCCTCAACTTGAACATGACAATTTCGAAGGTCAAGCGAGGTTCAAATGTATCAGGCTAGAAGATCCCTTCACTCTTCTGATGATTGCAGAGTCTTGGATCACATATTTTGGCACCGCTCGCTTGCTGTGGATTAACGTAATGGGGCTTCGATATTTGGTCAACATTTCGGTATGTACCATCAGCTCGAATGATTCAGTTCGTCATATTTTCTGGTGAATCGAATGAATCGACTATCATTCAGAAATGCAAATGATTCTGAAAGAATGAACAGCCACATGTTGATTCATTTCAGAAAGATTCCCCTCGCTTGAAACGTCCAATTGAAAGTTCGAAAAAAGATTCGATTGGTTCACTACTCGATCTACGCTTGGAGCCTTCCAATTGTTGTCGTCTTTCTTATGTCGATCCCTTACTATTTGATTCATCGTAGTTACTACTCATCGTCAGATAAGTGATGCTCAATATTCTTGAGTGAAGCCACATGATGTGTGCGAAGTTCTTTTTTCAATTATGAGGTGAATCTTGCATTTCAACGTTGCATTCAAGAGGTTCCTTGGTCTGCAGCCAATCATTTCCTGGTGCTCGCACTGTTTTTGATCCGTATTGGCGTTGCTATATCGAATATATTCTTCTACGGCTTTACGCTGTTGGGAATCAAGAACCGAAAGAAGACAACGACGGATGTAGTCGACGGAGTGAATCAACATCGCAAAAATCGTGATCGATGGTACAAGAAATTTATTTAGTCAGCTTTGCTATAATTTGAATAATTGAATCTGGTCTGACTTTAAGTGACGTGTTTCAGGTTCATCTTGTACGCCAAACTCTTCATCATATTGGGACTTTCGACGATATCTTCCAAGGTCAACCACACCGTAATACGCATGCTGTTTCACTGTATGTTGGGCTGTGGCTGAGCCGGAACTCTGACGAGCTGACCAAGCCCTCCTGGAGTTCAAATAGTGGTATGAGCCTGGATTTTGGGGCCCCTGGGACCCCGGGTTTCACCAGTCAATTAATCGAATTGATTAATCACTCAGAGTGATAGAGAATAGGTGGCTGATCAACGCTTCTGTTCAGTTCCTCAGTATTGTTCAGTGGTTTGAAGACGCACGTCATCATTTACCAAGATTCAAGTTGATCTGTGCAATTATTGCGTGCTTCGTATTCTTCGCCATTATCTCCACTACGAATCCAGTAATGGAAAAGTTGACTGGAATTTTTGTAATATTTTGCACAAGTGTTACCCTGCTATTCACATTAACTACCTTTATTGTGTACAACGTCGTACCAGAGTTGAACAATCTTCAAGGATTTATGCTTCGCCGGTACTTGGCTGCATACTTCGGACTTGTCGTGCAAACGGTTTCTTTATTTTCCACAAATATCGTAGACCAATTGCGGGGGAATGTCATATGGTCTGTTATTGGTAATTCATTCATGTCTACCCCAATGATAAAAACTGCGGGACCTTAGGCGATGAATCTCTGCAAACTCTTTACTTTCAGTTTCTGGGACACTGTATTTCACTTACGCCTCTCTGCTTTGGCTCAACGTGATGAGCTTCGACATTTGGCGAACATTCAGGTAAGAAGGATCAAACATATCACCTCAATATTGGTTTGCCCTATACGTAACGTGGATGAAGTTTATACAATCGCCGCCTTCGGGTACTTGGCGACGATTCGCTACCGCGAATCTTGATCGTCGAATTCAGTATCAAAACCATCGAAAGCGGACATAAGTTTGTATCAAATGATGTAGTGAATCTGAAGAAAGCTTAAAACATGACATACATGGCATACATGATGTCAACTGGACTTTGAAGTTGTTTAAACGAGCATTGTCTTCATATGCTTCGAAATCCAGTGTGTGTACGAAAATATAATTCCGTTTCAGAAAGACGATGTTCAGTCGCGACGTTAGTCCGAGAGGCTGTGAAAAATCTAAATTAAAATTAATGTACTCGGTCTATGCTTGGGGCAGTCCAATGATAATCTGTATCGTGTTTTTCATCGCGGCAGAGCTTCGTAAGTTCTAAATCATCCTTCTGTTCCTCATCAATAACGATTGATTAAAGTGTATACTAATTAAACGATAACAGTTTCAGATAATCCTGAATTTGGCATTCCGATCTTCGTTCTCACGAACGTCATGCATTTTTTGATAGTAGTTAGCGTAACTATTTCCAATACATGTTTCTACATCTCAACGGCCATAACAATTAGAAAGAACAAGAAGGAAACAGGACGCACTGTCAACGGAGTTAATAGACATCACAAAGAAAATGAGCAATGGTTTGGATTCTCCCTGACTTACGGATACATAAAACCTCCGATCGTGCGTCAAATGGCCTGAAATCAACTGACATTGTTCCCTGGTTTGTTTCAGGTTCAACTTATACGTGAAACTGTTTATAGTAATGGGAGGCCGTACGATACTTTGGTTTGTGCAAATATTTGTCCGATCGGTAGAATATTTTGTATTCTTTGTCACAATGGAAGCGGTCGATGCTGTTTGTGTCTTTCTGATATTCGTATGGAAAGATAACGTCAAACGATCGTTTCGAAACCAATTTTCCGGAATGATGAACGAGGTTGGCGCCTTATTCCGTCGAGAACCAACGATAACGATTACAGATTGAAATTAAGAATCGCACAGTAAAAGCAATTCGAATCCTCGCTCAACTTCCACACTCACATCCCGAACTCCAACTGCAGCACGTTTCATAATTATCATTGTTCGATAGTAACTGATTACTGATAAGATACGTACGAATACATAATTTTAAACGTATATTCTACCAGCTTATTACGCCTGTGGTCTCTTTTTCCTAAGAATAAGTGTAACAAAAACATAATAAAGCACTGGAATATCACTTTTCCTTCGATTTCCTTCAGATATGTAGATTTGTCACTGGAAGAAGGAAAATACAATATTTCCAAAACCCCACAAACTCATCCCTCAAATTGCGACATTGCGAAAACTCATCAGTATCACTTCGTTTGGTAGGGTAGTCATATCTGTCACCGATTACACGAAAGCTTTTGTACAGTTCTGCAAGTTTGATTGAATCGACTTGGTCAAGCATCGTCAATTCCGTTCGGTCAGCGAATCAATTTTTACTTCAACAGTAAAATTCTTGTTTTTTAGGATTCACAAACTTGACACAACGATTCGATCAAGGTTTTAATTTATACCCATTCTTTCGTCGCACGCAAGCGGAAGTATGAAACCACGATAAGATAACAAACGTTCGGAATTATGTAGTTCACGATATTCACTGTCTCCAAGAGTCTGGTGGATGTGAAGAAAAATGAGAAAGCAAAAATAAATGTGATAAATCATATAATGTTACTAATGGAATCATCTAGTCATCCATCATATGACTTTCTTAAAAATCACTTGTCGTAAGGTTCCAGAAACACGGTTGATTCGATCATGTCTCTCGACGTCTCATTTTCTTCGTAGAGCAATTCTTCATCACATGAATGAAGGAAACTGAAGAAAAAAAATCCTGTCCTATGAGTTATGGTCAGATATCGAAATTTAGCTACAACCTAGTCACTCTTTTGCTGATAACTTGATCCAAAAATTTTTGAAGTATGAAGAATTTATTTAATCACGCCGTGGTCCCCTTAACGTCCTCATCCTATTTTCTTCTAATTACCACAACGCCTGACGTAAATCAGTGTTTGGAAGTCGGGTGCCGCAGGAATTGATATCAGCTTATCGAACCGGGAAAACAATAGTAGTAACGGCGCTGCCTGTCCGAAGGAATTATCGTAAGATCCTGTTTGCCGGTCAGTCTTTCTTTGGAAACTCAACGCGATGGTTCTCTCGGAGGAAGAGTGTGTTCTTGGATCTCAGATATTCACAGATTTGGTGAATTCGTACGAATTCGCCATGACTCTGTTCATCGGTAAGCTCATTTCACTGTTCTTCGTTACGGCCACCTTTGTGGTATACATGATGACACCGAGACTGATGAATCTCCGGGGTTCGATGATCTGCGGCTACTTGACGTCGTACATCGGCGGTACGTTCGTGCTTTCTTGTTTTTTGGCATTCATCAATTGCCCCGACGACAATCGCAACTGCAGCCTTCTGGTCGTTATCGGTAATATTTCGTATCGTATATTCATATCAGCTGATTTTTCACAAGGTAGAAGATTTTTTCTTGATTTTGGCTCAATTTTCTGCTTGGTCCAATTCCTCTTTCTTCGACAGAACATCAGAATTTGTCATTTTGTGTTACAAGAATCACTTAATAAGATTTTTTTGTGACGGTGCGGATCTTTCAGTTTCAGGAATTTGGTACTACGTGATGGCTTCTATGTGTTGGCTGAACGTCATGTGCTTCGACGCTTGGAAAAAAATACGGTGAGCTTTTACCCTCCACATACATTTCGTTTCCGATAACATTTAATGGATTTTTCCAGTCGTTGCGCTGAATTTCATTCAGACATTCGGTAAAATTTTCTCTGTCACGTATTTACGACCATTCCTACTGACATCAAATTTCTGAGACGACTTTCCAAACTGTTTCACAGTACGAAAAAAGGAATGTTTGCTTCATTTTCAGGATGTTTCGATCCGACCAGGATCCCGAAGTCGATGAACATCCGGAGTCGAATTACAACAATTCCAAGTACGCTTGGGGTGGTCCAACAGTTTGGATGCTGCTGTTGGTCGGATTCACCGTCGCTTCAAATTCGGATTGTAGGATCAAGAGAATGTCGAGGACGAATCTGAGCTTGCGATGACTCAGAAAGGACGAAGTTCACAATGATTTTTCAATCATCGTATGAATTCGTTTTCCAGATAGTGTGAAATTTAACTTCATAACGACGATGGCGGTCCTGCCGGCTGCTATGATCACAATTTGTAACACATCTCTATTCATCTTGACGGGAACGTCAATCAAGAAGCAGGAAAACGGAAGGGAAGATTTGTTCGATCAAGTGGATCTACTGCATCGAGAGAATAAACAATGGTACGTCGAAGAGTGAAACTTTGACGATGATGACAGCCTTCCCGGGACTTTCGACTATTGTGTTCCAGGTTTTCCTCATGCGTGCAGCTGTTTC
Source organism: Euura lappo (assembly GCA_018257835.1). Taxonomy (NCBI): domain Eukaryota; kingdom Metazoa; phylum Arthropoda; class Insecta; order Hymenoptera; family Tenthredinidae; genus Euura; species Euura lappo. The sequence goes on from JAEUYN010002033.1 coordinate 142,723, forward strand.
TTCTCATGAAGATCCCATTGATCCTCTTGGCTGGTGGAATATACTGGCAAAATCTGACCGTCTTCACTCTCGGTTCTGCACTGGAAGCACTGCAAGGTTATTTGATCTTCCGGATCTTCGTGTTCAAGAAGATGCGGCATCATGATTCCGCTCACGGTGGTGAGGAAGTTCATATTTCTGGAAACGGCACCGCTAAATCTGTCGTACTTTCGAACAGTACGAGAAAAAACGACAATCTAGTGGAAAAGAAGGTTAAAAGGAAGAAGCGTTCGATAGCTATCCTTAAAACTGTTGAAAGAATGATAACAAAAAAACTGTTAAGAAACCACTGATTGTCAGCCTGTGTACCTACGATTGTTACACTAAGATTGAAATACAAAGCAGATACAAAGTTTGCTGGCAGAATTCGTGTGTTTTTCTTTTCTGGAGTATATCAAATTCGAAAATTGTAGTATAATAGTCTAGTTGGTCTGGCTAGCAGGTGAGTGCAGTGGGCGCGAATTTTCTACGCCGACCAGGTAAATGTAACTTTTTTGCTAATTAATATTTTTCGGAAATTCCGACGCCATTTTGAACACCAGCCAAGATTTGACAAATTAAAACTATAGCCAGTATTCAAAACCGATCGTAGCGATAGAAAATAGCGAGGCAAATCCTCCGGAAAATGCGATTTTTTATCGATTTTTATCTGCAGTCTCATATGTCATCAACTTTTTTGGAACTTCCAACGCCATTTTGAAGAGCAGCCAAGATCCGACAAATTGAAACTACAGCTATTATCTCAGCTGAATTCTGTCGATGGAAACTGGTGGGAGACATCCCTCAGAAAAAACAATTTTTGATGGAATTTTGACGCATCTCACGTGAATGTTACTTTTTGGCCAATCAATAATCCTTACAAATTATTAGCTACTCGGCTGAGACTTTCGTGCATCAGAATTCCAATTCATAAAAACTGATGCTTGATGCTATAGTTTATCGTGTCTCACTTTTAGTATGCAAAGTGAATGCATAACCACTGTACAGTCTAAAGTTGGCTAGGATTCAGACATTAGATTTCAGACAGATTGTTTCAGCCCTGATCTCACAAATTAACAACCCGTACAGCATCTCACTACCTATTTTTCATAAAAATTGAATATTAAAAAACGTTTCGGGTCAAAATTGAATTTTCAGAGGATCTCGGTGCCTATGTTCGATGACTGGCTCCGGAAGTGACGTTGAACGTTTATAAATCGCCGGAATACTGCGTAAATCGATTTCTCATCGAAACCCCGTTCATTCCCCCCTTAAAAATTCAATATAAGAAAAGTTTTATATCCTTGGAAGGGTGAAAAATTGAATCTTAGGTCCCATTTTCTATCAGCGGCTCCGGAAGTCACATTGAACGTTGATAAATGGTCTGAATACTGCGTAAATCGGCTTCTTATCGAGATCAAGTCAATATTTTCCATTGACATCGAATATAAAAATAGTTTTATATACGTCGTAGCGCAAAAAATTGATTTTTCAAAGGATCTCGTGCAGAATCTCAGCGCGAGTATTGTCACCGCGTGCACAATTCTGCGCGGTCCATAAAATCGTCTGCGAACTGCCGAGATGAGGTAAATATCCACAAAATACATCAACCATAGAATATAACACATTGATCTGCGTTTGCGTATGCGCAGAGATGCGTGATCCGTCTGGCCGCCCTGCAGACATACCGGGGTACGCGAACCAACAGGTGACGAGAGAGACACTCCCTCGAACAACATCCAGGCTCCCTTAGTCCCTTAGTGCCAAAACGCACAAGATTTTCTGCACAACCCTGATTATTATCATTATCATTTTTTTTTCATTCTCTTTTTTACAATCTTTGTGCGAATTTTACATCTGTACAGTGATCTAAAATTTCGTAAGTAAGACAAAAATAAGAAAAACGTTTAGAAAATGTGGTTTCATTCCGAAACGAACGTTAAAATTCTAAGTGGTGAGAGAATTTTTTTTTTTTTTTAAACACAAATAATATTTTTTTATGATTTCAATTTTCTTTGACGAGTGAAGTGATAGGAAAACTAACCTGTTGGATTCGGCATATGAAGGAGTGATGGTAAAACGATCGTTTGAACAGTGAAAATATTGTTGAATTGATTGTTAACATGATAAAACCGCTAAAATTTCAGTTTTTTTTTTCCAATGGTGTGAAAATCATTATCACGTGTGAAATTTGATGATCGCGATAACAGGAATTGATTACAGTCAGATTTATTATACTGCGATAGTTTTTATTTTGTGATGAATCAATATAATCTAAAATGATATCCGAACGTATGAAACGTGATTGATTATTGGAAAATCGACGTATACGCCAAGAATTGGTTCTAAAATGCGATTATATCAGATGTGAAAGTTTTGAACGGTGCGATGTGACGAGTTGTATGGAACAACAATACTGTACGTACATACTGTACAGAAGTTAGTTTCCGACAGCGCAGCTGATCAAAGGTGAAGTACAACAGAATATTCAACATTCAATATTCACATAACAGTTTTGAAAATTCAAAATCATTCGGAAATTTCATAGCCAAGACTTACACGAAATTTTATGTACAGAATGTTTTGGGAAATTCGGCTGAATACTCATGTCATGTGAAAATTCGTGATAATTTCATTCAAAAATGGGTTTCCAATTGGCACAATAATCGCCGAAGTCGGATCACAAAATATTGCGGAAGGAACCAAAAAATGAAAATTTCGGGCTTCTAATCGGATGGACGGTTGATAATTGACTGAAACACCGTTTCTCACTGGAAAGTAAAAAAGAATCCTGATATGTTTCGAATATCTGAGACAGTTTCATAAATTTAACAGAACCGTATCGATATTGAGATAAAGTGATTGAAAACTCGGCATGTTTCTTCGATATTAAGACACAAACATGAAATTTCAAGATTTTTCCAACACTGTAGCGAATGAGACTAATTTCAAATTCAATTTCAATTAAACCACAGACACTCGCCTCTGCACCTAGTTTATAAATGGGGGATTCCAGGTCAAATCGACCGGCTGATTTCCCTGACCCCTTTCGATATGTTTGCCCTTTTACACAGTGAAAGTACACGTTGAAAGGATCGGCTGTGAATTTTGTCAGATTTTTCTGACCAAGTATTTTTTCACTACAGCTGGTCAAATAATCAGCTTTTAGCGTTTTTTTGATTTTTCAAGCCAACATAGCTTGAAATCCAGATGAGCGATGAAAAAAGTTCTCATACAAAAGTTTCGCGTCTTTCTTTGAAATTTCTGAAAATCATTTTTTGCAATTTTTTGTGCCTCGCGAAACTGTAGTTTTGGTTAAAAATCTTCGAAAATCTTCAGTAACAAAAAAGTGCCCTGATCGAATTGGCTGAAATTTTTACGCAGCATGTCTTTTTCAATGCCAAAGGTTGTCTGGAAATTTCAAAGTGGGCTAATCAGTGGTTCAAAAGATACATCAACAAATATTCGCAAGGTGGCGATAATTCGGCGATTATGAGGTCGCCAAAAAGTTTTTTCGGCCGCAGTTCAAAAATTCAAGGGCGATCACCAGTAGGTAGACAAGAATAATGAATTTTAATGTTGAATTTTCGAATCGTGGCCAAAAAACTTTTTTTGCGACCTCATAATCGCCGAATTCTTGCCACTGTGCGAATATTTGTTGATGTATCTTTTGAATCACTGCTCGGCCCACTTTGAAATTTTCGGACAACCTTTGGCATTGTGAAAGACGGGCTGTGCATAAATTTCAGCCAATTCGATCAGGGCACTTTTGAGTTATGAATGATTTCCACTCATTTTGTATTAAAACTACACTTGAACGGGGTATTAAAAATCTGATGAAAATACTCTCGAAAAGTTCACAAAAAGCCTCAAAATTTTGGTATTGGAACTTTTTTCATACATTGTTGACGTTTTGAGCTATGTAGGCGTGAAAAATAAAAAAAAATTGAAAATAAATTTATTCGATTATTTTTCGTGATAGAATGATGAGTCAAAAAAATCTGAAAAAAATCACAGTTCATCCTTTCAACATGTAGTTCGACTGTGCAAAAGGACAAGAAGATCGAAAGGGGTCAGGGAAAAAATCCCGTTTTTTCGGTCGATTTGACGTGGAATCCCCCAAATACATGTTCAAAATGTTCATGCATAATGGGCTGTTTGAATCCTTACATGAAGAATGAATCTTAAAAATTCAATTTCAGGAATAGAAAATGCCCCAAGGAGGATTACAGTGGCAGGGAACTCAGAGGAGAGCCTGTGCTCCCGGCGCTCATTGGAATGTCCAGGTGAATCTTAATTCTTTATGGACGTTTGACCGCATGAATGCAAATCGGGTGTCTGATGGCATAAGGTCGTATGATTTTTTTTCTCTCCCCATTCGGTCTAAAAATGGTCCAGAACGTGTAGATCGATTGAAATAACGAGATCGAAAGCTGTAAATGGCAAAAGATCGTATGTTGGTCGGATACGTCGTTCTTTCGTTACAATTTTGAGGAAAATTGAGAAAAAAAACCGTAAAGGCAGAACGTCGTAGGCGCCAATTGGGAATTTCTTCTCTCCTCGACCAAAAAGTCATTGAAAAACACCTGAAACGTGAAGATAAATTGAAAAAACGAACGTTTCGAAAAATTCGATGGAAAAATATTCGTTGTTGAAAGCAGAAGGTCGTAGCGACGATTTTTCAAATTTTTCTTGGTGCTTAGGACCTTCTGCTTTTAATCGACCCGATATCAAATTTCAACGTTCGTGAACGAATCTTCGGGTTTTTGTACCAAATTCAATAGAATAAGAATGAAGTAGAAAAAACGGTCCTTCGAAGTTTCACTGAAGAGGGAAGAAGAAAAACGCTCAAAGCTCGGGTGTAATGAGACCGCTTCACCGCAATTTCGTATTTCGGAATCGTCATCAAGAATATTACGAGTACTGGCAGTCGAATGGCTGGAAAAGCGGATAAGAGTCACGCGGTAACAAAGGCGAGTGCTCAAGAATGAAGGAGGAGCTGGTTTACCCCGAGGCTTTCGGTTCGAGGACCCAGGTCGATTTTTTGCTTGAATCCCAATGTACAATACGTCCACCTAAATTGACGGTGATTCACTTTTTGTTTGGAGAAAATGGCTAATTTGAGGGTGGCAAAGAAAAGGGGCAGGATCGTTTCTACAGAATCCGTTTCTACAGATATCGTTTCTACAGAGCTCGTTTCTACAGAGTTCGTTTCTACAGAAGATATTGTCAATAAAGTTCGTTTCTACATAAGCATTCTGGCCCCCAATTTACACGTATCGCACTACAGGCTCGTTTCTACAGAAATAATTTTCACAATTGTTCGTTTCTACAGAGTTCGTTTCTACAGAATGGCAGCTGCAGCTCGTTTCTACAGAATTCGATTATAGAAGTTCGTTTCTACAGAATTCGGTCCTAAAAGATCGTTTCTACAGAATTCGGTTCTGAAAGTTCGTTTCTACAGAATTCGGGTCTGGAAGATCGTTTCTACAGAATTCGGTCCTAAAAGTTCGTTTCTACAGAATTCGATTATGGAAGTTCGTTTCGGCGAAGAGACGATTCGCATGACACATACACATGATATAACGCAGACGGTGTTCTATGAAGGGTTAGAAAAAGTTAGGCCAGCCAATCATACAACACACACACACATGATACAACACAGACGGTGTTCTATGAAGGGTTAGAATAAGTTAGGCCAGCCACTGAAGGTTAGAAAAAGTTAGACCAGCCAAGCATACAACACACACACACATGATACAACACAGACTGTGTTACCCCGAAAATAGAAGCATTTTCAATGCTAAAATGAGGTGACCTGAATTAATTCATAGCCGCCATGATAACGAAACGGCTCGCGCCGAAACGTCCTGGCGCCAAAAGGACTCGCGCCGAATCGTCCGCGCCAAATCGGTCGGGCCGAAACGTACTGTACCCTCCAGATCCATCGCGTCCTAGTTGATCCTGGCGTCCAGGTCTACCGCGTCATATTTCCTGGCGTCCAGGTGTACCGCGCCATAGTTCTGGACTCTAGGAACTATGGCGCGATAGACCTGGACACCCAGGACTATGGCGCGATAGACCTGGACACCCAGAACTATGGCGCGATGGATCTGGACACCAGGAACTATGGCGCGATAGACCTGGACACCCAGAACTATGGCGCGGTAGACCTGGACGCCAGGAACTATGGTGCGGCAGACCTGGATGCCAGGAACTATGGCGCGGTAGACCTGGACGCCAGACCTGGAGACCGAGGTGCAGGAACTAACACCAGAAACTATGGCGCGATAGGGTGTCAGAAATCAAGGCCTACATACAGAAACGAATTCTGTAGAAACGAACTTCCATAATCGAATTCTGTAGAAACGAACTTTTAGGACCGAATTCTGTAGAAACGATCTACCAGACCCGAATTCTGTAGAAACGATCTTTCAGAACCGAATTCTGTAGAAATGAACTTCTAAGACCGAATTCTGTAGAAACGAACTGTTAGATCCGAATTCTGTAGAAACGAGCTGCAGGTCCGAATTCTGTAGAAACGAATTCTGTAGAAACGAGCTTTCCTATTTAATTCTGTAGAAACGAGCATCCTTAAATAATTGGTCTGTAGAAACGACTTTTCAGCTGGATTTCTGTAGAAACGGGCCTATACTAATTCTGTAGAAACGATCTTTGTCGACAATATTTTCTGTAGAAACGATCTCTGTAGAAACGAACTCTGTAGAAACGATGCTCTGTAGAAACGATTCTGTAGAAACGGTGTCGACTCAAAGAAAATGATGGAAAAACCAAATCTTATACGGTAAAGATGTATTGGCGGTAAAATCTGAACCAAAAACGATCCTCGTCGGCAAATTGAGTACTTTATGATGAGATAAAAATCGGAAAAAAATCAACCGTGATAAAGATGATAAGAGTATTCATTTTGAATAATAATAATGCCCGAAAGTTGTCAATAAATTGTTTAAACAAAACATTGTTCAACAAATTCTCTGGTAACGTTATTTTTTTTCATCTCAAATAAATGGCCTAATTTTTCCGAACACGAATGCATTTTTTAAGAATTTTGTCACTATTTTGAAATTTCCGTTTTCGAAAATTTCCGGCAACTTCGGAATTGTAATCTACACCGTTTTCACAAAAACATATCAAAAATTCAGATTTTCTTTCCATTTTTCCAAATTTGAAGGCTATTTTTCCTGAAACTTTGAACGATATTCGCTATATCGATGATTTCCAGAGTCTCCTGTCTATATGCAACTGGGATGACCATCACTCGTCGTTGGTACGATCCCAATCTGTTTTTCACCCGGCTAACTAGAATCAATGTCACCTCGGTTGCATAGACTCAGGCTGATCATCCACCAAAGCAAATTCTTATTCAATTATCATCTTTCTGCTTAAATACTTTATAGTAGTCTGCAATATTTTTTTTCACACGTAGCTATAATTTCGTAAAATTCTTTTACATTTCATTTGCCAGGTGGTTAGAGGAAAGGTAACAACACGCTGCTTATGGCACGCTTGCAAAGCTCTTGGCATCGGACTTTTGCTGATGCTGTTGGGAGCTTGCATGGCTACGATAGGTAAGGCTGATAACACTGCTGAAATACTTTCTAGATAAAGATAAAGGGTTCTTTCAAAATCCTAGAGACTTCCCGTGCCCCGTTGTGCCGTCGATTTTTATCATGTCTCTCATACCTTAAAAAAGGTACTTTTTTGAACTTCAATCCAGTTGTTAAATTTTTTTATTGAAAGTCTTTGATGTTTTTTTTTCTTTTACCTGAACGGAAGATTTGTAAAAAATTTTTGTCTTTTCAAGATAATTACAAACAATTTTAACAAAAAGTTCATTTTTTGAGGTGCTAAGCTTTCAGTTTTTTTCAATATTCAAATTTTCATAAATATTTTGTATCGTCAGTTAGGAGTTTTTTTTGTTTTTTGTTTTTTTTACCTAACCGAATCTGTTTTTCAGGCTATTACGCCGATCAGCTATCAATGGCGCAAGAGATAAGAGGAAATTTGACAATCAGAGTGAAAAACGAGTCTCGAGGCTTTCATCTGAATAACCTGAGCTACGCTGGACCCATAGTAATGGGGGTCGGAGGTAACAAGAACAAAAATTAATTATCTTAACTGTATAAGTTTTCCATATTTTTTCATCACTTTTTTCTGACAGACTAAGATCGCCAATAATCAAATCGCCCATAATTTGTCTGCAAAAAAAAAAAAAAACAATCAAATTGATTCCCAATGATTTCAGATTTTTTGGGAAAATCAACCTTATTCCGACGAATTAAAAATTGCAATCGATTTATAAATAATTTTTACAATCAAATTTTATTCAACTTTTTAGAATAAATATAATCCAGTTTCACTCAAATTTAAAAAAAAAAAAAAAAAAAAAACAACGCTATTGAGAAAAATTGATACAAGTCATCAATCTGTCAATTCTAAAAAAAAAAAAAGAATAAAAAATCGCTGCCTCCAGAGAGATTTGAACTCTCGACCCCTGGTTTACAAGACCAGTGCTCTAACCCCTGAGCTATGGAGGCTCTACCAACTGTAAACGGAAAATTCTCGATTTCACTTCATCACGATACCGGCGATGAGTCGGAACATCAATAATTCGACTAATGATTTTCACAAAAAAAAAAAAAAACCTATTCTCTCAGTATCTGATTTTCAAAAATGAGATTATAGTTGAAAGCCATGTAATCCGTAGGTCAACCTGAAATCAGGAGCCATTTAACAAATACTTTCCTTTTTTTTTGCACAATTTTACCCCCCGCCCCCAAAGATAATGAGCACGTTTGTTTGACGTTTCAGGTTTTATCGTGGTAGCGGCGTGCGTGATGACGTTCGAGGCACGAGATAGCGCGGCGAAGGTAGTGCCAGCTCGTTTCCGTTTCGCTCATAATCCGGCTAGTAAGAACAAGCAGAGGAGTCGTCGTTCGACTTCATGTCAGACAACGCGGTGGGATCACCAGTTGGGTTTGTTCAGGGTTCACAAGAGTCCGAGTCCCTCGACGAATGAGGTTTCGAGGAGGCAGTTGACGGCGGAGTTGATGCAGTTTTCGAAAAATTTAGAAGAAAAGGGGCACCACCAGCCGATAAAGAAGAGCCCTAGCGCTCCTAATCTGGTGATAAAGAACTCGCCGCGTAAGAAGACGAGCAGGTATACCGGCTGCGCTCTTCTGAACGCTGAACTGCTCAAGAGACATGCTATGTCCGTTGATAATCCCAGGATGAGCAGGGAGAGCTTGGATTACAACAAGATTTCGGAAAGCCGAGTATCGATGGCTATGGATCTACATATACCGAACAAAGGACCTGTCACTTTGAGGATAAAGGACAGGTCGGACACTGCCCAGAGGCACCAGCTCCTCAGACAGACTAAGATCGACGACGACCTTGCGGAGGTTGAATCGAGGAAGGCGGCTAATCCTCATAAATTTCCGAGCTATAGCAAATATCCTGACGATTTTATATCGAGGAAGAGGAACTCGGTCGATCTGAGACTCCTTGAGGAACTAGAGTTCAAACGCAGTCCTAAAGATTTCAGGAAAATATCGTCCCCAAATTTTCGAAAAATGTCTTTAGACCGAATCGGCGGGGAGTCGAAGAGGTTCGACAGAATATCGACCCCCCTAGGCTACCGGAAGGCCAGTTTGGACTTCAGGAAAAAAGATTCCCGGAAATTAGCGACGGTCGAATGCTGGAACCATTCCGGCAGTCTGCATAACCAACCAATAAACGATCAAGAATTCAGACAGAGATCGGATACCGGGGAAACCGGGAGGAAATACCGACATGGAAAACAGCTTTATCATTCGAGATCCGACGACAGGCGGAGATCCTTCGACAAGCACAGGAGCGACTCCCAGTGCAGTAGATCTTCGCTGAACGCCCACCTCGCGCAGGGGGTTCCCGAGCCTCTTGGGATGTACGAGCTCAAATATTTTACCGCCAACTCTGTCGATACCGACGGGAGCCGCGGCGACGTATCGGACGATAGTCATACGTACACTGTCGATATTGAAGGGAATCAACAGTCGGTAGAGGCACCGGTAGAGACCGATGCTCTGCTCGAAGAACCGGAACTGGAGAATCTTACCGACGGCGATATCGAAACTTCAGGGGATGACGTTGATGCGTCGAATGAGTTTGGAGACGGAATTGATTCGGGGGAGGAGGAAGATCGAGGAGATGGTAAGGATGAAACCTTTCTATTTTGAACTAGGGGCTCTGCTCCTGCGCGCTTCGCGCTGCGCGCCTCAAAAATTGGTTTCACACCTTTTCATTCCCTTAGGAGTCGAAAAATCGCTTCTCAGTGGGTGTTTACGAAGGGAAGGGAACATGTTGCCCAAATTTCAAGTTTCTAGGTCAAGGGGTTTGGGCTGACATGAAAAATTGTAAATTTAACGATAAATCTGCAAACTTTTGGAATTTGTTTTTGGCAAAAATATCGCAACTTTTGATCTTTTCAGAGGGTGCGTAATTCCACAAACTGCCAAAGGAGAAACAATTTCGGAATTACTGGTCAAGACTCAGGAGCCGGATTCGATATTTTTGTAGTGAATAAGATGGCGTCGTGTTGGCATCAAAACGATAAGTTTTTTTCCCGAAGCTACGTACTTTGTAAGAACGACGGTAATGAGATGATATAATTGAATACGTAAGCCCACGTGTTTCTATTTTGTTGACAGATATAGTTATTTTCAGACCGAGTGAGCGGGCGGAAAACAGGATTTTGCGCCCTAGGGCAGGAAAAAGACGTTTCCGCCCGAGGGCGAAAATATCTGTTTTCCGCGCACCTAAGAGGTATGAAAAGTGGCACTTTGCGACCGGGTGTGGGAAAATATAATTTAAAATAAGAGCTAAGACAATCAATTTTCTAGTCTGATGGCGATTTACGACAGGGTTTGTATTAATTACTGTTATAGTTGTAGATATATGTATTCAATAAATAAATAAGTGTAAATGCGTTGTTTTCATGCTGTATATACAGACAAATGAAAGAAACATAATATGATTACTAATGTAAGATGTTGAATTATTATTCGAATATAATATAATCTCATGATTTCATCACGGAGTGCGAAAAAGTGGGATTTTACACACTTGAATATTTTCAACAGACGTTGCTGACTGATCAGGATGACAATCATTGTTCTTTCAAATGTGCCGGTGATTTGGGCTTGAAAAATAATATCTAGCATACAAATTTAAAATAGAAAGTATCATGGGAGAAGAAAACAGTAACAAAATATTTGAAAAAATGTAAAAATCTGTGATCAAAGTGTACATTGTTCGCATATTTTTAGAGTAAAATATTGGTAAAAAGTGGTTCGTTTTCAGTCAAATCAGTATCAACGTCAGAAAAAATCTTCGGACGGTATAATGTGCCAATCAGATCTTGTTGAAAAGTTTTACAACTTATTCATACGTGTACTATTACATGAAAATCGATCATAAACGACGACAATCATGATTAGAAATCTCTCGAAATTTTATATGTCGCTAACACATCGTAACGTATCAATGAATAATGATAAGGATGTTGTAAAACAAACAATGAAAAGATAATTCTGTGATTTATAATCGTTGCATGCTGATTGTTGTGATATATATATAAATATATGGAACTTTGTGAAGGTTACACTGTGTCCTGATTGAATCCCTTGATACATCCTGCGATAAGTGATAAAAGTCGAGGTGGGTCAATGAAGTATAAAAAAAAGCCGATTTGGTCAACAAGAAGCCATTTTTAGCACTCATGGTGAAGGTCTTCCTGGTTATCGTCCTTGACATCCTGTTGCTTCTTATCACCCAGTCCGCTAGCCAGGACGACTTTTTCTGTCTCCAAATCATGTGAAAACCATTCAAAAGTTTTCGACTTTTTTTCCAAATTTTAGGTGTATTATTTCCAAAGTCACATTCTCTGATCGATAGAAAAATATTCTCGGTTTATCTCATCGCTTGAGCACCGAAACCGTATCCGCGAAATGAGGAATTGATGGTGAGAATGTTTCATCAGTGTAACAGGAAAATTAAATGAAAAGGATTGAAATAGCCACATGAATAGTGGAACTTCCGCGTACCCGGAAGTTGAACGTACGTAATGATACGGGTATGATTGATCGCTTCGACCACAGCATGCGATAATTAATATAACGAGGAAATCATAAACTGTGCGGATACAAACGTCAAATGACGCTTATATGGTCCGAAGTCAATATGGTTTCATGAACGCAAGCACGTTTTTCCACAGGGAAAAATTATATGGAAATTGACGCAAAAGATTGCCAATGCAATTGCTGATTGAGGATGTAGTTCGGGTCAACAACTATTTTCTACAGTTGCCAATTTTGATGCGATGCACCCAGAAGGCCTCCGAAGAATCCTCAGCTGGAGTTGGTACCGGCGATGAAGAACTTGAGTCACCCCAATCCCCGTTTTTCTTCTACATCAGAATAGAAAGAAGAGTAGATTCACGTGAGGAATTTGTTGTACAGTGACAAAAGTTCCCTGAAATGAAGTTTGAAACAAGAATTTCCCCCAAAAGGCACTTTTTTGTCGTTTTTTTGTTATTTTTTCACAAATATGAAAGTAATTCACCTGGATTCAGGGACCAGACCTGAAAAAGCTCACGTGGAATCGTTCATGATGTATCAAAGAAGATATCTGCGAAACTAGAAGTCGATTCGACGAATATTTCATCGCCGGTTACATTTTGAAATCTGAAAAGTGGGTGAAAATTGGTTTTTGAGATGATCAAAGGTTTGTAAAGGGCTGCGTATCGATTGAGAACTCCGGAAAAATAGCAGTCCAAGGTCTACTCGTATCGTTTTATACTTGGTGTTAGTTTGGTCCGATGACAAGTTCCAAGTTTCTCATCACTCTTGCCTTTTTGTGAAACTTGTGTGTCACTAAGTGTGTATATTTTGGTCAGTAATCGGCAGTGACATTGGCGTAACCTTACGGTAGCCATATCGCCTCGGGCGATCAGCGGACTCTAGCGACGGGGCATCCCGGACAAACCGTCTCAAGATTGACCAAGTGCTAAGAGACATGGGCCCGAGCTTCGGTTCCCATTCGGAGTCATACGGAACGGGGATAGTCGCTTCAAACTCAGTTTACAATCAGTTTTCGAGCGAAGAAGACGACTCTCGTCGTTACAGAAAGAACTGACTTCCACAAACTCGACGGGTCAGTCTTTTCCGTTCACAACAATCAGTGTAGCTACTCATAATCTTAATTATTCATTCATTCAAATTCAACCTTTCGATTAATTCATATATTTATTTTTGTACATTCATTTTCATACATTAGTGTCTCATTCCACATTCGCATCGTGGGATCAATAGTTAATTACTGTGATACAATAACGTTACTGTGCAGTGTGCCGTGTACGGTGCGTTCAGTTCCTTCTTCCACATGCGGTGTGATAATCGCGTATGTCTTCTCCTCGCCGCTTCTCTGATAGTCGCCCATTTATTCTGCAGTGAGTATATATCAAAATCTGATATCTGATTTCAATCCAACGGTAATGATGATTGTCGATTATCGATTCATGGAATTAGAGAAAATAACGGTCAAATACAACCGAAGGCGAATGCCTTGGCCAGTGTCCTGCAGTTGTACGGAAAACTTGTTCATTAATTACCTCACGTAGCTGTATTGCATACGATATACAGTTACGAAGGCCTGCGATTATCGAGACCCTCGTCAATTTGCCAATTACGACGTCGCTGCTGCGCGAAACACAAAATATCACATGGTCTACAGTTTTCAGAACCTGAATTGAATCATTTCTTCCAAATTTACATGTAATATGTCACAATACGACGGCCGCTATTAATATTGTCTTACGTTTTCGTTTCCATTTGGAAAAGACCTATCTCAAAATGGCTCGGAGTAAAAGACTTAAGTCCTGTGTATAAGCATAGGAGATAAGTCTTTTACCCCGAGCCATTTTCAGATAGCACTTTTGGCTGCTACTTTCTTCTTCTTCTTCTTCTTCTTCTTCTTCTTTATTGAGACAGGTACCACCATTCGCCGATGACCCGAATAAACTTTCTTCATCAGTTTAAAATGATCGATGTTTTGTCGTACACATGACGATTACTGTTAAATTCGTGGAATGTACACAACATCATGTTTACCTGGTACTAGTTGGTACAGAGCGCGTCAATATTGGTGTCAGGAAAGCGCCTCCCACCTAGAGCCTATCGCTATGCTGGGTCATTGGCTTGATGGTGGTGGGGGGAAATTTCTCTTGACGACATTATTAACGCGCGGTGTACCATTGATACGTCCTTAGGGTCATATTATGCATATTGTACGTACCCAGCGTGAAAGTGTGATAGGAATACACTGTTCAAAATATCTTGGAATTTCTTACAGAAAAAGGAGTGAAATTTACAAATCGTGATGATTTGAGTGAAATTGATCCAAAACATCTTGAAATTTCATGTTTGTGTCTTAATATTGAAGAAACAAGCCGGGTTTCAATCACTTTATCTCAATATCGGTACGGTTCTGTTGAATTTATGAAACTGTCTTGGAGATCCAAAACATTCTGTACATAAAATTTGGTATAAATCTTGGCTATGAAATTTCCGAATGATTTTTAATTTTCAAAACTGTTATATGAATATTGAAATATTGAAAAAGTTGAATTTTAGTACACGAAAAGTAGGTTAATTGCTTCTCATACATTCCAATGAAACTTAATACAGAATCTTTCAAATTTTTTTTTACGGTATATTACCGTTTATATGACCAATTGACTCGTTATTCGATTACGGAAAAAGAAAACCGGTTATCAAACCCGTCTTTCTTAAAACTGTAGACAAAATTTATACTTCGATTCCCCCAATTCATTTCTTTGATTATTAATTATCTTGTTTTGGCTACTATCATCACGGCTACGTCTTTTGTTGACGATGTCAGATGAACAAATTTTATATTAAAAAAATTAGAGTGAACAGAAACACGTCATTCGATCGGGCTAGTCGAGAATCTTATCAGTTTGCTATGTATATTTGTTTGTTTGTACGCAAACCAACGTAATCAGCCCCCCTAAATTATTATCTATTGAAAACATTGGGTCATCCGTCACCCCGAAACGGTCGGGTCACGGAAATCAGTATCGTTCACTGTATGCTATCGTCAAATTTCTGAGTATTATTTTCGCTACGAAATATGCTCGTATCACATCATACGCGCCAAATAATAAATTCGATACATAAGGTCGTATGATTTTTTTTCTCTCCCCATTCGCTCTAAAAATGGTCCAGAACGTGTAGATCGGTTGAAATTACGAGATCGAAAGATGTAAATGGCAAAAGATCGTATGTCGGGCGGATACGTCGTTCTTTCGTTACAGTTTTAAGGATGCATAGGCTATACAATCTCAACCAAAAGTGAGTCTCGTCGTCAATATTGAGTACTTCGAGATGAGATAAAAATCGGAAAAAAATCAACCACAATCAAGATGATAAGAGTATTCATTTTCAATAATAATAATGTCCAAAAGTTATCAACAAATTGTTTAAACAAATCATTGTTTAACAAATTTCCTGGTGACGTTATTTTTTTTTTCATGTCAAATGAATTCGTTGATCTTTCTGAATACACATGAATTTTTTCAGAATTTTGTCACTTTTTTGAAATTTCCGTTTTCGATTTTGAAAAATGGAGAAAAAAAATCTGAATTTTGGATATGTTATTGTGGAAACGATGTAGATTACAATTCCAAAGTTTCCGGAGCGTGGAACTAATAGTTTTGTAAATACAGCCTTTAGAAATTTCCGAAAACGGAAATTTCAAAAAAGTGACAAAATTCGGAAAAAATTCATGTGTATTCAGAAAGATTAACGAAATCATTTGACATGAAAAAAAAATAACGTCACCAGGAAATTTGTTAAACAATGATTTGTTTAAACAATTTGTTGATAACTTTTGGGCATTATTATTATTGAAAATGAATACTCTTATCATCTTGATTGCGGTTGATTTTTTTCCGATTTTTATCTCATCTCGAAGTACTCAATATTGACGACGAGACTCACTTTTGGCTGAGATTGTATAGCCTATACATCCTTAAGGAAAATTGAGAAAAAAAACGTAAAGGCAGAACGTCGTAGGCGCCATTTTGGGAATTTCTTCTCTCCTCGACCAAAAAGTCATTGAAAAACACCTGAAACGTGAAGGTAAATTGAAAAAACGAACGTTTCGAAAAATTCTATAGAAAAATATTCGTTGTTGAAAGCAGAAGGTCGTAAGCGACAATTTTTAAAATTTTTCTTTGCGCTTACGACCTTCTGCTTTTCATCGACCCGATATCAAATGTCAACGTTTATGAACGAATCTTCGGGTTTTTGTACCAAATACAATACGAAAAATATACAAATACGACCTTTTGCCATTACGAACAGCAAAAAGTCGTATAATCGCGGTTACGTCCTTATGTCATTATAGACAGACATTCCGAATTTGAAGGGTAATCCTTTTGGACTTGGGAATTTCGCAATCAACATACGTGCTAGTATAGTACTCAATCGGTGTTGAATATAATTCGAGAGATCATCTTGAGCTATGAACTCCAAGAGCCGATCGTCGAAGGTCGTCGTAAAGAATTAATATTTCGAATGGAGAAAGAAACCTGCTGAAACGATGTTTTCATCTCTTATCTATTCTCAAACAATTTCTGTTGATATAAAATAACAAGATGACGTTAAATTTTTTTCTCTCTTCTGCCAAAGCTGAATAAGTGTAGAATAATGAATAAACATCACTTTTTGTAACCTATCAATATCGCGTACCGGATTAGCACGTCATAACTTGTGACCGCAGCTCGATGTATGTGATCAGCAGCATCGTATGCAGTCTATGTGGTTAAAGTTCCGGTTACAGAACAGTTAACGATCATGTTTGTGCGACGATTACGTTCCTCATCACGATTCTATAGCCAAGCTATCGATACTAGTTTTTTTCCATTCACTAGTTTTCAATCATGAATTTATGTTAAATACACTCTAAGTATCCTTGCGTGTTTCGAGTTTCTGGGAGACTGTCCAACAGACGGTTCTCTCGTTAATTACTTTTTTTATTCCCAGAAGGATGTGAAGCAATAACCCTGAAACTATTGGTTCTTCTTCTAAGATTTTGTAATTATTTCCAATCATTGTCTGGGACTGTGGCAAATCATGTTTGAATTATCTTTCTTCATTTTCTTGCGATGAGAGACCTTCGTCGATATTTAATTCATGGTTTTCCAGCCATCTTATGCAATTTCAACAGTTTGTTGATCGATTTTCTAGGCTTTGGACTGCGTCTTCAGTTTTTTAGAAACCAATTGTTGTTTGTTATGACGATTTTATCTTTTCCTTGGTCATATTTTGATATCTTCTTTTGACCATGAATGTGAAAAACGTCTTCAGACGTGTAACATCATCACCCTGGGTTAGAAGTGTTCTTTGAATCATTTTGTATTCCGGGAAAGCAACCTTCAGGGTCATGAAATCAATTTGGAAAAAATAACTCCAAGTCTTCGTGCCAGGTGTGTCATAAGTACTAATTGAGGGAATTCCCGGTGTTTCAAGAACCGAACCTTACCTGACTAGGAAAATATCTGATACCGCGAAGTCGGGTAAACCGAACCAGGCACAAAGGTTGCGGGACTCGTCAAGTTCACCTAAAGTCATCCCACAAGCACTTATTCAAGTGAAGCAAGCATTCAGGTCAATTTCCATCAACCCGTACATGAGACTGAGTAGTAAATTGTATGGTGACACTTCATTGAACGAAAATATACCCCAGGTTCTAGTGATTTCAGGCTAACTGTTATCAAATGTCTTCCAGATGTCGCGGCCGCAGAGCTCCTCAATCGTCAGAAACGTCAGGATCGGCGTGATTTTGGTGGTTTCCGAGATCCAGGACCGCAACATCGTCCTAGGGAAGGTCCCAGAGGTGGTCCTGGGGGTGGGAACTCCGATAGGGTAGTTGCTGGTAACGATGGCTTCCGGAGACAGCAAAACCCACAAGGATTCGCCCAACCGCTATCAGGGTCTCAGAGTGATTCCTCCACCGGTACCAGCTACAGTCTGAATTCAAACCTGATGGAAACGCGTACCTTGAGAGCAACGCAGTCTTCACTCCTTGGACTGGGGTCACTAAACTCCGCAGTAGGCGGCCTGGGAGGGCAGGAGGCTTCGGCGAACCAAAATCAAGGTGGGATTGGGCTGCTTGGTATCGGTGGCAGTAGCGGCCAGGGCATGGGTCTTCTTAATCTCGGTGGCAGTCAGCAAAACCCGGCTCTAATTAACATCGGAGGACAACAGACCTCTTCGAATGGCCCTCAGGGTCCTAACTACCAGGGTGGTGGGGTCCCTGGACTCGGGCAACCGGGAAGGCCTGGCTACGATACCGGCTTCCAAGGTGCCGGAGGTCCTGGGGGTTTCGGAGGCCCAGGAGGTCCGCCACCCAACCGACCCGGAGGTCCGCCACCCAACCGACCCGGAGGTCCGCCACCCAACCGACCAGGAAGACCTGGGGAAAGGCCAGGAGGATTCCAGAATGGAAGGCCTGACGAAGGGACGAATTGGAACGGGAACAGAAGACCAGGAGGAGAAGAAGACGCGTTCGTCAGCAGACCCGGACAAGGTCAGGTGAATTCAGGGAGTTCATCTCTGAGTGATACCTATGGGCAAGATTCCGGTGGTCTGGATAGTAATACTCAACAGTTCAACGGTCAAGAATCAGGAAACAGTTATCAAAACAACGGAGAATATCAAGGAAGTCAAGGAAACCAAGGAAATCATGGAAACCAAGGGAATCAAGGAAATCATGGAAACACAGGGAATCAAGGAAATCATGGAAACCCAGGGAATCATGGTGATCATGGAAACCAAGGGAATCAAGGAAATCATGGTAATCAAGGAAACCGAGGTAGTCAAGGAAATCAGGGAAACCAAGGAAATCAAGGAGGAAACAGGAAGAAATGTCGGCAAGTATATGACATACATACAAATGAATTACTTGCACATGTACTTCAATTCATTCAATGAATGTTCTCCAAATTTTAAGTCAATGTTTCTTCAATCTTTGGATATTCACAGGGGAAACCAGTTTACATGCCAAAATCGTGACTGCGTCTCAAGGAATGCGCGATGTAACGGTGTGGAAGATTGTGAAGATGGATCTGATGAATTGAACTGCTCTACATCATCGTAAGATACAATAATCTGTCATCACAATATTTTTTTGACGGTTTTCAAAAAAAGACAAGGAAACTGAAATTTACTGACATTATTAGGGGAACAGTACAGCGTGATTCGACAAATTTTCCATACTCCAAAAATCATTCATACCTTGTCCAAATTTCATTACACATCGATCAACGGTGTGCCTGAAACCTTACGACAAGTGATTCCAGTCTGATGTATTCGGAAGTACAAGATTTATCGAATGATTACAGCACCACAACGCGACCGTACGGTGGTCAGACTACTGCGAGTCCAAGAAGTGGTTGCGTCCTACCGCAACAACCAACTGGAGGAAGCTTCGAGGTGGGTGGATGCGAAGCACCGCCGTGCAACAATGATCCAGGGACCAGGTTACCGGTCGGTGGCTATTTGACATACACATGCGACGAGGGATATACCCTGAAGGGAAACAACGTCTCCTTTTGTCACAACGGATCGTGGTACCTGCCTCCCATATGTCGAAGTAAGCCAATTCATCTTCTCCACTCGAATCCTTTTCTGGTGACGATTCTTGGAACGTGAAGTGATTCGTTCGAGGGAATAAGGGATGAATCGTTTCAACATTTTTATATCCTTTTCAGAGACGTGTCCGGCTCTGAAGTCAAACAGTGTGGATATAGAGTGCAAATATCATGGCGAAATAGTTTCTTGCGAAACCGCTATCGCTCCAGGAACCAAGGCTACTCTTGCCTGCAAACATTCATTCAGTATTCCTCTTGCTGCTGATCCTGCCTACAGAGAGGTGAACTGCCTCCCCGAAGGGATATGGGATCGTACACTCTTCCGATGTCTTCCTGGTACCAAGTTCACTCTACTTCTTGCGCAAGTCCCTTTCTTCTTCATACAGGGTGAATCCCTACCGACTCGTTGATCTGAAGTTGGCTGAAATCGAAAAACGAGCATTCAGACACTTTAATTGGTTCCGAAATGGTCTGAAATCTTGTTCCACGAGTCTAGCCAACTTCAAATGAAAGAGTAGTCAGGAATTCACCCTGTGCACAACTTGATAGTAACCCGTATCTCTGTTTCTAGACTGTGGTACCGCCGTATCTCATGGTAATACGCTCATCGTCAACGGGTTTACTGCAAAATTGGGAGTTTTTCCATGGCACGTTGGCATATACCGGAAAAACCCGGATAGAAAATACCAACAGATATGCGCGGGATCTTTGATCAGTCCCGATTTGGTGATATCTGGTAAGTCTATGAATGTGCAAAAGCGATCGTCTGTATCTCGTTGATCGTCATTGATTGTAAATTACAGCTGCTCACTGTTTCTACGACGACACTGTGAACGAGGTTTCGGACGCGCGTCACTATGCTGTGGCCGCAGGCAAGCATTACAGAGCATGGGTAATGCCTGAAAAATACGCTCAGACGTCTACGGTGAAATCTATCGAAGTTGCAAGCAGGTACTTTGGGGCGAGCGGTAATTTTGCCGAAGATATTTCTATAGTTCGTTTGGAGAACCCCTTTACGTTGACCACGTTGGTGAGACCGGTATGCATGGATTGGGACAACATCCACGAGAGGCAACAGTTAGAGAGCGGACAGAGTGGAAAGGTATTATTTTCACTGTGAAAGTGCAGAAAGGCAAAATTTTGTGCGAGGTATTAATTTCTTCATTTCTACAACAGGCAGTTGGATGGGGAAAAACCGCTGCCGGACAGCCTAGCAGTGAACTTCAGGAAATAAACCTACCCTATATTCCTTATCAAGAATGCGTTTCTGCGGTACCCGAAGAATTCAAGGGATACGTAACGGCTGACAAATTTTGCGCGGGTTATTTGAACGGTGGGTATTAAAAAATCAAACCTAGTCACTTAATTGGGGTCCAGATGACCCCAACTTCAACTTATCCTCAATATTTCGCATAGACGATGATCGAATCTGGACCTGTGGCACCATATATTAGTAGTTTGAAGTGTTGACTATACGTTGGCTCCATAACCGTTGCAAACAAATCGTTAGTCTGGTTTTTGGCAGCCGAGAAACAAAGTCAAAATCGAGAAAATCCTCACTTACGATCTTCAAAATAATAATAATTTCCGGAAGGTCATGAACTGTGGTATTTTTTTTTCTTGAAGTGCGGTATCTCAAGAATTCCCAGCTAAATTTTCAGCCAAAAATATCAAAAATTGCGGAAGCTTATTTTTTCAGTAAAACAAGTCACTGTTTGTGAGTTATTCGCTTTGTGAATTTTTTACGAGGCTCGAGAATTCAATTTTATATCAAATATCCAATTCGGGCCGATTCTAGAGATCCTAAAGTATCACCAGGAATTTTCCCCGTAGTCAAGAGTGTCAACAGAATTAATGTGACAACGTTTCAAAGTTAGCTGGGGTCAGGGTGACCCCGTGGAAGTGATGTGACTAGTAATGTGTATTCCGGTTCTAGGTTCAAGCCTATGCGAAGGAGACAGTGGAGGTGGACTCTGTTTCCAGTTGAACGGACTTTGGTACCTCCGTGGTGTAGTAAGCGTCAGTCCAGTGTCCGAAAACACATGTGACAATAACTACTACACCGCCTTTACGAACGTTGGACGTTTTAGGGAATGGGTTAGGGCTGCTTATGTCAGTGATTCGTCGTGATGCGATGATTTTCCCAATATGTACAGAATTCTTGCCACATGGGTCACAGTGAATTTGTAAACTGCAGAGAATGAAGATCGTAATTAGAAGAAAACAGTACCATAATTTTTTTAAATCTATGTCACCATATTCATGGTCGCCTATGACGCCATGACTCCAAGAAGGAGCTATTGATCACAAAAAGTCACGCTTATGTGGGTGTTAGAATAGAATATCTCCAAAAATATTCGAATTTTTTCACGTAATTGGAACATTTCGGGTCAGAAATTGTATATTGCCCTCAGGGAAATCATTGCAATTTACAATCACAACAATATTCCACTATGTTAATTATAGACATATTTAATATATTTTTCTTATACGTCGTTACGATCTGTATATATATAATAAATAAATATAGTAATAAATCGTTTTTTTATGATTCAGACACGTCACTGTGTAGTAATTTGTTAAGTACACAATACCAAATGATCAGAGCCTGATTTTACCCCTGGCAAAATTTTCACTTATCGGTAGCTGGTACTATACCAGATGACCTTCAACTGACCCAACATTCTTATCGACTTTCAGGTTTCGGCTAACTTGATACCAAGCAGCGACAGAAAACGGATATGTAACTGAATATTGCTCACTTACAGCCCAAGCTGGTCCCAGCATAGCGATCCTGAAAGGAGCTACAGGTTCGTCATACACGCTCGTGTTTGATCTTTAATGATGCTTTGCATAGATTTGGTAATCACACTGTGAGTCACATTTTCCTGTCGGTATACGACCGGTAGGAACAATTTTAGCAGAATAGTATATTAATTTATGCATCAAGGAAAGGAAAGGAAATGAAGCAGGCCATTTTTTGTCGAGTCAAGACGAGTTGCACGGCTTCCTCCCCATAGCAAAAATGTTATTTTCCACCACACATGCATTAAAAACGAGTTAAAGTGAGGTTAGAACCATGATAACGGTGTTCTCCGCTAGGGGCAGCACTTTCTCGGTTTATTTCACCGTTACTATGGTTACGAGACTTTTTTCTCCCTGCTGCCAGAGTTTTTTTGTCCCGCCGGGAAGTTTTTTCCCCTGGTCGTAAAACTGTGACTTCCATCGCGTTAAGGAGGACAAAAAATACGAGTTTTTAATGCATGTGTGGTAAAAACACATAAGTGTACGCGCCAAACCTGAATTTCTAATGTTACATGTTTCGTATCGTGCATATAGATTCCGAAAATCGGATGAGACAGTCACGTGACCCAAACTGACCAGTCGGGATCAGTATCTCGTACGTATTGGAAGGAACGGTGCGCCATTCTATCTTCTTTGAGTCACGTCCGTGCTCACAACCAGTTTCGTTTCGTGTCTGCTCTCAAGTTACCGAATTCCCGAATTATCCATTGATTCGTTTACTCACTTCGATCGCGAATATTCTCTAAAGTGATGATTTATGAACTATATTAGATTCAGTTTCTCGATATTTCTCGACAATAACCTAGGTAAGTCCTTCCATTCTACTTTCATGATATTCTTCCCCGAAACATATTTCACTAAAAATCAGTCGCTGACTGTTTCTACCAGACATGCATTAAAAACTCGTGTTTTTTCACCCCCTTAACGAGGATAAAAGTCACGGTTTTACGACCGGGGAAAAAAACTGGCAGCAGGGACAAAAAAACTCTCGTAACCATAGTAACGGTGAAATAAACGAAGAAAGTGCTGCCCCTAGCGGAGAACTCCGTTCTCATGGTTCTAACCTCACTTTCACTCGTTTTTAATGCATGCGTGGCAGAAAATAATCCATGTTCCATGGGAACGAAGCAGGCGTTTTGTCTCTCATCTTCACTCTCGACTTGCAACTCGTTCTGCAAATTGGGAGCTCGACAAAAAAACGCCTGCCTCCTACCCTTGGTGCGTAATGTACTATTATATCACTCCGTGCGTAAAGTGCGACTTTACGCACGCGAGCATGCGTATAATCGGACTTCACCCACGTTTCTGATATAAAATTTGGTTTGATACATGTGCAAAAGTCGTTTTTCCACTCGTGAGATTGTCACCCTCGCTTTGCTCGGGCGACAAACCTCCCACTCGTGCGAAAACAAACCTTTTGCACTAGTATCGTAATATACTATTTTATACATTGCCCTGCAGTGTGCTGCGTGCGGTATCTACTTCCTCCGTCGAGATGCGGAGAGAATATCGTTTGTTTCTTCTGCTCACCTCTTCTGCAATATTCGCCACTGTATTTTGCAGTGAGTATATTTTTCAACAATGAGGATAATTTCCGTTTTTAGCTGTTAGAAGTTGAATTGCGTTATTTTTTCCACTCCTCATCGAGGGAATTACAGTGATGCTTTTCGTGGACAGCATTATAATCAGGTCATGTAGGTTAATTTTAATCGACGCCTCCTGATTCGCGGAAACGCCTGGGTCATGTTTACCTCATAGTGGTATTCCTGCAGGTGGCAGAACACAATATTTGTCGTGACATCATTTTTAACGCGCACTGTACCATTGGTACGGCCTCGAGTTTCATGTACACATACACATCGTGAAAGCTGATAGAAATGTTACAAGTATGGGTACGAAGATCGTGTTATCCATAACAGAGCTATAATTCGAAGGACATGCGTTTTCGGTGAAAACTCACTTTTATTTCACTTGTATTATTACACATTCACATCGTATGCTGAGTTTGGTTCTACCTGTTTTTAATGCATGTGTGTCGCAACCACGGGTAGATCTTCTGATTGGAAGAGCAAATCTTTCAAATTCAACAATCTTGGAAAATATGTGTTCGAATATAAATCGAAGAAGAATCTTGATATGTGAACTTCAAGAGTCAATGATCGATCAAGGTCGTCCTGTGGTCAGCACATTTGAATGAATTTATATTCCAAACGGAGATAAACCTGCTCAGAATATGTAGAAGTTGAAGAACTTTCCATTGCGGATTTCTTTACTGAATTGAATCCGAATGTGATCTTTGAAGTGTTCTAATCCGGGCCCAACGGTGATAATCTGTGAAAATTATCCAATTGCACAGCTGAGAATGAGAGCGATAAGTGTCGCAAAAAGTCAAGAGTGATGAGAAACTTGGAACTTGTCATCGGACCAAACTAACACCATAGTATATTTCGATACTAGAGCGAAAATTTTTTTTTGGCACGAGTGAGAGGTCTGTCGCCCGAGCGAAGCGAGGGTGACAATCTCACGAGTGTAAAAACAAATTTTTCACGTGTATCGAACAAAATTTTTCATCACAAACGTGCGTAAATTGCGATTATATGCACGCTTGCGTGCATATAAAGGCACTTTTCCGCACGGCGTGATGAAAAATATAAAACGATATGAGTATACCTTGGACTGCTATTTTCGGAGTTCTCAATCGATACGTAGCCTTTTAAATCTTTGATCATCTCAAAAACTAATTTCATCACGCCGTGCAGAAAAGTGCCTTTATCTGCACGCAAGCGTGCAGATAATCGCACTTTACGCACGTTTGTGATGAAAAATTTTGTTCGATACACGTGAAAAATTTGTTTTTACACTCGTGAGATTGTCACCCTCGCTTCGCTCGGGCGACAAACCTCTCACTCGTGTCAAACAAAATTTTTCGCTCTAGTATCGAAATGTACTATTTCACCCACTTTTCAGATTTCAAAATGTAACCGGCGAGGAAATATTTATCGAATCAACTTCTAGTTTCACAGATATCTTCTTTTATCCTTGATGTTCTTTTCCACATCTTCCAATTGCAGCACCTTCGATCCCAACATTGAAATGCTTCATGACTCGGATTGAAAATGGCCTCGATGACAAAACGTGTTTTCTTTTCACCTCGTAGATGCCGCGGCTGCGGAATCCCACGATCGTGAAGAACCAAAGGATCGCCTTGATTCCTTCGTGATTGAAGGAGATGCTGCAGGAGATGGTCTTGAAAGTGGAAATATCGACAGGATAGCTTCGGATAACGACGAAAACCTCCAAAACCAGACTCCTCTGTTACTCGCCAAGTTATTATCACTGTCTCCGAGTGATGTACCCAAGCTAAATTCAAACCTACGGAAAAAGCGATTCGCGGGATTCCTTCCGTTCATAGGCAGCGGGGAGCGGCCAGGGGCTGGAAAAAAATCTAATTCAAATAAAGTTGGCATTCCCGTTTCTTCCAACAGTAATCCATCCTTCATCAACATCGGTAGTAGCCAGCAAAATCCTGCCTTCGTCAACATCCTCGGAAACCAGACTGAAGGAAATCAAGCAGGAAACGGGAGCACATGTCGGCAAGTACTACACATAGGAGTGTCTAATATACAGACGGAAAGCTGGCGATCGAAAGAGGTAGTGTCTCATTTATTAGCCCCTAGTACTCAATAATAATGATCGTCTCCTTGATGCTTGACAGTATAAGATGACATACAGCGTTGGTCATCAAAGATAACCAAGACAGGTGAGGTGGGAAACTTGGATTTATAATTGAGACACCTTCTTCGGTTGCAAGCTCTTAGACTCCTGTGTCCTTTCTTTTACATCTTTGCTAACTTGATTGGTTTCGGCAGCAACAACACGTTGCTCGTTAATCTTGCCGGGAGTCAGCAAGATCCTGCCCTTATTAACATTCTTGGAAAACAGACAGGAGACAATGAAGGAGGAAACGAGAACATGTGTCGGCAAGTATAACAAATAACGAGATATTCAAAGGTACAAAAAAAAAAAGAATTGTGATCGTTTTCTCACGACTTCTTCACTTGTCTGGTTTCGACAGCAATAACGCAACCTTAGTTAATTTCGGTGGCACTCAGCAAGATCCTGCCCTCATCAACATTCTTGGAAAACAAACTGGTAGGGATCCAGGAAGAACCGGAAGCACGTGTCGGCAAGTATATATATTTTTTTATTTTTCGAAAAATTGTGGCGTTCTTGCAATTCTGGTCTTTGAATGTTCACAGAGAAGACCAATTTACATGCAAGAATCGTGGCTGCGTTGGGAGGAACGTGCGATGTGACGGTGTTCACGATTGCGAAGACGGATCTGACGAACACGACTGTACCTCGTCAGGGTGAGACATTCGAATTTGAGAACAATGAAAGTTTCTTCACGAAACACCAAGTTATAGAAGAATTAGAACGATAACAACACCAACCATGGTTTGCAGTTTTTTATCTACGAAATGTATTCCAGAAACGTAACGGCACCGTCCAACAATCTGGCAACCCAGAGTCCAGCAAGTCTTTGCACCCTACCGCAACAAATAACTGGAGGAAGTTTCAAGTTAGGGGGATGCGAAGAACCGTGCAATATCGAAGCAGGGACCAGAGTACCGGTCGGCATACATTTGATATACAGATGCAACGAGGGGTACACCATGAATGGGAACAACATCTCTTTCTGTCACAACGGAACCTGGTACCAGCCTCCGACTTGTAGCAGTGAGTGCATTCGATTTGTTTTATTTTGAAAATGACACACGACTCGTTGTCGATGAATGACTGATAAAGGGAGTGAATCAATTTATGTGATGATTTTGACCATTTTTTCAGAGACTTGTCGAGCTCTGAAGTCGAACAGTGTGGATATAGAGTGTAAATATCGTGGTGAAATAGTTTCTTGCGAAACGGCCATCGCCCCGGGAACCAAAGCTACCCTGGCCTGCAAAGATTCGTTTAGTATTCCTGCGACCGCTGATCCAGCCTATAGAGAGTTGAACTGTCTTCCTGAAGGGATGTGGGATGACGCCCTCTTCCGATGTCTTCCCGGTAATCATTCGCCAGATCTTCATACGTCGAAGTACAGTCGGTCCCGATACTTTTCTGAAGTTCACTACACTTCCGGTGTCCGGTGTCCAGTGTTCAGTACTCACTACTTTATTCACTCAAGTTAGAAGTAACTCAAATTTCTGTTTCTAGATTGTGGCACAGCAGTATCCCATGGTAACACGTTGATCGTCGGCGGGTTCACCGCAAAATTGGGCGTCTTTCCATGGCACGTTGGTATATACCGGAAAGACCCGGCCGAAGAACACCAACAAATATGCGCGGGAACTTTGATCAGTCCCGATTTGGCGATATCCGGTAAGTCTAGGAATGTGCAAAAGCGATCGTCTGCATCTCGTTGATCGTCATTGATTGTAAATTACAGCTGCTCACTGTTTCTACGACGACACCGTGAACGAGGTTTCGGACCCGAGTCACTATGCTGTGGCCGCAGGCAAGCATTACAGAGCCTGGGTAATGCCTGAAAAATACGCTCAGACGTCTACGGTGAAATCTATCGAAGTTGCAGCCAGGTATAATGGCGCACGCGGTAATTTTGCCGAAGATATTTCCCTGGTTCGTTTGGAGAACCCCTTTACCCTGACCACGTTGGTCAGGCCGATATGCATGGATTGGGACAACGTCCACGAGAGAGAACAATTACAGAGCAGGCAGAGTGGGAAGGTATGATTTTCACTGAATGTAAACAAAGGCAAAATTTGTGCGAGGTATTAAATTCTTCATTTCTACAACAGGCCGTTGGATGGGGAAAAACTGCTGCCGGAGAACCCAGCAATGAACTTCAGGAAATAAATCTACCCTACATTCCTTATCAAGATTGCATTTCTGCGGTACCCGAAGAATTCAAGGGATACGTAACGGCTGACAAATTTTGCGCGGGTTATTTGAACGGTGGGTATTAAAAAATCAAACCTAGTCACTTACTTGGGGTCCAGATGACCCCAACTTCAACTTATCCTCAATATTTCGCATAGACGATGATCGAATCTGGACCTGTGGCACCATATATTAGTAGTTTGAAGTGTTGACTATACGTTGGCTCCATAACCGGTGCAAACCAATCGTTAGTCTGGTTTTTGGCAGCCGAGAAACAACGTCAAAATCGAGAAAATCCTCACTTACGATCTTCAAAATAATTATAATTTTCGGAAGGTCATGAACTGTGGTATTTTTTTTCTCAAAGTGCGGTATCTCAAGAATACCCAGCTAAATTTTCAGCAAAAAATATCAGAAATTACGGAAGTTGATTTTTTCAGTAAAACAAGTCACTTTTTGTGAGTTCTTCGCTTTGCGAATTTTTTACGAGGCTCGAATTCAATTTTATATCAAATATCCAATTCGGGCCGATTCTAGAGATCCTAAAGTACCTCCAGTAATTTTCCCCGGAGTCAAAAGTGTCACAGAATTAATGTGACAACGTTTCAAAGTTAGCTGGGGTCAGGGTAACCCCGTGGAAGTGATGTGACTAGTAATGTGTATTCCTGTTCTAGGTTCAAGCCTATGCGAAGGCGACAGTGGCGGCGGCCTTTGTTTCCAGTTGAACGGACTTTGGTACCTCCGTGGTGTAGTAAGCGTCAGTCCAGTGTCTGCAAATACATGTGACAATAATTACTACACCGCTTTTACCAACGTTGGACGATTCAGAGAGTGGATTCGGGCTGCCTACATCAAGGATTTGTCGAATTACGATTAAGGCTTGTTCCATATGAATCTCAAGTAAATGCGCAGAGAAGTATTTCACAAGAAAACCGGGCAAGGGACTCCTCAGTTATTAGCTTATAAGTAAGATACAACGCCGTCAAACGCCGAGATAGGCCACCTTAATCACACGGATGTAACTATAACAATGTCTAAAATTCGCAAGTAAATACGGATATCATCGAGCTCAAGCATTTTTCTCAATCCACGTTAGTTCGTCTCGGGAATCTGACCGTTCGCTTTGTCGGTCCTACGAATACAGGAGAACCCAGACTTATCAACGGTGATCGTGCTGCCTTCCCGCACTCAGTTTCTTCACGAAACAGCCACTGCCATCTGCCGGTAATCTGATAACTTACAGCACAGATACGTCAATACAACGCCCTCTGGTGATAAAATGAGGATTCTTCCAATCATATTCCTCAAGTCCTACAAGTGGCTGCTGCACTTTTTTCAAGTTCATATGCACAGAGAAAAAGAAAGAACGCACATTCTGCGATTTGGGATGAGAATGTGACTGAGGAACACGAAGCATATGTAAATCAGATCAGTTTATTAATTAACGTATATTTTGTGCGAACCCAGAACCAGCCAGAGTTTCTAGATATAGATTAAGCAAACCTTCAAACACGACTTTGAAATCTTACTCTGAGTAAATGCTGCATCAATCGTTAGATTTCCGCATTATAATCTCTAAAACAATAAATAACAATGTGTCATTCACGTTGGTCCACATTCAGAATCCACTTGTATTGTCATGGTCATTGAAATTCTCTTCAAGTTTTTTTACTCAAGCAGCGACTAATTCAGTCTTATTATCCTTAGTCACGAGCTGAATAAGACTCCCATTAACCGGCCTGTCCTCGTTGAGCCCCCACTTCAAGAATAATCTGCAGAAAAGGACACAAATTATCAGTAAAGTCAAAAATACATAGTTTTCAACTGATTTTACCCTGCGACGAACTCCAACGGTGTCCAGGTCGACGTATCTGCGTCAGGCATCCACTTCCTGTTCATCGGAGTATCCAAAGTAATCGGTAAAATAGTCGCGACTAATGAGTCCTTGGGCAAGCCGCTTCCCTCGGTAGACAGTGACTTGGTCAATTGGTGAACAGCAGCCTTGGCCATTCCGTATCCAATCATTCCTGTTCGGAAACAATTTTATAATCAATGAGCAAATTTTTGTCTCAAAATATTCGTTACTACCAGGAGTTCCGGCCAGCGCAGGCTTTGCTCCGGTCAGAGTGAGGAATCCACCCTGCTTCAGGTGGTGCGAAGCCACGCTTGAAGCGATCACGGAACTCCAGACACTCTGCTTCCACATCAAGTCACTGTTCTTGACGTAGTCCTTGCTCGCTGCGTTTCCCCCAGCCCAACCACCAGCCACGCATATGACGCCGTCCAGCTTCTCGCCGTTCAGGATCTCTTTGACTTTGGACAATATTTGATCCTCCTGTTGGATTTAATCAAGCATTCAAGATTGACAGACTTTTTTCGGGTGGATTAAGTTTCACCTGCTCCTGCCACGAGCCGTCGATCGGCACTATTATGTTGGCGTCAGCCTGCTCATTCTCCTTCATGTCGATGGAGCCGACCCACTGAAAATATTCATTCATCAACGATCTCGGAATCATTGCATGCACCGTTTTTGCATCTACGAGACACAGAAATCTGGACAAAAGATAAGCTTTTATGATCGACTGACTAAATTTCCAATATTTCTCGCTCACTGTACATGACAACGATGATTCGAGTATATGATAAGTGTAGAATTTCTAGAATGTTTTAATTAACTCAACTCCCGAGGTCGTGGCCCTTGCGAAAAAAGCATTTTTATTTATGCTATATCGTTGAATGAACGGACTCGACCTCTCGAATCTAATCTTCTGTCCATATTTCGACACTTTGTTATCAAATATCAATTGGATAACTAAAACGTACATAAACAGTAATATAACGCAAAATAATTACCTCAAATACTATTAACGTCGGCTAAATAATCATTTCGTGTCTTTATCATCGCCACTAATTGTAAATTAAGGGGTGCAGGGAAACGGACAGAAATATCAATGATCAGCGGTACACGAGTGATGCAAGTGTATTTTACGTACAGCACATTATTCAATGTGAAAGGGGGTTTCTGCTCGAATTCCAGCCTTGACCTTGATACAGTTTCTATCTACAATTCTCCTCCCGTCTCTAACAGCGCTCCAACATTCCAGGTACATTTTATAAAAGAATCAGTGATCAACATATGTTCATGGTAAACTAATTGTGATAGTCAATATGTAGAATTCGTTTCGCAATAGATTGAATAGATTCATGGTATGTTGAAATGTTGCTCAAAGTCAAGTAGTAGAAGCAACAACGGTATTGGAAATTATGCGAGAGCTTTGTATCATCCAAGTCGTCAAGATGACATTGAAAAACATGCATCTCTTGATCGGGAATCCCGAAAAACCGGTATCGAGCGTTGCTTTATAGACAGCAGTATAATGAGATGCACATATCAGGGCTGGTAGCGATAGAGGGGCCCAAAATAGGTGAGAAAAGTTAGTTTTCGATTCCCAAAAGTGGGAAAAAGTTAATTATAACTCATTAACTGCGTCAACAGTCGTCGCAATGGGTTTTAATTGAATAATTTGAAGCAATTTTTCACGATATCGAACAGATTTGATAAAAAAAAACAAGATAATACACAAGTTAAGCATCTTCACAAGCAGATTGCTGGTACTAAGGGTGTTGAATTCGGTAGACGGACAACGTTGGTCAAAAACTGGGTGAACTTTTGCACATTATTGCACGCTACCAAACTTTGCATATTGCGCCCGTGAGGGTAGATACTCAACTGTCGCCTCGTATGGGCGACTCTGGTGTTTCGCGAGTCGGAGATTCGTTTTTGCACGATACCGAACCGAGATTTGAGAATAAAAAATATGTTTGGGCAGTGCGGAACTAAATTGTGACCAGAAAAGTGATCAAATCTTGGAAAAAATGTGTGCAAACTAGTAGTGAGAAAAGTGACTCGCTGATAGCCTTGACATGCACACATTCTCTTATACAGGAAGACAGCGATCGAATAAACGAGAATTAATATACAGGGTGGCCCAAAAAACGAAACATGAACTTTAACCGATTTTTTGCGACCTTTGGATAACTAATTGTTTCTAAAACCTGGAACAATATCTTTGGGAATATCAATATCGCTGAATTTCAGTTTTAAAATCGCCTTTTTTTCTGCATCAGCGCCACCCTGTAGAACAACAGGTTGAAACTAAATTTGAAACAAAAATGTATTTATATTTGTTCGGAATTTCATCTAGAATTTGAGTGTCGGTAAAATCGAGTTTAACATCCCCTTAAATCCGCGCTTTGTATGTGTCAAGTCCGTCGCGGATTACGATTCGAACGGATTTAGTGTAACGTTAAAACAGTCGATGCCAACATTCTGTCATAAATTATAATAAAAATCAATAAACTCACCCAATTCTTCGATTTGAATTGACTGACGCATACCGAACCGAGTGCTCCCTTGCCTCCGTATACAAAAACGCGTCCTAACGCGGCGACGGCCATTGTTGAATGATCTCAAGTGACTCAAGTCACAGTCACAGAGCGAGAGGATCGCTAGTAGAGCCTGTGGCCGCCATTTTTGTAGTCTGTCTAACATAAATCGACATCGAAGCGCGGGAAATTCGAATAGTTTTCAACTCGGAACGATTATAAGATACTTTTTATCCCTAACTAGATCATTAAAAAATAAACTAGAAGAAAAAAGATTGTTTTCTCGCAATTTTGATGACTATCCGCTTGTAATAATAGGATATTTCCTCATATTCTAGGAAACAAATGACGTGTGAATGATCTCAAGTGACTCAAGTCACAGTCAGAGCAAGAGGATCGCTAGTAGAGCCTGTGGCCGCCATTTTTGTAGTCTGTCTAACATAAATCGACATCGAAGCGTGGGAAATTCGAATAGTTTTCAACTCGGAACGATTATAAGATACTTTTTATCCCTAACTAGTTAGTTAAAAAATAAACTGGATGAAAAAAGACTGTTTGTCGCAATTTTAATGACTATCCGCTTGTAATAATAGCATATTTCCTCATATTCTAGGAAACAAATGACGTGTGAATGATCTCAAGTGACTCAAGTCACATTCAGAGCGAGAGGATCGCTAGTAGAGCCTGTGGCCGCCATTTTTGTAGTCTATCTCAACTGAATAGACATCGAAGCGCGGGAAATTCGAATAGTTTTCAACTCGGAACGATTTTAACATACTTTTTATCCCTAACTAGTTAGTTAAAAAATAAACTGGATGAAAAAAGACTGTTTCTCGCAATTTTAATGACTATCCGCTTGTAATAATAGCATATTTCCTCATATTCTAGGAAAAAAATGACGTGTGAATGATCTCAAGTGACTCAAGTCACAGTCACAGAGCGAGAGGATCGCTAGTAGAGCCTGTGGCCGCCATTTTTGTAGTCTGTCCAACATAAATCGACTTCGAAGCGCGGGAAATTCGAATAGTTTTCAACTCGGAACGATTTAAGATAATTTTTATCCTTAACTAGATAGTTAAAAAATAAACTAGATGAAAAAAGACTGTTTTCTCGCAATTTTGATGACTATCCGCTTGTAATAATAGGATATTTCCTCATATTCTAGGAAACAAATGACGTGTGAATGATCTCAAGTGACTCAAGTCACATTCAGAGCGAGAGGATCGCTAGTAGAGCCTGTGGCCGCCATTTTCGTAGTCTGTCTAACACGAATCGACTTCGAAGCGCGGGAAATTCGAATAGTTTTCAACTCGGAACGATTATAACATACTTTTTATCCGTAACTAGATAATAATAAATAAACTAGATGAAAAAAGACTGTCTTCTCGCAATTTTAATGACTATCCGCTTGTAATAATCGCATATTTCCCCATAATTTAGGAAACAAATGACGTTACGGACTACAAAGATGGCGGCTGTCTCACTATATACATGCATCGGTGTGTCAGTCCGACGGAGATGACCGACTACGACCGAAGCGATTCGTCGACGATTCGGAATATTTCGTGTATCTCCGCGTTAACGGTTCGGTTTTCATCGCTCGTCGGTCCGCAACGCACTCTGGGAGCGTAAAATCTAGTGTGACGTCACAGTAGGGTTCTAGTTGGGTTAGGTTTTACGCTGCTGAAAATTTAGTGCATAACGAGGAAAAAAACTTACTAAAAAGAAATAAAAAGAAACCTCACGGGGTGATTTTTAACAATTGTCGCGAGCTATTCGAATCCCATCAGCCTCAGTCCCGTGAGTCGGGCTAGACAGATACGTGATCCGAAGGTAATCAACGATTCGACGGAACTTTTCAACGACGGCGGAGCCCCGTTTGCGTACAAAAGACCAAAAGTAAAGTGAGATCGTCGTCGTCGCGCCCGTCCCTCGATCCACGATACGCGGCGTATATGAGATTATTAAATAGAAAATGAGTCGACACGAAGGTACGTGGGTCTTAGGACGTTACATTTATCTTCGATCTAAAATTTTTCAGAACCAGATGCAGACCAGTAATACGATTTTTTTTCTTTTTTTTTTTTATCATCAATCGCTATTTCCCTAACAAATTTCATTATTCGACCCAGATACGCTTCCAGTCAGTGTTGTGGGTAAATTTTTCGCTCGCCAAATTCGTTTTAGGTATTAGGATAACACGTCGCCTAACCAGTGTGTGCGACTGTGTGCATGCGGATTATATACACACGGTGTGTATAGTGGGTTTCAATAAATGAGTCCGACACAACGCTGCTGGTACTACACCGTCTATCGTCATAGATTTTTAATGTCAATTTCATTACAGATGGCGACTGTGTAGAAACGTAGAGAAATATAGGTTTTTTTTACTACTTTAAATAGTATTTTTTTTTCCTTAATCGATTCTAGTTAAACAGGATATTTATTTTTTTTTTTTTATATATAAAAATAATTATTCTTAAAAAAATTTTCGGTCAACCCCTGCCACAGCCACCTTGAGAAACAAAAAGTCTAATCATATATATATATATTTTTTTGTATCATTCTCTTTGTCTTAAACTATTATTGTTGTTGTTGAATACCCTAGGCAGCGGAGCGAGTGTATATTTTACCAAAAATAAACCCTCCTCTTCCATCTTCTTTATTTTGGCTGCAATCCAGCCCCCCGAAAAGACAAGAAAGAAGAAGAATCGTACTTAGTGTCTTATCGAACCGAAAATCAAACAAAACGTGGTTTAGCTTCGATTATTATTCGGCGCAGTAACGAAAGAAGAAAAAATTTTGTCATCGTCGATCCTCCCAACGGATGAAAAGATCACATTTTCAGTCTATCGGAGAGATTTTTTTCATTTCTTTCGTGTTTCCCACTCCACATTCGCTCATCGGGCAAATATATTCGCATACGTTTCATACGCCGTGTATATTTTATAAATAGATTCAAGTTGACACAATAATCTCGACCCAGAAAACTTTGTTTTCAACCTTTGGTTCAAATTCGATATTTAATTACGCTCTAACGATAGAATTTTCGAGCATTGAACTCGATTTCATCCAATCGCAGCTCGTGTCGCCCGGGCCTCCAGAGTCTCACTTTTTTTATCCCCAACATCAGGAGTTAGAATAGTTAGAGCTGAATGGGTTCCGTTCTGATTTATTTAGGGGTAAGTTGCGACTCCTGCCTGAAGGGAAACTTCCGAGGACGTAGATACAAGTGTCTGGTATGTTACGACTATGATTTGTGCGCGAACTGCTACGAGGCTGGCGCCAACACGACTCGCCACCTGGTCGATCACCCGATGCAGTGTATCCTGACGAGATCTGACTTTGGTGATTATAACGGGAATAAAGTAGAATAAAACGATACACGCCCTGCAATATGTCATTCACGTTGTCATCCGCCTCGACAGAGCTGTACTACGGCGGAGAAGGGGTCAGCGTAGAGCAGCCACAGTCTCTGACGTGTCCTTATTGCACTAAAATGGGATTTACGGAGGCCACGTTACAGGAACACGTCGCCGCCGATCACCCAGACACCGCGTTCGAAGTGGTAAATCGAATAACGCGCGATTTCTTCGCGAGCGGGGCTCATGTCAAGTTTTTATTTTCTGGCAGGTTTGCCCCGTGTGCGCTTCTCTGCCTGGCGGAGACCCGAACCACGTCACCGATGACTTTGCGGGACATTTGACACTGGAACATCGCAGCGGTCCTAGAGACCTTATATCATTTCTCGACGAGCCTACTTCTAGTCGCCATAGCGTTCGACGAATACCTCATCCCTCTCGGGGTGTCGGAGCCCCGAGGGCTCGGAGGTACGGTAGACCTTTAATGACTACGCCGGTCCGGTATCTTGGAAGAACCAGATTCAGTTCATTCAATATCATCGTGTCGATACGGGGGTCAAACCGATGCCAAATAGTGAATTTTCAAGGTTTCTGATAGCAAAGCGCGTTTTTTCTCTAGAAATGTTTTCCAAGACTTTAAAGAAGGCGTTTGACCCCTGGCCTTGCGAAAGCTCAATTTTAAATCCCGCCCGTCTCCCAAATCCTGCCTGATATTAGCTCCTCTCCATTCGACTGACACCGGACCTCCAGGTCCAACATGCATTTTAGTTCGTCGGGTGGGCTGAGCCCGAGCAGTCGAGAGGGAATCGACCCGATAGCCGAGCTGCTCTCGCAGTTGTCAGGCGTTCGTAGAACCGGGGCCGGAAGTGGCCAGGGTTCTTCGGCGCCGTCGCAACTTCAACAGCTCCAGATGCAGTTGCAGCTGGAACGTCAGCAGGTCAGGGTACGTTGTGTCTCAACGTCGTATTTGGTACGAGTCCAACAGAAGTTATTTAATATCTAAAACTGTGTCAATAATGAATAACGAAACAGGCTGCGAGGCAACAGCTCGAAAGACTGCCAAGGAGGCAGCCCCAAGTAATTGGCACAGTTAGCGGGGGTGTGGCAAGCACTGGGCACTCCGCAACGATGGCTAGCGTCGTGGCGAACAGCTCTGCGAGCAACAACAACGCGGCTCAAAATTCAACCGCTGCTAATCCGTCTAACGCGTCTTCGTTAATCCAACAGAATTCGATGTTTCTGTTACCCAGGTGAGTTTGAAAAACGAGAATAATGAAATAAAAGGACATTTGACGCCGCCGCAAAGGAGATTGTATCAAAACTTTCTATATATAGACACGAGAATCGCACGTCATGTTTAAGTGGTCGGGTGCCAAGCGTTGAGTTTTGGGTTTCGACCCCTGAAAGTCTTCGGTAAAGGGGTATTAATTCTATGCATGGTTTCAGATGCATGACGAACACGCTTTCGGACTCACAGCTTCAAGTGATAGAGCGCGAGAGCGCTAACAGAAGTTTATTCGCTCGTGAATTGGTGGTGGCAACGCTGTCTCAGGCTCTGCCGGAGCTCGCCGAACAACCGTCGTTGCAAACTAGCGGATCAACGACTACGACATCCGCGTCAACTTCCCCGGAAGCTCCGAGCGGCGCGTCTTCGTCGACGCCCCAGTTTCCGACGGGAGGAAAGAAGATTAGCTCCAATCAAGAAGTCAAGAGGGATCAGAATGCGAGCAAACAATCCTCTATAAACATTCAAACGGCTGCGGGTAGTCAGTCGCAAAATACAACGATCGGACATCTCAGCCAAGGACTACCGGCAAATCCCAACGCCGTCAGTACCCAGAATACGAACGTCGTTCCGAATCTTGTGCACAGCGTTCTGCCGCAGCCAATGGTGAGCAGTCTTTGGCACCGCTAGATATTTAGCGGTAGATATATTCAAAATAATTACAATTATTAATTGTAATTTGTTGTTATTAATTGTAAAAGTTGTAATTTGTAATGAGAACTGAATAAATTACTAATTACGAACGTAATTAGTATTTAGAACCGAACTGATAACAAATTACAAATGTAATTAGTATTTAGAACCGAAAGAATTACTAATTACAAATGTAATTAGTATTTAGAACCAAACTAGTTACAAATTACTAATGTAATTAGTATTTAGAACCGAAAGAATTACTAATTACAAATGTAATTAGTATTTAGAACCGAACGAATTACTAATTACAAATGTAATTAGTATTTAGAACCGAAAGAATTACTAATTACAAATGTAATTAGTATTTAGAACCGAAAGAATTACTAATTACAAATGTAATTAGTATTTAGAATCAAACTAGTTACAAATTACAAATGTAATTAGTATTTAGAACCGAAAGAATTACTAATTACAAATGTAATTAGTATTTAGAACCGAACGAATTACTAATTACAAATGTAATTAGTATTTAGAACCGAAAGAATTACTAATTACAAATGTAATTAGTATTTAGAACCGAAAGAATTACTAATTACAAATGTAATTAGTATTTAGAACCGAAAGAATTACTAATTACAAATGTAATTAGTATTTAGAATCAAACTAGTTACAAATTACAAATGTAATTAGTATTTAGAACCGAAAGAATTACTAATTACAAATGTAATTAGTATTTAGAACCGAACGAATTACTAATTACAAATGTAATTAGTATTTAGAACCGAAAGAATTACTAATTACAAATGTAATTAGTATTTAGAACCAAACTAGTTACAAATTACAAATGTAATTAGTATTTAGAACCGAAAGAATGACTAATTACAAATGTAATTAGTATTTAGAACTGAACGAATTACTAATTACAAATGTAATTAGTATTTAGAACCGAAAGAATTACTAATTACAAAT
This sequence comes from Euura lappo, assembly GCA_018257835.1. NCBI lineage: Eukaryota > Metazoa > Arthropoda > Insecta > Hymenoptera > Tenthredinidae > Euura > Euura lappo. The sequence continues at coordinate 181,823 of JAEUYN010002033.1, forward strand.
GTAATTAGTATTTACAACCAAACTAGTTACAAATTACTAATGTAATTAGTATTTAGAACCGAAAGAATGACTAATTACAAATGTAATTAGTATTTAGAACTGAACGAATTACTAATTACAAATGTAATTAGTATTTAGAACCGAAAGAATTACTAATTACAAATGTAATTAGTATTTACAACCAAACTAGTTACAAATTACTAATGTAATTAGTATTTAGAACCGAAAGAATGACTAATTACAAATGTAATTAGTATTTAGAACTGAAAGAATTACTAATTACAAATGTAATTAGTATTTAGAACTGAACTAATTACAAATTACAAACTTAATTAGTTTTTAGAACCGAACTAATTACAAATTACAAATGTAATTAGTAATTGAAACCATTCCAATTAAAAATCACAAATGTAATTAGTATTTAAAACCAAACGAACAAATTACTCATTACAAATGTAATTAGGTTCAAATTTCGCACTAATTACATGGAATTAAAACCAAAAAATGTCTAATTACAAATTTTTTATGTAATTTGACTCAATGTAATTAGTGTGCAATTCGAACCTAATTACATTTGTGAATTATAATCAGTCTGGTTCTCATTAATAATTACATTTACAACTTGTAATTAGTTTAATCCCGATTACTAATTACATTATTAAAAATTACGTTACAAATTACACAAATTACTTACTACTTATTGTATACTAGTGTAATTTATAACGTAATTTCTAATTAGCTCAGTTTAAATTACTAATTAAATTTCTAATTTCCAATCAGACCGCGATTAATTACAAAAACACCAAACTCTCTTGTTGAAGGGGATACTTGTACGAAATTTATCTAACAGAATCACCGCCCACGCAACGTTCCGTATCTCATACCGTTCCATTAAATTCGCTCCAGGTTCTTCAACAACAACAACAGCAGCAACAACTATCACCTGCTCCTATAAGGAATACGGGTACAGGAACAATCAGAGAACAACCAGTAGCGTCCCCAGCGCCAGCCGCATATCTCCGAGGTGGAGTAGGTCCCGTAAACGTAAGCGGAGCATCTCGCAGAAAACCTGTTAGAACAGTCGACGGAAGGAACCAATCGACCGAGCCACCGCCACCCCACTAACCCCCCTGTTACCACCACCCTCCCCCGTTTCTTAAAAAAAAACAAAAAAAAAACAAAGAGAAGATTGAAAGAAACAAACGAAAAAAACATTTAAAAAAATTACAAAAAAAAAAGAAAAAAATTATTATTATTACAATTAAAAAAGAAGAAAAGAGAAACGAAAAAAAAAAAAACAATACACAGAAAATCTAATCCCTCCCCTCCCCCCTCTCTAGCACTAGTCCTAGCACTGTTTAGAACACCTCATCTTTATTGTTATTATTATTATTATTAATTATTAATTATTAATTATGAATTATTATTATTATATTATATATGGATGATAATTATTTGAGAATTACTACTACGCCTCCCCTCCCCCTTAACCGGACGTACGACACAATTATACCGCGATATTCTTGGAACGAAAAAGAAAAAAGAAAAAAAAAAAGGTTGTTAGTTTTGAAGAGAGGAGAATTGAAAAAAAAAAAATAATATTAAGTTAAATTAAATTTGAAAAAAAAAAAAATGTAAAATTATCCTACTTTAATAATAGTAATATAAAAAATATACATATAAATTCGAGATCATGTCGTGCTTTTTTTTCTTTTTTTTTTGTTTTTTTCTAATTACATTTTCATTTCGTTATTGAGAATAAAAATAAAAAAGATAAAAAAATATGAAATTGAAGGTAGTCTGCCGTATATGGATTACGTTGAGGCTGTGGAAAGAAAGAGAGAGAGATAATAATAATAATAATAAGCTATTAATTTTTTTTTATTGTCCATTCTTATTGTAGAGAAAAGGAGAAATAAATAAATAAATAAATAAATAAATAAAAATTAATGTGAGATAATTCGAGGATATTAGGAGAGGAAAACAAGTGTGAAGTGTAACGGTAGCTGTTTGGTCGGCTTGCTAATGTTTATTAATATTAATATTATCATTATTCGATTTAACCCCCCTCAATTATTATAATTGTTATTATTATTATTATAATTAACAAGCTACCGTATATGCTCTATATAATAATATTATTATTATTATCAAGACTGTGATAGACTAGACGGGGGTGTTGAGAGAAGAGAAGATAGGGGAAGATAAATACTAAAAATTGTTTAAAATTGATAATTAAATATTCAAAATTCGCTATTTCACTGATTTATTTATTGCAATTCTTTTTTTTTTTTTGTTTCGTTTTTTTCTTTCTTATCTCACAAGATATAATTTTTTTGAAAAATAAATTAACTAATCAAGATCGCTGTAATTAAGATCCAAGAGATTATTTTTCTTTCTTTAAAAATCGTTAGGAAAATTTCTTTAGGGAAATAATTTTTGGTGTATATCTTTTTCTCCTCGAAACAGCGGCGGACTACCTAAACCACATGCTGATTAATTAATTAAACAAAATTTACTTGTAACAAGAAAAGGTTGAAACTTTTTTTTCACCGAAAAGATAAAGAAAATTAATGCATGCATGTATCAATTATTATTATTATTATTATTTTTATTATTATTAAAGTACTGTCGTTAAACTACAACAACAAAACAAAATAATACCAAGAACTGTGTTAATAAAAAGAAAACAAAAAAAAACTTGAAATTGCTATCGCTAGCTGCTATTGCCGCTGCTTTTTTAAGTATATATATGTATAATACATGTGGATTTGGAAACAAAAACAAAAACAAAAAAAAAAATAATAATAATTATAATACGTACCTGTAGTGAATATTATATAATTGAAAAATATGAAAAATAATTCTGTTACTTGTTTCTTTTTTTCTTTTCTTTAAGTTTTTTTTTTTCTTTTTTTCTCAACGTTTATTTAAATTAATTGATTAATTAATCATCTAACGAAGTAACAGCTGTATATATGTATATAGTATATGTACACCAGCTGTGTACTAATTGAAACACGGATGTGTATAATATAAATTGATTTTCTCATTCTTATTATATATATATATGGTGGAAAAAAAAAATATATATATAAATAAAAGATAAAATAAATGATGTATTTGTCGGATTAATATTGAATATTGAAAATTGTACTTTATTAAATACAACAACAACAAAAAAATAAAAAATAAAATGAACATTAATATTCTCTAAATTGTTAAAAACCGGGAATTATATAAATTTGTATAATTGAGATACTTTAGGTATGTACCTATAATTAATTAAATACTATATATATATATATATAAATTATTCTCAAAAATATGGGGAAGAAATATATATATATTATATAAACCACATTTAAACACTGCATTATACATGATAAGAGTATTTGCGAAGCAAAAAGGGGGATAAAGATAAACATTAACAACAACACAAATAGAACGAAAAACAAAATTAAAAAGAAAAATACTATCTTTATTATTAACGAAAATTATTATTATTATTATTATTAATAGTATGATAATATAGATAATATTGTAATACGAGTGAAAAAAAAAAAAAGACACGATTGTCAAAGAAAGGAGGTGGTCGATTAGAAAGGGAGAGAGGAAAAGGGGAGAAAAAAAAAATAAAAATTAAATAATTAACATATACAATAGATGTATAAAAAAAAAAAAAAAAAAAAAAAAAAAAAAAAAAAAATGCTTGTTAACAAAGAGAAACGAAAAAAAAAATAAAAATAATCAATCTTTAGAAAACAGGATATACATTATATATATATATATATTTTTTTTTTATCTGATATTTGTTCATTTCTGTTTTTTTCTTTCTTTCTTTTTTTCTTTCTTCTAACTTGTGAAATTAAGTGTGATTTTTTGTGAACCAGTTTCTTTACGTCTAGGTTTTGACCTACGTCCAGACTAAGATTATTGTTATAAAATTGCATAATTATAGAGTCATTTTGAAGAGGAATAAAAATGCGAATAAAATGTGTAATCTAGGGAGAAATAGGTTTTGAAAATGAGATAGTTGGAAATAAAAGGAATATATATGCGTATATAATTATATAAAAGAACTCAATCTGTGCAGTCGTTATTCAAATTAGAATTATCAAGATTTAAAAAATCGAATAAATTAATAAATAAATTAGCCTTCTTCGTCAGTTTAGCCAAGAGAATTAATTCTCTTTATTCTTCAACAAATATTATGACACATGGCTATGAATTTCCCGAATGATTTTCAATTTTAAAAACTGTCATATGGATATTGAAATATTGGAAAAGTTCATTTTCGGCAATAACAGTAAAACGTAAGATTGTCGATTCGAAATTTTCCCGCCCTCGCGATATCGCCTCCTGATCACCGATGGTCGAGTCCATTCCGACTCTGGCTTCGATTCCTTCGATTCGATACAAAAACATGATATTCAAATATCTACTTGTGATCGTCGTTAAGAACGTGGCGGTGTCAAAGTTCTTCCTGACTCGATTCGGCACAACCGCATCGTCTCATACAACGAAACTAACCAAAGCTATGGGACCCCTAGAAAGCGCGAAAAAGGCGGCCGCCTACAAAGCGGTCGATGGATACGTCAAGGTCAGTCAACAAGACCTCCATATCAAGCCGGACGCACATAACCTATCAGGGTAGTAGACGCCGACGATACAGACATGAAGAATTCCGTTATTATTTATCACATCATTTATCAATAATATTTTACTCTGTATATATAATTATAACCACAGGACAACAGCTTCATCGGTATTGGTAGTGGCTCCACGGTCATCTACGCTGTTCACAGATTAGGTATGCATCCATTCGTCCTACCAACACGCTGCTTTTTTTTTTTTTTTTTACCGTGTCACAACGGCAATGTGCGACGAAAAGGTTATGTTGTACGTTGTGCGACTGATTTTGAGCGGGAAAGCAACATTTGATCAATAATTGCGCGATATTTCGTGTTTTGTGGGTAACTGTTAGCGAATGTTTTTTTTTTTTGGACGAATGACTGATAATTTTTTATCTATATCGTCGTATTTATTGTTATCATGGCGAGACAATTGACTGTTATGAAATAGTTGCGTGAACATAACCTATTTGTATCGTATAATGGATGAATTATGAGAAATTCCGCATGTTGGGTTGCATATACATACCGGGAGTTTCTCGCTATGCGGGCCACTCGGTGCGCCTGAAGCAGGCAACCGTACGTACGTACGTCACATAAGAATTAGCACGTGCCGTACGTACGGTTGCCTGTTTCAGGCGCACCGAGTGGCCCGCGTAGCGAGAAACTCACGGTATACATATACCGCGTCGTGTTTCTCATTATGTGAGTGCGGTCGTGTGCCTGATAGCATGCAACCGTACTTACACCTCATGTGCACTCGCAGTCACATTACAGGGCTGCCGGGTCCATGGTAGATCCACAAAAAAAAAAAAAAAAAAGGCGGTAGATTTGAATTTTTAATGAAAATACTCTTTTATTTGGTTTCATATTGCTAAGACATAATATGTGTGATATAAACTTTTTTCAAATTCAAAATAACATCGTGAAAGTTATCGAATATTAGATACTACGGTATACGTAATAGTATTACTATACAACTATGTTAATAATTATTTAATGCCGATTTTAGGACTTATATATATTTCCTGACGAAATTAAAGGGACGAAAAATCGATAGAAAATTGTAGAAAGCGGTGAGCAAAAACTGCAAACTGGTAGATTTGAGAACGATAATTAGAAGAAGCGTTAGAAATTGCGAAAAAAAATAAAAAGCGGTAGGCAAAGCTGAAAACTAGTAGACTTGAGAGGAATTACTAAGAAAAGCGTTAGAAATTGCGAAAATAGCGTTAGACGAAGCTGAAAACTAGTATATCGCGTGTCTAATGGTATAAGGACGTATGCGCCAATATACGACTTTTTACCATGCGTAAAGGTAAAAGGGCATATCGATTTTTTTTCTCCGTATTTCCGCTTAACATGTGAAAATACGTTCAGAAACATGAAATTGCGAAATTGATCGACTAACGGTGAAAGGTCGTAGGTACGGGCGGTTACGTCCTTTTATTTCCACTTGAGAAAAAAAAATCGTGATCACTAATGATATAAGGGCGCATCGGCAATTTTTTTTTAATACTTTTTTTATAAAACCTCTAAAAACCTCTGAAACGCATAGATAAATCGAATTGGGCGCATCGACAATTTTTTTTTTAATACTTTTTTTTACAAAACCTCTAAAAACCTCTGAAACGCATAGATAAATCGAATTTCGTCCGAAATCCGTCCGGAAAAAAAAAATTGTCGATGCGCCCTTTTACCTTTAGCTTGTTAATTTTTTTTATTAAAAAATAAAAATTTTGGAATTTCGTCCGAAATTCGATTTATCTATGCGTTTCAGAGGTTTTTAGAGGTTTTATAAAAAAAGTATTAAAAAAAAATTGTCGATGCGCCCTTTTACCTTTAGCTTGTTAATTTTTTTTTATGAAAAACAAAAATTTTGGAATTTCGTCCGAAATTCGATTTATCTATGCGTTTCAGAGGTTTTTAGAGGTTTTATAAAAAAAGTATTAAAAAAAATTTTCGATGCGCCCTTTTACCTTTAGCTTGTTAATTTTTTTTATTAAAAAATAAAAATTTTGGAATTTCGTCCGAAATTCGATTTATCTATGCGTTTCAGAGGTTTTTAGAGGTTTTATAAAAAAAGTATTAAAAAAAAATTTTCGATGCGCCCTTTTACCTTTAGCTTGTTAATTTTTTTTATGAAAAAATAAAAATTTTGGAATTTCGTACGGAATTCGATTTATTTATGCGTTTCAGAGGATTTTAGATGTTTTGTAAAAAAATGATATAATATAAATAAAAATGGTGGATACGACCATACATCATTAGTGAACACGATTTTTTTTTGTCTAATCTAGAAATGAAAGGATGTAACCGCCAGTACTTACGACCTTTCACCTTTATTATTTCTTTCGGCTAATTTTCATAGATATATGCGTTTTGGACACTATAGTAGCGAATGGCAAAGGACAAAAAAAATATACGACCTTTTACCACCAAAATCAACTTTTTGGTGGATACGACCTTATACCACTAGACACGCGATATTACAGATGGCTAATTAGAACAAGCGTTAGAAATTGCGGGAAAAAAATCGCTACACGAAGCTGAAAAATAGTAGATTTGAGAGGGCTAATTAGAAGAAGCGTTAGAAATTGCGAAAATAGCATTAGACGAAGCTGAAAACTAGTAGAAGAAGCGTTAAAAAATGCGAAAATAGCGTTAGACGAAGCTGAAAACTAGTATATTAGAGAGGGCTAATTAGAAGAAGCGTTAAAAATTGCGAAAATAGCGTTAGACGAAGCTGAAAACTAGTATATTAGAGAGGGCTAATTGGAAAAAGCGTTAGAAATTGCAAAAATAGCATTAGACAAAGCTGAAAACTAGTATATTAGAGAGGGCTAATTGGAAAAAGCGTTAGAAATTGCAAAAATAGCATTAGACGAAGCTGAAAACTAGTATATTAGAGAGGGCTAATTGGAAAAAGCGTTAGAAATTGCAAAAATAGCGTTAGACGAAGCTGAAAACTAGTATATTAGAGAGGGCTAATTAGAAGAAGCGTTAAAAATTGCGAAAATAGCGTTAGACGAAGCTGAAAACTAGTATATTAGAGAGGGCTAATTGGAAGAAGCGTTAAAAATTGCGAAAATAGCGTTAGACGAAGCTGAAAACTAGTATATTAGAGAGGGCTAATTGGAAAAAGCGTTAGAAATTGCAAAAATAGCATTAGACAAAGCTGGAAACTAGTAGACTTGAGAGGAATAACTAAAAAAAGCGTTAGAAACTGCGAACATAGCGTTAGAAGAAGCTGGAAACTAGTATATTAGAGATGGCTAATTGGAAAAAGCGTTAAAAATTGCGAAAAAAAAACGGTAGACAGGATCGAAAATCAGTATATCTACCGTTAAAGCGGTAGATCTGGCAGCCCTGATTATTGCAGAACACGGGGTGTAGATACGGTTGCCTGCGATCAGATGCACGGACCAGTCCGCAGTATGCAAAAAACGCGGTATGCATAGAATTTCGTCAACTATACACTCCAAACACCACATAAGGTGTACAAAAACCGACCTTTAGGGCGATAGGCAACCCGACATACAGCGGTGGCAATTTACTATCTAAATATTGTTAAATCATTCGAACAGCGGAACGTGTAAGAGAGGAAAATCTGAGCCTGGTCTGTGTGCCCACGTCGTTTCAGGCACGTCAGTTGATAATAAGCCACAATCTTGTATTGGGAGACCTTGAAACTCATCCGAAGGTGAATTGACTCGTCACTTCGATTAACTGCGGCATTCATTCATTGAAACGTCGTTTTTTCAGCTCGACTGCACCATCGACGGAGCTGACGAAGTCGATGCCGAAATGAATCTAATCAAAGGTGGCGGCGGCTGCTTGCTGCAGGAGAAAATCGTCGCCTCCTGCTCCACGGAGCTCATCATCGTAGCCGATTACACGTTAGCTGACTCGAGTCTTCTCATCATTTTCAGGGCTTACATGGAATTCTTCTTACAGAAAGAATTCGGCGAGGTTTGGCGAGCAGTACAAGAAGGGGATACCCGTTGAAGTTGTCCCTCTAGCTTATCTTCCGATAAAGCACAAGATCGAAGAGAACTTCGGAGGCAGTGCGGAACTCAGGATGGCTAAAGTCAAAGCTGTGAGTCCCGGCGAGTCTGACTCCTGAAAATTGCTGGAATAGCTTGCGTCTCTTGTTCTAACGTTTTCAATGTCGTTAAAGGGTCCGATTCTCACCGACAATGGAAACTTTATACTCGACTGGCACTTTCCCCACGATATCACCGACTGGGATAAAACGAATACGGGCATCATCTCGATACCCGGAGTCGTTGAGACTGGGATATTCGTTAAAATGGCCAAGAAAGCTTTCTTCGGCATGGCCGACGGGACTGTTAAGGAACAGTCTGCGATCTGATCAGAGTTACGAAGCCACGACTGACGGCGTCGCACTTATTTCTCTCTACATTCGTCGTAACGATACTTTTAAGCTCGCATATATTTATATTTTTGATAAGCATTTGAAATTTTCTTAGAGATTTCTTGCGTCAAGGTGTCTTTGGGAAACGTTGATCGGACAGTTGATCCAAGTGATAATCAAGTCTGATACAATATCTTAGTTCCTGATTAGAAATAAAACGAATTGAAACATTTATCTGGGACTTTATTACAGCTCTTCGTGTCTTGTCTTGTCTTGTCTTCTCGATACGGATTTAATGAAATTCTGATTTACGAGCTGTTCAATCTTATCGAAGTCCCGATAGTTCAAGACTTGGCGATTCGGCTAGTCGCGCCAATCTCTCGTCTCTATCGCGTTTCTTATCCGAAAAACATGGGAATCATAATTCAGAGACGATCTCATCGGCACATTAATCACCGGAACACTGTGGCATTTATCGTTTAAAAAGCCCCGGCTCATTCTGATTCATTCCTTGTTCATCATATTTTTGTGAAGCAAGTTCGATATCATGGCGAGCGCGGTGCCAGATAGTGTGAAACAGGCAGCCGCCGTCAAAGCTATCGACGAAAATGTTAAGGTAATGTTGGAATAAATAGAATTACATTACTGACTACCTACACTGTAAAAAATGGTTGTGAGTCCTCTGGAAAAGTATGAAGGAATTTTTTTACGTTAGTATACATTCATCGTATTTGTAGATTCGTTGATTTTACATGACTCACGTGAGCGAATAAAACTCCCAACATATTTTTGGAAGTTTACAACAGACATTTTTTACAGTGAAGAAGTGAAAGTATCTGTGAGAAATATAATCCCTGTTCCATCCGCAGGATAATAGCGTTATCGGAATCGGATGTGGCGCAACAGTCGCCTACGCTGTTCACAGATTGGGTAAAACTGATTCGAACCCGAAATTATTCAGAACAATCTATCTATACACTGTTAAAAATTTCTTGAAATTTCTCGAAAAGTATATGCTGATCGCTTCACATACATTTTTATGAAATTAAAGATAAGATAGGATGAGGTTTCCTCTTCAGTTTACAATTTTACGCTTCACAGCCGAGCGAGTGAAGGAAGAGAATTTGAACGTTGTGTGCATTCCCGGATCTTACACAGCCCGGCAGCACATAATGAACTACAATTTAGTGTTGGGCGAGTTGGAAAGGCATTCTAAGGTGACATGACTTGTTTTCGTAGATTCTCAATTTAATTACCGTATCAAAGTCTTAAGTCCGATTCATACTCTGATGCAATTCTTGCTGAGGATAGATTGACTGTACCTTTGACGGAGGTGACGAAGTCGATGAAGATTTGAACGTCATTAACGGTGCGGGCGGTTACATTTCTCTGAGTAAAATTCTAGCTTCTTGTTCCCACCAGGTCATCATCCTCGGAGACTACACGTACGTTAAAATATTATACTTGTTATCGTTCCTAGTAATTTTCGGCAAGTTCACGAAAGTGGAAGGGAAAATAAATCGAAATTTGAGTGACACGTCAATTCTTGGGTTCAAATAATTCAGAATGATTCATTCAATTCAAAATAATTCAGAGTAATTCAACTTGATTCAATGTAATTCACTGTTCAGGTAATTCTCGTCAATCCAAGTAATACTCGTCAATTCAAGTCATTCTTGTCAATTCAAGTAATTCGAGTAATTCTCGTCAATTCAAGTAAATCTCGTCAATTCGAGTAATTCTTGTCAATTCAAGTAATTCGAGTAATTCTCGTCAATTCAAGTAAATCTCGTCAATTCAAGTCATTCTTGTCAATTCAAGTAATTCGAGTAATTCTTGTTAATTCAAGTAATTCAAGTAAATCTCGCCAATTCAAGTAAATCTCGTGAATTCAAGTCATACAAGTAAATCTCCTCAATTCAAGTAATTCTCGTCGATTCAAGTAATTCAAGTAAATCTCGTCAATTCAAATAATTCTCGTCGATTCAAGTAATTCAAGTAAATCTCGTCAATTCAAGTAAATCTCGTGAATTCAAGTAATACAAGTGAATCTCCTCAATTCAAGTAATTCTCGTCGATTCAAGTAATTCAAGTAAATCTCGTCAATTCAAGTAAATCTCGTGAATTCAAGTAATACAAGTAAATCTCCTCAATTCAAGTAATTCTCGTCGATTCAAGTAATTCAAGTAAATCTCGTCAATTCAAGTAAATCTCGTGAATTCAAGTAATTCTCGTCAATTTGAGTAATTCAAGTAAATCTCGTCAATTCAAGTAATTCAATTCAAGTAATAAATCTCGTCGTAAATCTCGTGAATTCAAGTAATACAAGTAAATCTCGTGAATTCAAGTAAATTCTGTCAATTCAAGTAATTCACGTCAAATCAAGTCATTCTTGTCAATTCAAGTAATTCTCGTCGATTCAAGTAATTCAAGTAAATCTCGTCAATTCAAGTCAATCTCGTGAATTCAAGTAATACAAGTAAATCTCCTCAATTCAAGTAATTCTCGTCAATTCAAGTAAATCTCGTGAATTCAAGTAATTCTCGTCAATTCAAGTAAATCTCGTCAATTGAAGTAATTCTCGTCAATTTAAGTAATTCAAGTAATTCTCGTCAATTCAAGTAATTCAAGTAAATCTCGTCAATTCAAGTCATTCTCGTCAAATCAAGTCATTCTTGTCAATTCAAGTAATTCTCGTCGATTCAAGTAATTCAAGTAAATCTCGTCAATTCAAGTAAATCTCGTGAATTCAAGTAATTCTCGTCAATTTAAGTAATTCAAGTAATTCTCGTCGATTCAAGTAATTCAAGTAAATCTCGTCAATTCAAGTAAATCTCGTGAATTCAAGTAATACACGTAAATCTCCTCAATTCAAGTAATTCTCGTGAATTCAAGTAATATAAGTAAATCTCCTCAATTCAAGTAATTCTCGTCAATTTAAGTAATTCAAGTAACTCTCGTCAATTCAAGTAAATCTCGTCAATTCAAGTCATTCTTGTCAATTCAAGTAATTCGAGTAATTCTTGTCAATTCAAGTAAATCTCGTGAATTCAAGTAATTCTCGTCAATTCAAGTAAATCTCGTGAATTCAAGTAAATCTCGTCAATTCAAGTAATTCTCGTCAATTTGAGTAATTCAAGTAATTCTCGTCAAATCAAGTCATTCTTGTCAATTCAAGTAATTCTCGTCAATTCAAGGAATTGAAGTAAATCTCGTCAATTCAAGTAAATCTCGTGAATTCAAGTAATTCAAGTAATTCTCGTCGATTCAAGTAATTCAAGTAAATCTCGTCAATTCAAGTAAATCTCGTGAATTCAAGTAATTCTCGTCGATTCAAGTAATTCAAGTAAATCTCGTCAATTCAAGTAATACAAGTAAATCTCCTCAATTCAAGTAATTCTCGTCAATTCAAGTAATAATACTAGTCAATTCAAGTAATTCACTGTTAATTGAAGTAATTCACTGTTAATTCAAGTAATTCTCATTAATTCAAGTAATTCACTGTTAATTCAAGTAATTAATTCACTTTTAATTCAGGTAGTTCTTAAAAAGAGTACCGACTGTATAATAAGAATGTATTATTCTCTGAACCTTGAACAGACGGCCTGTGAAGAAGTTTGGGGGACCGTTCAAGAAAGCCATAGCAATCGAAGTCGTCCCTTTGGCCAATGTACCGATAAGAGAAAAGATTCAAGACAGATTTGGAGGCAGCGTCGAGCTCAGAATCGCGCCAAAGACCTCGAAATATGTGAGTGTGGGACCGAGTCACTCTGACATCATGTCAAATACGAGATCAGACAGTCGGGCGTCTAAACGGCTTGATCCACGTTTTAGAGATCCTAAAGCGGACTAAGCGCTACATCTTCCTTTTATTTCGTTCCAGGGACCGGTTATCACTGACAATGGAAATTACATCCTGGATTGGGACTTTCCAAGCGGTATAAAAGACTGGGAATATACTAACAAGGAAATATCGTTGATACCTGGCGTTGTGGAGACGGGGATCTTCGTTAATCTCGCTACTGAAGCATACTTCGGAATGGCGGATGGCAGCGTCAAAAAACAGTCTCGGAATTGATCTGATCAGCCAACGAGCTAAATTCACTCTCAATGTCATAGAAATTGTAAAAATTGGCTAAAATGATGAATATCATTGAATTGAGCACATGAATAAATTATATTTGGGATAAAACAATATAATATTGTTTCAAATTCACGTTTAATGGAACCAGAATAATCTAAGAATATGACTTGTATATGATAAGCAAACAAAACTCGACAAACTTGAATGAAATTACCTAAATACGACTAAATCGCGTGTCTAATAAGGTAAAAGGTCGCATACGACATTTTTTTCGTCTTTTGTCTTTTACAAACACTTTGAAATCCTCTGAAAATCGAAGAAAAATCAAAATATCGAAATTTTTACAAAATTTTATACCTACGCCATTTTTTTATTTATTTTTAAGTAGTAAGAAAAAGTAGATAAATTACTATAGTGGTGTAGAAAATTATAATTCATTCTTCATTTCCAATGCAATTATGCATTTTTTTTCAAAACAGCGAAACAGGAGTAAGCAGCCCTCGATATCTGGAAACATTGTCAAAAGTTGTTGTGAAACATGGGTGGAAAATTATCAGAACGAAGAGGAAAATGTGAAGTTAAAATATTTCCATACCGAAAGAAAAGTGTCTAGTGTAACATAGGCGAATCCTCCGGCCGTTATCTTTATCGCTCGTTGAGATCGATAGATGATCATTATCAAACCGTGGCAATAACGTCGGGATGACATTCGATCGTACCAAACAGAGTCCCAGGCGGCGTCAGCCACCGACAAACTCTAACGAATGACAATGGCAATGTATAGAAGAAAGATTAAAAACATGGTGAATCTGAATTACCTCCAGCATCATTTCGTTGCCGAACCAACAGTATATGAATAATTGGAACCCAGCTGCTCCAATATACGAAAGCACCGATGCAAATCTTGTGGTCATCATCGGTGTCTGTAAATTGATTGTCAAGAAATAGAGAAACAAGAAACGTTTTGCCAGAAAGTTAGTTGAAATCAGTTAAAGTCCGAAGGCAACTGAACTCAGTCAAAGTCAGTGAAAAGGCAGAGTTGAAGTCAAATGAATCCAGTTGAAGTCAGCTGAACTTTGTTGGAGGCAGTAGAAGTGAAGTCGGAGTCAACTGAAGCCAATCGAAGTCAATTAGCAGTGGAAGTCAAACGGAGTCAGATGAAGTCAGTCAAAGTCGGATCAATTCATTGTGAGTCAATTAAAGCTATTTGAAGTCAGTAAGAGTCAAATAAAACAAGTTAAAGTCAACTGAACCTAGTTGGAGTCAGTTGAAGTTTGATGTCAACTGAGGTAAGTCAAAGACAGTTCAAGTCAGTTAAAGTCAACTGAACTTAGTTGAAGTTTCGAGTCGACTGAAGTAAGTCAAAGACAGTTCAAGTCAGTTGAAGTCAACTGAACTTAGTTGAAGTTTCGAGTCGACTGAAGTAAGTCAAAGTCAATTAAAGTAAACTGAACTTAGTTGAAGTTTGAACTCAACTGAAGTAAGTCAAAGTCAGTTGGAGTCAACTGAACTTAGTTGAAGTTTCAAGTCGACTGAAGTAAGTCAAAGTCAGTTAAAGTCGACTGAACTTAGTTGAAGTTTCGAGTCGACTGAAGTAAGTCAAAGACAGTTCAAGTCAGTTGAAGTCAACTGAACTTAGTTGAAGTTTTGAGTCGACTGAAGTAAGTCAAAGTCAATTAAAGTGAACTGAACTTAGTTGAAGTTTCAAGTCGACTGAAGCAAGTCAAAGACAGTTCAAGTCAGTTAAAGTCAACTGAACTTAGTTGAAGTTTGAACTCGACTGAAGTAAGTCAAAGTCAGTCAAAGTCAACTGAACTTAGTTGAAGTTTGGAGTCGATTGAAGTCACTCAAAGACAGTTCAAGTCAGTTAGAGTCAACTGAACTTAGTTGAAGTTCGAAGTCGACTGCAGTAAGTGAAAGTCAGTTCAAGTCAACTGAACTTAGTTGAAGTTTCAAGTCGACTGAAGTAAGTCAAAGTCATCTGAACTTAGTTGAAGTTCGAAGTCGACTGCAGTAAGTCAAAGTCAGTTAAAGTCAACTGAACTTAGTTAAAGTTTCAAGTTGACTGAAGTAAATCAAAGTCAGTTAAAGTCAACTGAACTTAGTTGAAGTTTCGAGTCGACTGAAGTAAGTCAAAGACAGTTCGAGTCAGTTGAAGTCAACTGAACTTAGTTGAAGTTTTGAGTCGACTGAAGTAAGTCAAAGTCAATTAAAGCAAACTGAACTTAGTTGAAGTTTCAAGTCGACTGAAGTAAGTCAAAGACAGTTCAAGTCAGTTAAAGTCAACTGAACTTAGTTGAAGTTTGAACTCGACTGAAGTAAGTCAAAGTCAGTTAAAGTCAACTGAACTTAGTTGAAGTTTGAACTCGACTGAAGTAAGTCAAAGTCAGTTAAAGTCATCTAATCGGAACTCTTTCTTCCCAAATCTTGTCTCCAAAGAAAATCATGTATTTCATGTCCATTATTATCCCAATAGAATCGCCACAGCCATAACGATGTCCAAGTAGATTGATATTTCGATTGCTTCACGTACACTAGAGACTTGCCAAAGGAGGGTGCAGCCTGCCAATAGACTTGCAACAAATTGGAACAAGAGTTGATTCGCGAATATGGTCTCCAAGTCTTTTGACAATCTGCAATTACAAAAGTGTTTGTTAATTTTTCACTCCATATTGATGACAGATACCTATATCTGACATTATCACTCACTGTATGATTGCTTTGTGATGGCCAATGTTTTTTCTGAGATCTCGATCAATTATTTTAGTCAGATGGTCAGTGGATCGACTGCATATCGTTTGGGAACTTGAAGCAGCCCCGGGATCAACAAGATGCTGTCGAAAACTGATCTGCAATTTTTTTGCCGAGTGGGAATTGATGAATCGCAAATTGTGGGAGAGAATCTTGAACTGAACCTGTGTGGGGCAGGATTGAAAATATTCAAATAAAGTAGCTCATCGATTCCTGTATTAGTAGAGGAAACGAGATTATTTCTTCATATAATAATCGACTAAACTTTCATTATACAGAAAATATGATTGAAAACATAGAATTTTGAGGAAATAGTCAATGAGAATGGATTAAAATGTGATCTTATATTATTCAGTCCAACAAAATACGATCCTCTGTCTATCAAACGGACTTCTGCATCTCTACCTATAACATCTGCATACGAATTGCAGCAAGGAAGATCGTATTACCACCCACAAATAGTTTGCAAGATATGTAATCGTATGCAAAAGCGATTATCCACCGTCTAAGTGTCGACCTAAGCAAACACAATGCAATTCTCTTTCTCTCTTGAATTTCATTCGATGATAATTTTCATATTTTTACTTGAAATGTGATAAAAAAGAAGATACTAGATTTTTTTTTCATTTCTCAATCCGTCAAAACCCGAGGCGTTATCTTAACCACCGTCAGTCTGAAGATCCCTCGAACGGGAACGTCTTCGGGGATTTTAACATCTCGCTTATCAATGACGTACAGATTTTTTCCCCCCATCTTTTACGTTAGAAAATGAAGAATGCTGGTACATGGAACTTTCTCTTATTCGCACGCACTTACCTTAATGTGGATCATGAAGCCAATTACCATAGTGTCTAGGGCCATGACCATCTCACCGGCGCAAAATAAGGCGAATATTTGATAGAAGAATACAATTTCGTAAGTCGGTGATTCTTGCGTAGAAAATGGGTACCAAGAGTGAAATGGCATCTTTCTGTTACGCTGATAATGAGTTTCATCAGATTCCGTTGCATTTCCAACATCATGAATCATCATCTCCTGCAGACCACCGATGCAATTCATCATCCAATAGTTTCGTGTCAAAGTTTAAATCAGTTACCTCTGGTTTTTCCATGAGTGGGTTCAAGGCGCTATTCAATATCATACCCATGACGAAGAACGAGAAGACGTAGTACGTTATCTCCGTGGTGCGGACAGCCTTCCGGATCAAGAGATTAGCCGAAAAATTCGGGCAACAATCATCGTGTCTGAATTCCCCGCCTTCAAGTGTCTCCAAGAGTCTGCATCAACCGAGTAATTCCGATAATTAGGAGAATACGAATGCTAAATGACTTAATGCTTGCAAAGACTTGGAAATATTTACAGAGACTTCATTCGACTTCGTGGGATTCAATCAAACTTCATGTCTTCATGTCTTGACATCCGTGACTTGAAAAACTTCAAAACCTTTCAACGGATTTCATAAGAATTCAAAGGATTTCACGTCATTTCATCAGACCTCGAGCAAGTTTATGAAACTTGACGAAACTTCGTGGGATTTCGAAATACTTGACGGGATTTAATGGAATCTGATGCAACTTCGTGGGACTTCGTAGAACTTGATGGGATTTGAAGAGACTTCACGAGGCTTCGAAGACTCCGAAGGATTCCAAGGAAGTTTATGAGACTTGACGAAACTTCGTGGGATTTCGAAGTACTTGACGGGATTTAATGGGATCTGATGCAACTTCGTGGGACTTCGTAGAACTTGATGGGATTTGAAGAGACTTCACGAGGCTTCGAAGACTCCGAAGGATTCCAAGGAAGTTTATGAGACTTGACGAAACTTCGTGGGATTTCGAAATACTTGACGGGATTTAATGGGATCTGATGCAACTTCGTGGGACTTCGTAGAACTTGATGGAATTTGAAGAGACTTCACGAGGCTTCGAAGACTCCGAAGGATTCAAAGGAAGTTTATGAGACTTGACGAAACTTCGTGGGATTTCGAAATACTTGACGGGATTTAATGGGATCTGATGCAACTTCGTGGGACTTCGTAGAACTTGATATGATTTGAAGAGACTTCACGAGGCTTCGAAGACTCCGAAGGATTCCAAGGAAGTTTATGAGACTTGACGAAACTTCGTGGGATTTCGAAGTACTTGACGGGATTTAATGGGATCTGATGCAACTTCGTGGGACTTCGTAGAACTTGATGGGATTTGAAGAGACTTCACGAGGCTTCGAAGACTCCGAAGGATTCCAAGGAAGTTTATGAGACTCGACGAAACTTCGTGGGATTTCGAAGTACTTGACGGGATTTAATAGAATCTGATGCAACTTCGTGGGACTTCGTAGAACTTGATGGAATTTGAAGAGACTTCACGAGGCTTCGAAGACTTCGAAGGATTCCAAGGAAGTTTATGAGACTTGACGAAACTTCGTGGGATTTCGAAGTACTTGACGGGATTTAATGGGATCTGATGCAACTTCGTGGAAATTCGTAGAACTTGATGGGATTTGAAGAGACTTCACGAGGCTTCGAAGACTCCGAAGGATTCCAAGGAAGTTTATGAGACTTGACGAAACTTCGTGGGATTTCGAAATACTTGACGGGATTTAATGGGATCTGATGCAACTTCGTGGGACTTCGTAGAACTTGATGGGACTTGAAGAGACTTCACGAGGCTTCAAGGGACTCCATAGACTTGAAAGACTTGACAGGATTCAGTAGAACTTGATTGGATTCTTGAAACTCACCTAACGAGGTCTTTCCTCTTGACCATGAAGAGTGCGATCTTGAATCCGGTCATGACATGGTTGACCAAGAAGCTGAAATTGTCTGTGAACTCGTCGATGTTCGTCTGGTGAAGAAGGGCTATGGCTTTCGTAACGGGGTTCAGAACGATGATAAAAATGAAAAGCGACCAGTAGTACGTTGCGTAGAGGAAACGCAGGGTCCAATTCCTCCCGGAATTCATGGGGTACATTCCGGTCACCCGCAATATTCCCACTGAGAGATTGAAATATGTTTTAGGAGCCTCGCTGCTAGCTTCAGACATCGCGATTCCACGAGTACAGAATCATCACCACCGAGCCCAAGACCTCGCAGGGTAATTTAAGGAGTGTACAGCCCAGAAAAATTATACGGTTCTCCTACCTTATTCATGCGACGGTCATATTTACTAGGCGAATGATTCGCCTAGTGAAAACGACCGGATGAATTATTTAAACTCTTTTTAACGGCCCGTGGATTTAGGTGGTTTAATGAACCGTTATTAAAATTGTTGTTGGATTTAATATACGGCGACTGGAAAAAACGGGGGATAACGAAAACTATAGCTTCATGGCTCGGGTGCACAAGTTTTTACATTCAAAACTAAGAACAAAAGCTGAAAATTCGATGCGATGCCCCAGACGGCTTTTGGAGAACCCTCAGCTGGAATTGGTACCGGCGATGAAGAACTTGAGTTACCCTAATCCCCATTTTTTTTAAACATCAGAATATAAAGAAGAGTAGATTCACGTGAGGAATTTGTTGTACAGTGACAAAAGTTCTCTAAAATGAAGTTTGAAACAATAATTTTCCCCAAAAGGCACTTTTTGTCGTTTTTTTGTTATTCTATCACAAATATGAAAGTAATTCACCTGGATTCAGGGACCAGACCTGAAAAAGCTCACGTAGAATCGTTCATGATGTATCAAAGAAGATATCTGCGAAACTAGAAGTCGATTCGACGAATATTTCATCGCCGGTTGCATTTTGAAATCTGAAAAGTGGGTGAAAATTAGTTTTTGAGATGATCAAAGATTTGTAAAAGGCTGCGTATCGATTGAGAACTCCGGAAAAATAGCAGTCCAAGGTATACTCGTATCGTTTTATACTTGGTGATAGTTTGGTCCGACGACAAGTTCAAAGTTTCTCATCACTCTTGACTTTTTGCGACACTTATCGCTCTCATTCTGAGCTGTGCAATTGGATAATTTTCACAGATTATCACCTTAGGGCCCTAATTTTCACGCTTCCAAGGCTTCACGTCGAGATCAAAATCGATTACAGTAGGTACTATAATGAGGCCTGAGCAAAGGTCCACGATATCCGTCAGGACTAGGTATAAGAAGGAAGAGAACTACTTCTGAGAATTTTTGTCAATATAAGAACAGCTCTCACCTCCTTCTCTTGTTTCTTATAATTGAATATTATTATGATTAATAAACGTGAAAGAGATTGACGAAGGTCTGCGAAGGACGTTTTTACAAAATTGGATAAGAAACTTCCCTCCGGTCTCAGAACGAGCGAGAAATACTATTAAAAAAATGAAATCGTGTCAAAGCTTTGTTCTGGTTGTACAGCAAGCCATCGAATCCATAATATTCGAAAAACCCAGGCACCTTGAAGGGTTTCAATCAGGGCCCAACGGTGATAATCTGAAAAAATTATCCAATTTCGCAGCTCAGAATGGGAGCGATAAGTTTCGCAAAAAGTCAAGATTGATGAGAAACTTGGAACTTGTCGTCGGACCAAACTAACGCCAAGTATAAAACGATACGAGTATACCTTGGACTGCTATTTTTCCGGAGTTCTCAATCGATACGCAGCCTTTTACAAATCTTTGATCATCTCAAAAACTAATTTTCACCCACTTTTCAGATTTCAAAATGCAACCGGCGATGCAATATTCGTCGAATCGACTTCTAGTTTTGCAGATATCTTCTTTGATATATCATGAACGATTCCACGTGAGCTTTTTCAGGTCTGGTCCCTGAATCCAGGTAAATTACTTTCATATTTGTGAAAAAATAACAAAAAAACGACAAAAAGTGCCTTTTGGGGGAAATTATTGTTTCAAACTTCATTTCAGAGAACTTTTGTCACTGTACAACAAATTCCTCACGTGAATCTACTCTTCTTTCTATTCTGATGTAGAAGAAAAATGGGGATTGGGGTGACTCAAGTTCTTCATCGCCGGTACCAATTCCAGCTGAGGGTTCTTCGGAGGCCTTTTGGGTTCATCGCATCGAATTTTCATCTCTTTTCAATCTTGCGATGCACCCCAATCGATAACTAACGTAATGCTTATTCACGGCAAGCTTATCACAAGTGTCTCACATAGGAACTACGAGACCGAGACCGTCAGGGTTCTGGGTTTCCATTGTTGATAGATGATATCAGTTTCTAGTTGGTCTAAAACCAACCTTGAGACTGTTATCCTGTTTCATTCCATTCATCCCTGTCCATTAATCAACTCCTCAGATCCTCATCGGTTTTCGAATTCAGAGCCTTTTTCACCGGGTACTTGACGTTTTTTTCGTTGAAATGCTCCGAGGAAAGAATCACTGCGACTTATTTCGATGATATTTTTGATCCTCGATATCCGTTTATACCGGGGACGTTTATACCCAGCAGGGTGTAATTGGTAAACGCTGTTACACTACTCAGCTTACTAAAAGCCTGCCCAGTTTTTTCATGATTTATACAGTCCTCGGTGTACTCGTAATACTCGCGATACCACTCACTTCCGGTCCAGGATAACGCGCCCTCGCCTCAAACACTAGTCGATGATTATTAGATTATTGGATCGACCACTTTTCTACGAATATAAATTTACAGTTATCGATGTAATAATTGGAAAACTGTGAAAATTATGTTTTTACATGAACGTTATGTGGGCTTTGAATCAAGGATCGCAGATGATGAATTACAGCTGCCCGCATGACGCGAGTTCGGAGATGATGACGTGCGCATTTCTGACGGATTACTACAAATTGCGAAAACGGGTTTCCAATGGCACAATAATCGCCGAAATCGGATCACAAAATATTGCGGAAGGAACCAAAAATATGAAAATTTTAGGCTTCTGGTCGGATGGACGGTTGATAATTGACTGAACCACCGTTTCTCACTGAAAAGTAAAAAAGAATGAAAACTCGGCATGTTTTTCCAATATTAAGACGCAAATATGAAATTTCAAGATATTTTATATCAATTTCACTCAAATCACCACGATTTGTAAATTTCCTTCATTTTTGTAGGGAAAATTTCAAGATATTGAAGTAATTAAAAATATTCAAGACAGCTGAAAAAATGATTCAAAGACACGGAAAAATCTAAATCAATAGGAAATCGAGGGGTTAACCACTCTTGAAGTCCGGTGTACAACAGTGTGTGAAGTCCCAGAAGTCCCGTGAAGTCCTTGAAGTCCCGTGTAGTCCTTGAAGTCCCATGAAGTCCCGTGAAGTCCCATGAAGTCCCGTGAAGTCCCTTGAAGTCCCGTGAAGTCCCTTGAAGTCCCTTGAAGTCCCGTGAAGTCCCGTGAAGTCCCATGAAGTCCCTTGAAGTCCCTTGAAGTCCCGTGAAGTCCCGTGAAGTCCCATGAAGTCCTTGAAGTCCCTGAAGTCCCGTGAAGTCCCTGAAGTCCCATGAAGTCCCGTGAAGTCCCTTGAAGTCCCTTGAAGTCCCGTGAAGTCCCTTGAAGTCCCTTGAAGTCCCGTGAAGTCCCGTGAAGTCCTTGAAGTCCCATGAAGTCCCGTGAAGTCCCATGAAGTCCCGTGAAGTCCCTTGAAGTCCCTTGAAGTCCCGTGAAGTCCCGTGAAGTCCCGTGAAGTCCCATGAAGTCCTTGAAGTCCCTGAAGTCCCGTGAAGTCCCTGAAGTTCCATGAAGTCCCGTGAAGTCCCTTGAAGTCCCTGAAGTCCCGTGAAGTCCCTGAAGTCCCATGAAGTCCCGTGAAGTCCCTTGAAGTCCCTTGAAGTCCCGTGAAGTCCCGTAAAGTCCCATGAAGTCCTTGAAGTCCGTGAAGTCCCTGAAGTCCCGTGAAGTCCCTGAAGTCCCGTGAAGTCTTTGAAGTCTTGAAGTCTGGTGTACGCCATTTTTCGGAGTGGTTCACCCCTCGTAGGAAATCAAAAATTGTAGAATAAGAAAATCAAGGAACTCAAAAACAGAAGATATTGTACAACGTAACAAAACTCGTATCATATCATCATTCATACAATTTTATCAATTTAAATTAAAATTCGCTCATTCTCATATCAATTCACACAAAATTAAGAAACACATGATTTCCCACGATTTTAATCTGATAAACAAATTCAAGATTGAATTCTCTATTAAATTTGATTAAACTTTGATAAATCTGGACAACAGTCTGGTTCAAAATTCTCTCAGTTCAAAAGAGACAAATATAGGGGGGAGAAAAATCTGTCAGCGTTAAAGCATCAAGAGTTGAGATTCGACGTTAAACGGGACGTGAAAAGCTTGGTGACGTTAGCGCATGTCTATAAAGACGTAGGGGATGAGGAAAGGGATGTATAAGCGAGGAGCGCGCTTTTTGACCTCTCAAACTGGATCGTGCGCTGCATCGGTCTGCACCAGATATCAACGACCACCAAGCAGAAGCAGAGCTGTTATCAGTGAGAAATTTGAAAGACGTACGAATTCCATATAATCACGCCGAGTCAGGTTGAGAATTATCGAAAACGTCACTTTTTCAACTGAGACTTCGCACCATCGAAATGACCTACAACAACGCAATGAAGGTAAGACGCACTAGACGTTACCAAATCCTGGGGACAAGAAGAATCAATTTTTCTATAATTAGATGAAATTCGTTCAGAGATTAGAAGATAATACGAAATTAGGTGTTTCCTGGATTTTTTTGATTTTTTTTCTACTCAATATAATGAAGATTCTGTTAAGTCATATTTCCTGGATTTTTTTGATTTTTTTTTCTACTCAATCTAATCAAAATTCTGTTAAACCATATTTCATAGATTTTTTTGATTTTTTTTTTCTTCTAAATCTAATCAAAATTCTGTTAAACATATTTCATAGATTTTTTTGATTTTTTTTCTACTCAATCTAATACAAATTCTGTTAAGTCATATTTCCTAGATTTTTTTGATTTTTCTTCTACTCAATCTAATCAAAATTCTGTCAAGTCATATTTCCTGGATTTTTTTGATTTTTTTTTCTTCTAAATCTAATCAAAATTCTGTTAAACATATTTCATAGATTTTTTTGATTTTTTTTCTACTCAATCTAATACAAATTCTGTTAAGTCATATTTCCTAGATTTTTTTGATTTTTCTTCTACTCAATCTAATCAAAATTCTGTCAAGTCATATTTCCTGGATTTTTTTGATTTTTTTATTCTTCTAAATCTAATCAAAATTCTGTTAAACCATATTTCATAGATTTTTTCGTTTTTTTTCTACTCAATCTAATCAAAATTCTGTGAAGTCAATATCTTGAATTTTACATGACGAGATTATATCAAATTATATGAATGCCCATAATTTTTTTTGAATAAAATTCACCTTTATAAAATTTTAGAGACTCAAAAATGATATTAAATTCTGTTAAATTCTATAAAATTATTATCTTATCGTTCACAATCTTATTTTCATCGTAAGTTTTTTTACAAATACTTAAAATTGTTCGTTTAGTATTCCGATCTAAAGATTTTCTATTTTTTCGATTTTCTCCTCGAACATGAATTCAGAAAGACGACCCTTTTCCTTATTCAACCTGCAAACTGCATAATGATGAATGAAAGACGCGTCTGCGATGTACGAGACGCGTCACAATTTATCACATTTGGATCAGCTCAGACATTTTTTCCATATTTGGTAGAAGAACTTCATGTTCGATCATTAGAATTGAATATCGATGGTTTTTTTCAAGTCCAAAAGTTGAAACTTGTTGCTAGAATCCAAAATTCTATTCTCGAAAATTTTGAACAGGCTTCAATGTCGATTTCAGCGATATATTGTGAACAATAATTTTTTTTTTATTGTGTAAAGATTTATTTCACATAGAATTTTGTGATCTTCGGTGAAAAGACGTGAGTAGGAATCACTTTTCCAATAATTTCCCCCAGAAAGGCACTTTTTTGCGGTTTTTTTGTTATTTTTTCACAAATACGAAAGTAATTTACCTGGATTCAGGGAAGAATGATATAAATATCAGAATTCCATCGAAGAATAACATTCAGCCAGTAATTTTGAATTTATTTGCACTTTTCCTCATAACTTCACACTTGATCAAAAAATCGCACTAAAAGTGCAATTTAGCAGTGATTGAAAGCCGACGAAAAACGTTGAAATTTTAGTTTTTGAATGGAAAGAAAAATGATTTTCGCAATCGATTTCTCTGGCATCGATTCAATTTGAAAAGTGCCAATTTTTTCTCCAGATCCCAAAACGTGAGGATCGAGTAAAAACTCACCTTTTCATTTTCCCTTCGCTTTCTTATAAAAGCAACTTTCCTCCATCTCTGAAAAACAGAGGAACGGAAATTTGAAATGGAAATCTGAAACAGGTGAAAAATTGAAAAGGATATAAAGTGGCAGCATTGATATCACCGCGGGAAGAGGATTCTCTCAAATCATGTATAATTGAATTCTGTCCGTGAAATCTTTTGCGAAGACGCTCGCGAATTCTGCAACACACAAATATTCACCCAACAAAAGATTCCTCGCAGTTTTGGTACGAAAACTTGGCAGGAATCATGAAATGGAAATCTAATAATTGACAAGTCGTTCCGATTTCCACGCACATTTTTTTGATTTTTCCTAGCCATCATGACCCTCACGGAAGAAAACCCTCAAATAACCCCCAAATTTACCCCCAAAAAAACCCTCAATCGTTAAGGGGTAAATTCGTACCCCTTAATTGAGGGTGAACCCCCAAGTCAAGGGTTTACCCCAAAATTGGGGGTGAACCCTCAAGTCGAGGGTACCCCAAAATTGGGAGTGAACCCCCAAGTCAAGGGTTTACCCCAAAATTGGGGGTGAACCCTCAAGTCGAGGGTACCCCAAAACTGGGGGTTCAGTTCAGAAAATTTCAGTTGGTCAGGCAGAAAATTGAGGGACGAGCGAATAAAAGTATATGTATAAATAATTCTATACGTGGCTTATGTATAACAATTATTTTGCATCACAATTAATAAATGAATAATGGTATACTGAAATAGAACTTGTTTTTAAATACCGATTAATTGAGAGCTATATATTTTATTGATTATTATTCACATCGTGAGATAATTATGTAGTTCGGATTTTAGTAAGCTGACACATTGGAAATCAGTCAAAAGAGCGTCAGGGAATATTTTTCACTGTTTTATGAGTGGCTACTATAATAATGTCGATTTCATATACATATAATAATTTTTGTCCCATTGTGTATAAGTATTTATAACATCAAATTTTGGGGTATATCCTTTAAGTTGAGGGTAAAATGTCTTCAACTACAGTTGGGTGTGACCATCAAAATTTAGGGGTTACCCTAAAAGTTTATGGGAAACTCTTACAGACTACAGTTGGGTGTAACCCTCAAATTTTTCGGGTTACCGCCAAAGTTGAGGGTATACCCTCAACTACAGTTGGGTGTAACCCTCAAATTTTGGGGTTACCGCCTAAGTTGAGGGTATACCCTCAACTACAGTTGGGTGTAACCCTCAAATTTTGGGGTTACCGCCAAAGTTGAGGGTATACCCTCAACTACAGTTGGGTGTAACCCTCAAATTTTGGGGTTACCGCCAAAGTTGAGGGTATACCCCCAAACTTGAGGGTTTTTTTCCGTGCGGGGATTCACAAGGAAAAATCGAGAAAAATCAAGACAAATTATTGTCAATTATCGTAACAGGAATTTCACGTCTTCGTCATTTGAACAGTTTTCGGTCACTTGTTACTAGATCCAAAAAGCAGCTTTATGATTCTCCGGGTAGATTCTTAGTTCTAGAGCCACCTACGACATTCAAATTCTAAGGCATCGGTATCTCGCGCTGTGTGGGCGAAAATAATGAGAGAGAGCAGCTTTTTTCTCTGTTAGTACATTTTTTTTCCCCTCTATTGTTACAGAACACGGATAACAGTAGTGCTTTTACGGTAATTGTAAAACCGGCTCGAGGAAAAAGAGGCTGATAGTTGGGGCAAAAGGACATTCGCAGGGTTTGAATTAGACTGAATCAGAAGATTTGAAGTTGAAAAAATTCAATCATCCCCAAGTTTATGGATAAATTTGTGCGCCTATGGTGAGACTGTTGTAATTTGGCGGGAAATTATTAACTTTAAAAACTCCGAAGTACCCTTGGAATCCTTATATTGCAGTTTGGAAGTATTTACGGTCAGATTTATCTGACTCTCCTCTTCCATTGTGAAGAATTATAGAGGTGGAAAATAACAGATATTAAACAATTCCCACGAGGTCGAAGCAATCCTGCGAATTCTTCTTCTTCTGCGTTCTGGAATTATTCACATTTGTTGTACATATTATTATCATTGTTTACTCAAATACACGAACCACCAAAAGTACACAGTCAACATCGTCGATATTTATTGAATGGTGAATTTTTTATTTCAATTATTTACGCATAATTTGATCAAGCTTCTTTTTTTCTATAGCTGACTTTGTGGCTCGACCAATAAACATATATGTTAGCACAGAATCTTTTATGCATGCGATTGAAGGTATTCCGAACACATGCATTATGAAGCTTCTTCAGTCAGAGGTATACACACTTTGTGGGGATTTTTCTTCCCTTCTTCAGGGAAGACAAAGACTAGCTTTGAGGATGTAGTTCGGGTTGAAAACTAAGAAAAAAACCACAATATATGATCCATATAGGCTGAAAATTCGATGCGGTGCACCCAAAAGGCCTCCGAAGAACCCTCCGCTGGACTTGGTACCGCCGATGAAGAACTCGAGTCACCCCAATCCCCATTTTTCTTCTACATCAGAATAGAAAGAAGAGTAGATTCACGTGAGGAATTTGTTGTACAGTGACAAAAGTTCCCTGAAATCAAGTTTGAAACAATAATTTCCCCCAAAAGGCACTTTTTTGTCGTTTTTTTGTTATTCTTTCACAAATATGAAAGTAATTCACCTGGATTCAGGGACCAAACCTGAAAAAGCTCACGTGGAATCGTTCATGATGTATCCAAGATGATATCTGCGAAACTAGAAGTCGATTCGACGAATATTTCATCGCCGGTTGCATTTTGAAATCCGAAAAGTGGGTGAAAATTAGTTTTTGAGATGATCAAAGATTTGTAAAGGGCTGCGTATCGATTGAGAACTCCGGAAAAATACTAGTCCAACGTATACTCATATCGTTTTATACTTGGCGTTAGTTTGGTCCGATGACAAGTTCCAAGTTTCTCACCAATCTTGACTTTTTGCGAAACTTATCGCTCTCATTCTGACCTGTGCAATTGGATAATTGGGCAAAAGGTCGGAGTATTAATCGACAATTTTGAGGAAATCGATGCCTGTATCAGACGGTGTCGATCAGGCCTAACAAAATTGAAAAATCCGTTCCTGACAACCTTTTACGGAATAATTAAAGGAGCAATTTACTCCATAATCGAGTGTCAATAGATTTTATCAATTCTATCATAATTTCTCAGACCCCCCAACGTCTTTAGCAATTAACGACAGTGCCGAACCGAATTTGGCGACAAGATTCTCCGTTCATCATTAACCATCATTCATCCACGTATAATGATCGCATGTTACACCCTCATTGATTACGTGACTGATAACAACAGTCGGCTTATCAATTCACCACATCAGTCCGATCCTTGTTAACCAAATGACGCGGGTCGTCTAGTATTTCAGGAATAATTAGGTTGCCATTAAATATTCTCATTACAGGTCTCCGGGTACCTACGGTTCGCTATGATGGTCATTCTTCTCGTGGATGTGATAAACTCCGCGATTCCCCAGGACAGGGTAAGCATCGCACAACGTGGGACCCGGTCGTGCAATTATTCGCGTCTTTTTCTTATCTAGAATATGGAGAATAACAGCTTTCCTCTTGTTTTTTATCCAAAAGCAGATAGACTCGCAGATTCTGGACCCTTTCGTTGTCGATATGAAGGCCAAGAGACCATTCTGCAACGCTTTTACCGGTCAGTTTGCGAAATGAGGATGATTTTTCATTTTGAAATTTCGCGTGTCTAATGACATAAGGTCGTAAGCGCCAAAAACACGATTTTGGTGGCAAAAGGTCGTATAATTTTTTTTTTTTTTCGGCATTCGCTCTAAAAATGACCAAAACGTATTAGATCAATTGAAATTTCGAAATCGAAAAATGTAAATGCAAAAGGTCGTATGTTGGGCGGATACGTCATTCTTTCATTTCAATTTTTGAGGAAAATAAAAAAAAACGGTAAAAGCAGAAGGTCGTATCCGCCATTTTTTTTTATTTTTTATTTTTCATGATTTTTTCAAATAGTCGTAAAAACTCATGAAACGCAAAGATAAATTGAAAAAACGACCGTTTCGAAAAATTCGATGAAAAATATTCGCAGATAAAAGAAGAAGGTCGTATCCGCCATTTTTTTTTAATTTTAATTTTTCATGATTTTTTCAAATAGTTGTGAAAACTCATGAAACGCAAAGATAAATTGAAAAAACGACCGTTTCGAAAAATTCGATGAAAAATATTCGCAGATAAAAGAAGAAGGTCGTATCCGCCATTTTTTTAATTTTAATTTTTCATGATTTTTTCAAATAGTTGTGAAAACTCATGAAACGCAAAGATAACTTGAAAAAACGACCGTTTCGAAAAATTCGATGAAAAATATTCGCAGATAAAACCAGAAGGTCGTAAGCGCCAATTTTTTCATTTCTTTTTGGCGGATACG
Source organism: Euura lappo (assembly GCA_018257835.1). Taxonomy (NCBI): domain Eukaryota; kingdom Metazoa; phylum Arthropoda; class Insecta; order Hymenoptera; family Tenthredinidae; genus Euura; species Euura lappo. The sequence goes on from JAEUYN010002033.1 coordinate 211,293, forward strand.
ACCTTATGCAATTAATGAGAACCATTATTTTTTTGCGAAGTTAGGACTGAAAGGTCGTATCCACCAGTACATACGACCTTCTACCTTTAATCGACCTAGTATCAAATTTCAACGTTTATGAACGAAACTTCGGGTGTTTAGTCTAAATACGGTTAAAAAAAAATATACGACCTTTTGCCGTTACAAAAAGCAAAAAGTCGTATATTGGCGCTTACGACCTTATGTCATTAGACACGCGATTTGGTTTATAATTGTCTTATCGATTATCAAGGTTGCGGCCGGAAGCGGAGCCCTCCCGGTGTCGTCCAGAGCCCCAATACCGCTTCCGTCGAAGGTATGAAAATTGTACGACTTCCGCTTCCACTTTATCGGGCTCTTCTTCGCGCCGCAGCATCTCAGGAAATTAATAATCAAATAATCGAACGTCAAGATCAGCCCATGATGCAGCAGCAGTCGAATGCCGAATATAATAACAGAATTCAAGAATTTCCTCAGCTTCAGGAATTCGATATTCAATCAGAAAAAATTAATCCTCAATCTCGCGATCAATACGAGAGTTAATTTCCCACGATTAGTCATTAAACATCCGGTAAAACGTTTCAAGCTGATTATATACTATCGACGAACTGTCTTTTTTTTATAGTCCAGACAAAATTTTCATCCGTAAGGAGACATTTTTTTATTTTTATTTTTCCTTTTCCATTTTTCTACAATATCATTTTATATGAGGTCTCTATCTAAATTGAACTGTATCGATTAATTATTTGACGGTATATATCATCAATGTGAGAGGTAAAAGAAAAAATCAGTTTAAGAAGATACCAGCTATCATAAACAAAAAAAAACATATATATATTGTGAGATGTTTGAATCTTGAATTATGTGTAATAAAATGAATACATTATTTCGTGTAAAAATGACAATTTTTCAAAATCCCGATCAAAATATCCCAATAAAAAATTTTTGAGGAAAGAAAAAAAAATGAAAATCCTACTTTTTTTCCATCCAATTTATTGCTAAAACATTCAACGCATGAAAATTAACCAAAAGAAGGATAAATAATTTTCGAAAAAATGACCAAAGTTGTAGGAAACGATATTCAAAAATAATTTTTTGAGAAAAAAACAAATAAATATTCTTTTGCAAATTTGTGTCAATTTTTTTGTGACAATTATTGAATAATATATTGTGTCAGAACACTTGTTAAAATCTGAGTTGAAAATTTCTTGCTTTTCATCAACTTGACACAATTTCGATGATTTTTTTTGGCCGCGAATTTTGATTTCGCACCGGAAAAGCTGTAACAGTTACAAATAAACGGTGAGCTTCACCGTCAGATCTCCTTTCCAAATGTATTTTGTGGTCATCGAGTCATGAGACAAATCAGACGACGATTTTTTTATTTCGGTGAGTAAAAGATTGACAGGAACTCCGATGCTCAGACGATCTGGATTGTCGCCGTTTGATACCGGCTTTGCCCAGTTTTCTGAAGACCCGGAAACCGCAGGATCCGTTAACGCCGGTCTCACATCCCTCCGGAATTCTTCATCGGAGTGATCCAGGATCTTGAAAATCGGAAATAAAAATTTGTAAATCTGACCTCAGATTCTTGATCAGCGGTTCAAAAAACCTTCGAGTACAGATTTCCGCAAGATTTCGAATGTTTTTAGTATTTTTCCCAGCAAATCGGACTCGCCATTTTGAATTTCGCTAATCTGACTTCAGATTCGTGGTCAGTGACCCAAAAAACCTACGAGTACCAAGTTTCATCCAAATCGAAATGTTTTTAGTTTTTTTGCAGCACATCGAATACGCCAAATGAAAATTTTGCAAAACTGACTTCAGATTCGTGATCAGCGATCAAAAAAACCATATGGTACCAAATTTCATTGAAATCCGTTGATTCGTTCTCAAGATATCGTCATTTTTGTTGCGTTTTTTAGAATTTTGTTATTTGAATAGTTCAAAAAGTACCAATCCGATCGAAGCCAAAATCTAATCATTTCTAAGTTAAGAAAAGCCCCGTCGATTGAGCCCAAGTTGGTCGAAATCCGACCACGCGTTCTCGAGATATCGCGCGGACAAAAATGTGGTCACGCACAAATGGTCGGAGGTGATTCTTTGGACCTCGAAACGTGAAGATTTAGTGAAAACTCAAATTTTCATTTTCGGGGTGATCACAATAACTTCCCTTTTTCTCTGAAAACCGAGAAACGGGAAGTTAAAAAAGGATCGAAACGTTATTTAGGCCGATTCAATGTACTTTGTTCTATCTGAAAATGGCTCGGGGTAAAAGACTTAAGTCCTATGCTTATACACAGGACTTAAGTCTTTTAACTGTTCAGTCAATAAACATACTATATACTTTTACGGATGAAGGAAACGGATGAAAAGTACGCTATAATCACACGAGAAAATCGAATCGAACGGTGTTCGAGTTTAAAAAAAGCAGAAATAACAACGCTAAGTGGTTCAATGGTCCCACCTCGACGCGGTGCTTGAGGGAAAATGGCCATTCAAGGGTCTCGTCGTACATCCCACGAGCCAGGCCAGCTCCAACATTCGCGTATATCAGCCTCCCCTGATCCTCTCTGGGGGTTACTTTGACATACATTGCGTATTTCCTCCGAGGTAAATAAAAAGTTGGACTCCTCTCGAACCTCCCTGACTCCCAGCGAAACATCTTTTGGCCAAAGTCCTTGACTCGCATAAAGTAGACAAAAGTTTCCTCCACACCTGGACCTGGACACAATCAATTAGATGAAACGCGAGATCAGAAGAAAAAATAAAAAAAATCCAAAAAAATCAAAACTGCACCTGTTGAAGTTTGGACAGTATCGTTGAGTCTGTCGATCTCCTGTTGCCTTGGATCGACGACGTCTGGAGATCGAATGATTTTTTGGACGCAGTCTGATCTCAGAGAATTGAAATTCTGCTTGATTTCGTCGAGTTCGCGTCTTATCACGCGTTCAAGATTTTCGAAACGCTCGTCCATAATTTCTGTTAGCAATGAAAAAAGTGATAAAGTCATAAAAAAAGAGCTTTTTGATTTTTATTCAACTTTTTAGAAACTTGTCCAACTTTTTTTTATTCCTCTATCGCAAGAGGGGAAATAAAATTTTACTACAAATTATTATTAACGACCAGACTCCGCGGGTTGTGTGGATATAAAATTCCTTTTCAACTTTAACTCGACTTTTAAACAATCTACGTGATGATGTTATACGCGAGTATGTGATGCATGATGTATGTAAAAAAAAGCCAAGTTTTAAAAAATTGAAAAACTTGAATTTTTATGATCGAAAAGAATAATTATTCAAATCCCACATTTTATGAAAATATAATCAATATTTTATTGATTTTTCAATAATTTTACCCAATTCAATCTACGTCTAAAAAAATTATAAGATATTTATGGAAGATTTTGATAAGAAGAAATTGATATATATAATTTATAGGATTGTTAAGTTAATTTATTTAATTAATAAAACTCCCTCATTGACCTGAGTTACAGACTCCGGTAAGAACTCTGGTAACAGTCGCCTGGGCACTGGCAACCAGCTGTTCAGTATTGATGCTGCAGGTTGCATGCTGAGTTTCGGATACAGCTTCGCTGAAATTCCTCTCGGATCTTCCGGCTAAAAATTTTCAAACTTTTTATTCTTTCTTCAATTTGCGTTTCTCCTCATAAAAGAAATCTCAAATTGAAGAAAGAATAAAAAAAAAAATTAGAACTATAATTTTGACCCCGAGACACACAAAAAAAATGGAAAACAGTTTTTTTTTTACCAAGATTCTCATTATGTGGACAATTTTTTGATCTCTTATCACTTACTCAGAGTCCCTGATGTATTCGGGAGGCCGGAACAACGGTGATGAAAATTGTTTATTAAAATAAAAACCACACAGCGCAGTGAAAGCATTTTTATTTTTTTCAGAAACCCTCTTTAAACTTTTGGGAAAGTGTAATCAACAGGTTTTGTATAGTTACATAGAGAAAATGTGAGTAGTTTTTTTCTCCGGGTTTAAAGATCGAAGTGAGTCCGGTAACTGATGGGAGAATTCACGGTCCAAACTCATCCGCATGTTCTATAAATGAAAATGCTATTACTATACACGCCACATTTTCGCGAAGGGCGTGTCTTGATCGATGAAAAATATTTAAAAGTGTACTTTTAACGACTACTCAGAGGCGCCTGATTCGAGAATTCATTGAGGAACTCTGAGAAACTATAAATGAAAAAGAAAATAGAGTCATATTCGTGAATTCTGATCGGACATCCGTGAAGATATTGAATTTAAATTGACTATTATGGGAGATGAGATAGAGATAAGTGGTTTTATCTCGAATCTGTGAAGTCTGAGGACCGTATGACTGACCGAAATAGACCGCACCGCGTTTCATGCTTTTTATAGCAACTTATATCCCTCTTTCTTACAAAACTGACAACTGAATACATTCAATGTATGCAAAGATCGAATCCTAATCTGATTTTGGAAATTATCCAATTCCACAGATCAGAATGAGAGCGATAAGTGTCGCAAAAAGTCAAGAGCGATGAGAAACTTGGACTTGTCATCGGACCAAACTAACGCCAAGTATAAAACGATATGAACCTTGGACTGCTATTTTTCCGGAGTTCTCAATCGATACGCAGCCCTTTACAAATCTTTGATCATCTCAAAAACTAATTTTCCCCCACTTTTCAGATTTCAAAATGTAACCGGCGATGAAATATTCGTCGAATCGACTTCTAGTTTCGCAGATATCTTCTTTGATACATCATGAACGATTCCACGTGAGCTTTTTCAGGTCTGGTCCCTGAATCCAGGTGAATTACTTTCATATTTGTGAAAAAATAACAAAAAAACGACAAAAAGTGCCTTTTGGGGGAAATTATTGTTTCAAACTTCATTTCAGGGAACTTTTGTCACTGTACAACAAATTCCTCACGTGAATCTACTCTTCTTTATATTCTGATGTTGAAAAAAATGGGGATTGGGGTAACTCGAGTTCTTCATCGCCGGTACCAATTCCAGCTGAGGATTCTCTAAATTTTGATATGAGAAGTATCAGAATAATCAATACTGCGCGCAGATAACGAACTTACGTCTGTTAATCAAGTTATCCCACTGCTCCATCACGTGTTGGTCTATATTCTGGCGAAAAAATTTGATTGATTCTGATTGAAACGTAGAAAACTCGCGATTGAACGGCATATGGGGAAACAATTGCGTATCGAATGAGATGCCAATCTGACTCCGTGGTTTCCGTGTTAATTTCAATCAGAAAGGACCAATTTTAATCTATTTTTATTCAAGTTGAAACAATAATGCCTTTGACATATTACTTAATCGAATTTGCAGAATTTTCTCAGCGAGAATATCGCGAAATTCTATTTTTTTGTCGTAATTTTTTACAATCTTCCATAATTCGAAAATTGTTGAAAAATTGTACAGTTTTTGTTTTCCAAGAATTCCAATTTTTCAATTTTTCATGTCCAGAATGACCAAAATCTCTTCCAAGCCACGTGACCTCGATATGATTTACACTTGGCATTTTCAAACGCTATTTTCTCACCCAAAACACATTCGATTGATGTGAAATCGATATCAGTGACGTAGAAAAACTTAACGAAGGGCCTGCCAATCGTGGATTTTCGAATATCGAACGACATAATCAGAATTTTGTGTAACAATATTGTTCTGTAACCCAAGGAGGTGCTGCCCCTCGTGGAGAGAGGCAGCGCTTCCTTGGATTACAGAATAATATTGTTAAAAAACTGTCATTACGTCTCGATTTTCGGAAATCCACGAGCGTCATGCCCTTCATTGAGTTCTTCTACGTCACTGATATCAATTTCGCATCAATCGAATGTGTTTTGGCTGAGAAAATAGCGTTTGAAAATGCCAAGTGTAAATCATATCGAGGTCACGTGACTTTCATTTCACATTAAAAAACTGTCATTACGTCTCGATTCTCGGAAATCCACGAGCGTCATGCCCTTCATTGAGTTCTTCTACGTCACTGATATCAATTTCGCATCAATCGAATGTGTTTTGGCTGAGAAAATAGCGTTTGAAAATGCGAAGTGTACATCATATCGGGGTCACGTGACTTTCATGTCCCCTTAACAGCATGAGTGCATCCTATACGCGTGATTTCGTGGATGCTGTTACCAAACTGCCTCCTGGGTATATGCAACTGAGATGACATCAGTTATTGCTGGCTGAAAAGCAGTGTCATCTCAGTTGCATATACTCAGGAGTCCGTATGGTAACCGCATCCACGAAATCCCACGGTTTGTATACATTCAAAATCGATGCTACAGCAGCGCCACTCGACAAATGTGGCGGGAAAATTGAATTTGAATAAAAAAAAAACGCTGTAGATGACCGCTAAAATGAGACTTCTCGATCAATCCCGTCTTTAATAATCGATAAATTCAGTCTTCCAATGATAACAATCCCCCAGAAAATCTGCGTAACTGTAAAAACTGTCTACTAAACGATCGACGTTTTCGAAACGGTCAGTAGAACTTCGTTAAAGGCCTTGGCTGTGAGCCGGTGTGAGTCGACCCCTACTTTTCGCACGCCACTAGCCACCAGACAGCAGCCAGATCGAGCCAGAGGCGCCCAACGTACGGTTCGCAAGTCGTGCCTGTCCTCATTCCGAACTCAGTAGTCCCCCGGCTATATTGCAACACTCCACATACATAATTAGACTCGACAATTTGCCGAGGTGGCTTAATATCAACCTCGACTATCTCGATATCGAGTCAGTCCTCATTCATTCCTGAACGATCAAGGAGAGACGGAGCTGACACTGAGTCACACGTTTGACACACCGCTTGCATATTTAGAAAGTGACTTTCCCAAAGTCGTTTGAAACGAGAGGAAGAATTAAAATAAGGAAGGGAAACGTAAAAGTATTCCATCGCTGACTCGTTACATAATTTAACTTTCCTCGTCAAGACCATCTCCGCACCATGCCGTGTCCTTTTCTTGCCCGTCTGTCTTCGAGCTACGTTCGCAATTACGGAGCATCCGTGATATCGAGCTATCGCCAGCACTGCCCGGTGATGTCGAGGCTCTCCAGCACCTCTGGTGTCGACGAGACGGAATCGAGGGAGAGACAGTGTCCGTTTTTGAGCTCCGAGACCGTCGGAGGGGTCCGAGAAGCCAGCAGCATGGTGCAAGAGGACGTGATCAAGATGGACACGCAGCGCACCTTCCCCTACGAGGACTTCTTCCACCAGGAGATAATGAGGAAGAAGCAGGACCACTCCTACAGGGTCTTCAAGAAGGTCAACCGTCTTGCTCAGGAGTTTCCAGCAGCTGTTGAATACTCCTGGGGCGAAAAACCGATAACTGTCTGGTGCTCCAACGACTATTTGGGCATGTCCAGGCACCCTGAGGTCACAAAGTCCGTGCGACTGGCCCTCGACAGGTTCGGAGCCGGGGCCGGAGGCACGAGAAACATATCCGGGAACTCGATGGGCCACGAGATGCTGGAGGAAAGACTCGCCGCGTTGCACCAGAAGGATGCGGGCCTGCTCTTCACCTCGTGCTACGTCGCCAATGACTCGACGCTCTACACCCTGGCTAGAAGCATGCCGGGGTGCGAGATATTCTCAGACTCCGGAAACCACGCATCCATGATACAGGGGATCAGGAACAGCGGCGTTCCCAAGCACATATTCAGACACAACGACCCGAAACACTTGGAGGAACTGCTGTGCAGGGTGGAAAAGTCCGTTCCCAAGATCGTCGCCTTTGAGACCGTGCATTCCATGACCGGCGACATCTGTCCTCTTGAGGAGCTTTGCGACGTCGCAAAAACCCACGGAGCCCTGACCTTCGTGGACGAGGTGCACGCGGTCGGGCTCTACGGACACTCCGGAGCCGGGGTCGGAGAGAGAGACGGGGTGCTTCGCAAGATGGATATAATCTCGGGGACCCTCGGAAAAGCCTTCGGCAACGTCGGCGGGTACATCGTGGGCTCCAGCAGACTGGTAGACATGGTGCGGAGCTACGCCGCGGGGTTCATCTTCACCACGTCTCTGCCTCCGACCGTTTTATACGGGGCTTTAGCTGCCGTTGAGATTCTGGCGTCGGAGGAGGGACGTTCGCTGAGGAGAACGCAGCAGCAGAATGTAGCGTACTTGAAATCGATTCTCAGGGAGGCTCGGCTGCCCGTCGAACTGTCGCCTTCCCACATCATCCCGATAAAGGTGCGTGTCTCGCTCCTGAGGGAGAGTTCTCGCTCTCTTCATCGCGACTCTCGTTTCAGATAGGAGATCCCCGGCTCTCGGCGCAGCTAGCGGACACCTTGATAAGGGAAAAGGGCCACTACGTTCAGGCGATAAATTACCCGACGGTCGCAAAAGGCGAGGAGAAACTGAGGCTGGCGCCGACCCCGTTCCACACCAGGCAGATGATGGACTGCCTGGTCAGAGACATCCTGGACGTCTGGAGCGCTCTGGGACTCCCGAAAGTGTCGGAGCCGAAAGCGGCCGCGGAGCACATCCCGAGGGTCGTTTCGGTGCATTGACGACCCTGGGGCTGGAAGGGTAAAAAATTGCATACACACGCCTCGGAGTGTTCCGAGAATATCTTATCGGTTTAGAGACACGGTCGAGTCTCGCGCCGCTTGTTATATATATAAACGTATTTTTGATGTGCTTGGCGCGAGATCAGACCGTTTCTCGAGCGCTCTTGACCTTCGGTCTGAGCCATTAACGATAATGACGATAATCCGGGTTGTCATTGTCGAATCGATCACTGCTGCACGCAATGTGCAAGACGTGTTGTTCGATTAGCAATTCAGACGTCAATCATGACTCGTAGGAAATAATTAAAGAACTGGTCGCATCGCTTGATTAAGTCAATGTCGTTTGTTAGTCAATGATCAAAGACTTTTTCAATAACTGGTTTGACCCGCGCTTTTTATTGATAGTCGTTTACGCAACGATGAGACGACACAATTATGCGTCAAGGTCTTCGCCGCACCTATTACTTATTGTTATTTGATCAGAAGCTGGAATTCTAATAGAATTTTATCCTACAAAGCTAGACTTTGTTGTCGATTACGTTAATATGAAATATTTCCTCTAAATTATTTATCTTGAATAACGCATCATGAAATAAAGGTGAAAGATACTATATCAAAAACGAGTCTGTTCCTTCTTTTCTCCTCAAAGAAATCCCAGGATTCGAATCCCAAGGTTTTCATTCGCTCTACTAATCAATTGTTGCATTTTGTTTCTCCGTAAACAAACTTTCTTGTTTCCCAATCCCCATAACGCTGCGAGTTATTTATCGAAGAAGCACGCGCGCTCTTTGATAGATTCTTAATTCATCTTGACCAGGGTTCAAAACCAGCAGGAAAACATGGTAAGATAGTCTCGAGGCGCTCCGGATCCCCTTAGTTCTCTCTTAAGAAAAAAAAAACCGTTATTGTCCTTCGTTCGCAGCGCGAATGTCTCTCGGTCCACATAGGCCAGGGCGGTGTACAGATCGGCAACGCCTGCTGGGAGCTCTACTGTCTCGAACATGGCATTCAACCCGACGGACAAATGCCCTCTGACAAAACCGTCGGAGGGGGCGACGACAGCTTCAACACATTCTTCAGCGAGACCGGAGCAGGAAAACACGTTCCGCGCGCAGTCTTCATGGACCTGGAGCCCACCGTAGTTGGTAATGAATCTAGAGACTCGTGCCAAGGACACTAGAAAAAGAATGTCCAGTGCGCTGCGCAAGCTTCGTTGAGTCTCTTTAGAGTCTTGCGCCCACTTTCAATGCCGTCAGGCGACCCTCCGCAGGATCTGTTTAGGGTCAGCGTAGGGCGATTTTGTGACGAAATTCTGAGAAAATTCTGTCCCAAATTTCCAGACGAAGTTCGTACCGGAACGTACCGCCAGTTGTTTCACCCCGAGCAACTGATCACGGGCAAGGAAGACGCGGCGAACAATTACGCGAGGGGTCACTACACGGTGGGAAAAGAGATAGTGGACTTGGTGCTGGACCGTCTGAGAAAGCTGGCGGACCAGTGCACCGGTCTCCAGGGTTTCCTGATCTTCCACGCGTTCGGTGGCGGAACCGGATCAGGCTTCACGAGTCTGTTGATGGAGCGGCTCTCGGTTGATTACGGAAAGAAGTCAAAGTTGGAATTCGCGATTTACCCGTCACCGCAGATCTGCACGGCTATCGTAGAGCCGTACAACTCCCTGCTCACGACCCACACCACCCTGGAGCACTCGGACGCCGCTTTCATGGTCGACAACGAAGCCATTTACGATATCTGCAGGAGGAATTTAGACATCGAAAGACCGACGTACACCAATCTCAACAGACTGATCGGGCAGATAGTCTCGTCGATAACGGCCTCGCTCAGATTCGACGGAGCCCTCAACGTCGACCTGACGGAATTCCAGACGAACCTCGTACCCTACCCGAGAATTCACTTCCCGCTCGCCACCTACGCGCCCGTCATATCCGCGGAGAAGGCTTACCACGAGCAGCTCACCGTCGCTGAGCTAACGAACTCGTGCTTCGAACCGGCCAATCAAATGGTCAAGTGCGATCCAAGGCGGGGAAAATATATGGCTTGCTGCATGCTCTACAGAGGCGACGTGGTGCCGAAGGACGTCAACGCGTCCATAGCGACCATAAAGACCAAACGAACCATACAATTCGTCGATTGGTGTCCGACGGGGTTCAAGGTGAATGAAATAGGAGGAAAAAGATAAATTCCACTCAGTTTCTTCCGGCTTATTTCAGGTGGGGATAAACTACCAGCCTCCGACGGTGGTTCCGGGGGGAGATCTGGCCAAAGTCCAGCGGGCGATTTGCATGCTCGCCAACACCACGGCTATCGCGGAGGCCTGGGCGAGGCTGAACCACAAATTCGACATAATGTACGCCAAGAGAGCGTTCGTTCATTGGTACGTGGGCGAAGGGATGGAAGAAGGAGAGTTTTCCGAGGCCCGAGAGGACCTGGCTGCGCTCGAGAAGGACTACGAGGAGGTGGGGCTCGACTCCGTGGAGGGAGAGGGAGAAGGCGGAGAGGAGTATTGAGTCGGATCAGCGTTCGATCGGTTAAAATAAATTTTCATACAAAGTATGTAAATATGTAACAGGGAAGACGAACGAGCGTTTCTCTTTATGAAAATATTGTAGCTTTGTGTTCAATAAAGTTGTTCGATTTGATCATTCAATCTCTACGAGTTTGGTCGATCTAATTTTTGCGGGAGCGTCCGGACTCCGAGTAACATTGAAAAATAATCTGAGCTTCTTCGGCAGGCATTCGTCGGTCTTGCACGCTACTAGATCGACGTTGACGCATAACTTTGTCGCAATTTTTCCAGAACTCAGTTTCAGAGCGATCGGAGTATCCAAGTCCCCCGTTCGGACCTCCGCTCCGCAATCCTCGGGGAGATCCGACAACGTCCATCGCTGCGGGGCCTCGGAATTGAGCTTCAGATCGTTCAGGAATTTCACGGTCAACGACAACTCGATGCTGCAATCGGAGCGACTCGCGTCCACCTCGAAGCTGTAGATCTTGTCCGCTCGCGACCTCTCCGACGGCAAGGCGACAGAGATCTGCAAAGATTTGGAATTACGAATCAGTTTCGTTTCTTCGTCGTTCGGGACGCGAAGAACTTATTTCTTACTGTCTCGATTTTACTGTTTCCTGTGTTTATCGACACGATGCGATGGTTGTTTGTGTCTGCGACGTAAAGCGTCTTTTTTTCAGGGTGGATCGCCAAGCCGCTCGGCTCGTCGAACTGGAATAAAAATATCGGGGCGGGCTCAAAATTCCGAACGACTTTGTGACGAAAGGCCATAATTCCGAATTTGAAAGTACCGAAATGATGTATTGCACGTTTTTTTCGTGCAAAACTCTTATTTCGGTACTTTTTATTCGGAATCATGCCATTCGGTACTTTAAAATTCGGAATTATGGCCTTTCGGTTACTTTTAAATCCGGAATTATGGCTTTTCAGTTACTTTTCAGTTCGGAATCATGCCATTCGGTACTTAAAAATTCGGAATTTGGCTTTTCGGTTACTTTCAAATTCGGAATTATGCTTTTCGGTTACTTTTAAATTCGGAATTATGCCATTCGGTACTTTAAAATTCGGAATTATGGCCTTTCAGTTACTTTTCAGTTCGGAATTATGCCATTCGCTACTTAAAAATTCGGAATTTGGCCTTTCGGTTACTTTTAAATTCGGAATTATGCTTTTCGGTTACTTTTCAATTCGGAATTATGCCATTCGGTACTTTCAAATTCGGAATTATGGCCATTCGGTACTTTAAAATTCGGAATTATGGCCTTTCGGTTACTTTCAAATTCGGAATTATGCTTTTCGGTTACTTTTAAATTCGGAATTATGCCATTCGGTACTTTAAAATTCGGAATTATGGCCTTTCAGTTACTTTTCAGTTCGGAATTATGCCATTCGCTACTTAAAAATTCGGAATTTGGCCTTTCGGTTACTTTTAAATTCGGAATTATGCTTTTCGGTTACTTTTCAATTCGGAATTATGCCATTCGGTACTTTCAAATTCGGAATTATGGCCATTCGGTACTTTAAAATTCGGAATTATGGCCTTTCGGTTACTTTTCAATTCGGAATTATGCCATTCGGTACTTAAAAATTCGGAATTTGGCTTTTCGGTTACTTTTAAATTCGGAATTATGCTTTTCGGTTACTTTTCAATTCGGAATTATGCCATTCGGCACTTTAAAATTCGGAATTATGGCCTTTCGGTTACTTTTAAATTCGGAATTATGCTTTTCGGTTACTTTTAAATTCGGAATTATGCCATTCGGTACTTTAAAATTCGGAATTATGCTTTTCGGTTACTTTTCAATTCGGAATTATGCCATCGGTACTTTAAAATCTGGAATTATGGCCTTTCGGTACTTTTAAATTCGGAATTATGACCTTTCGGCGCAAAATCGTTCGGGATTTTGAACCCGCCTCAAAATATCATCATGATTTTTTATTTCTTCTTGTTTTTCTAAATTTCGTTCCTCAATCCTCAATCACCTCATGTTCTTGTCCGGGTTTCCCCGCCCCATAGAGCGTGGTGCAGTTGCCGACTTCGTCGACTTTCTTTATCTTGTGATTATACGTGTCCGCAACATAAACAACAGACGAATCAGAGTCCCACGCGACTCCGAGGGGATGTTGAAGCTTCGCTTCGCAGTGTCTTCCGTCGATGTCGCCGAAGTCGTGGAGATTCTGTCGAACAAAACCCCGTCGGTCAAAAAACTCTTCGAGGAATCGCCCCGAATTCTACCAACCGTAGGGTTTTTGTCCGCGCCGCAGACCCCGCTGACTTTTCCATCCTCCAAATTGACCACCCTGATCGCGCTGCTTTCGCTGTCCGCAAAGTACAGCAAATTCTTACCCCTCGCCAAAGCCAAGCCCGACGGCTGGGCCAGACTCGCGGCGTGCGGGTAGGAATTGTTCCGATTCGCTTCTCTCCCGTTCCCGACTATCGCCATGCAGGTCTTCGCCGCGACCGATCTACGAATTATGAAGAGAATTAGGGAGAGGGCATCGGCGAAGACGATGCTTCGATCGTACTTCTTCTTCCACCAGGTCGTATCTTCCAGAAAATACGCCCATATTTGGTGCGTCCCGGCCACGGCGATCAGCAGGACTCGAACCAGCTTCTCCCCCCGTTTGTGATCGTGCATCGCCACGTCCCAGGGCGAAGAGATGCTCTGATCTCTGCCCAATTTTCCTCCGTCGTAGTCTCGGCCCTGTTTTCCGGTCCCGGCGAGCGTGGAAACCCTCTCGGAGACGAGGTCGATCTGAAAGAAGACGGATCGATGACTTCCGATGGCAGGAACGGCGGGGATTCGTTCACCCACTTGTCTTATCGCATGATTCTCCGTGTCGGCAACGTAGATGGCGTCGCCGAGGCTGCAGATACCTTGCGGCGCGTTGAATCTGCTACTTTGAAAGTCTCCGTCTACGAGAGCCGGCGAGTAGCCGCCGACGACGTGCTCGACCTTCCCGTCGAGATGCGTGATCAGAATTCTGTTGTTCCCGGTGTCCGAAACCGCGAGGCGATCCCCGTTTCTAGTTTTCAGGAAGTGGACTTTTCCTGGGAACAGTAAAACGTCCTTCGACAGCGGTAGCAGATGCCGAGACGGTTCGAGCGGCAGAGATCCGTCGGAGACTTGGTTCAGCGACTTGAAATATGCGAGGGAGACTTTGACGTAGAGGAATAACTCGTCTCTGTGACCCTCGCCGACCAGCACAAACAGCGGCTGGCCTTTCGGACCTGGAGTCGAAACGTTGACGAGTTAGATTTTCCAGATTTTACAGCCTTTGCGCGAGTCTCGCCTGGAATATACCTAATATGACCAAACTGGGCCAACAGACAATCCCGATGTCTCGCCACATCGAGAGTTTCGCGTCGTTAACGACCGGATGCGCGATGTTGTATCGTTGAACTGCGGCTAGTATTTTTGAAGAATCTTTCTCATTGGCGAACTTGGCGCTGTGAACTCCGACCTGGGTGAAATAATTTCGAGATAATTATCAGACGTTACTCGAATTACTGAAACAGAATTTAAATTCCTTCTGGCAATTCTACAATTATTATCGTCTCATAAACGATTTTGCAGTCTTTAAGCTGCTAAAGTTTCTCGCAACAACGCTTTCGATTTTCAAATATCAGTTTTCCCGCCATTCGGCTTGAAGAGCAACTTTTAGGATATTTGGAATAGCTTTTGCAACTATTTCGATCGGTCATCGTATTTTTCCAAGACTCGACCAAACTCTAGCATTCGGAGCAAAGAAATTCAAAAATTAGGTAAATTTGGAATCATTCAAGCCTCTGATAGCATAAAAAAAAATTACGCGCCGAAACTTTCGATTTTTAAATATCAGTTTTCCCGCCATTCGGCTTGAAGAGCAACTTTTAGTATATTTGGAATAGCTTTTGCAACTATTTCGATCGGTCATCGTATTTTTTCAAGACTCGACCAAACTCTAGCATTCGGAGCAAAGAAATTAAAAAATTAGGTAAATTTGGAATCATTCAAGCCTCTGATAGCATGAAAAAAATTACGCGCCGAAACTTTCGATTTTCAAACATCAGTTTTCCCGCCATTCGGCTTGAAAAGCAACTTTTAGTATATTTGGAATAGCTTTTGCAACTATTTCGATCGGTCATCGTATTTTTTCCAAGACTCGACCAAACTCTAGCATTCGGAGCAAAGAAATTCAAAAATTACGTAAATTTGGAATCATTCAAGCCTCTGATAGCGTAAAAAAATTAGGACTGGGTCTCGAGATCCGAATACCGAAACTCGCAGAGAGGAATCAAATATTTTCTCTTTAAACTTCAAACTTCTCTCAAAGTTTAAGTGATTTCTTATGATTTCACATGATTTTACATCATTTCATGGATAATTTTCGATGATTTATAAGCGATTTTGAAGTGGAACAGCGGAATCTGGGTACTAACAACGACGAGCCCGTCCTCAACGGAGAATTTTTTCTCCAGAGCGGCGAGGTCCGGCAATATGTGCATGCAGTTGATGCAGCAATAGGTGAAAAAGTCCAAGACGCATATTTTTCCAGCCAAATCCTTCCGCATAGAGAGGCTCCGCGATACGTTGAACCATTCCAATCCTGAAACCGACAGAGTCGAGAGGTGAGGAGCGAGCAAATGATTGAGACTGATGAAGGCGGAGACTGAATTTCGTCGTTTATTGCATCTCTCAAGTGTATTATAAGTCTTATAATCTATTCGTCTTTAGGTAGGTCGTATTTCTCGTGTAAACTGGCGACGGTGACTCCCTTCGCCCTTGCGATGGCGCCCATCACGACTTGAGCCGCGTCTTTGACGTCGTTGTATCTGTGCAAATGGTCCATAGTGTCTGTAGCGGATGTTTTGAGTCTGGCTGCTTTGAGCTTTTCCAATTCTGAATCGAGTCTCTTTTCTTCGGCTAGAAGCTCGAGGTACAACGATTTTTTCAGCCCCGGTGTGCCGCCTCCGGGGATCGAAGACATTGCGGAGGGATATTTTTGGATCCTGCGATGGTACAGGGTTTGAAAATACGTGGGTCAACCTAGTCATTCATTGGAATCAATCTGAATATTTGAACCATTGAACTAAATCCAAAAAAAAATTTAAAAAAAATGGATTCTTATTAAAAATATTCTTCAAAATAGATTAGAATCTATTTTTTTGGATTCAGTTCCATCGGCTGAGATATTTGAAGATATTATCTGAGTGTCGATAAAAATGGAGTTTAGCATCCCCTTAAAGAACCGGTCCTCTAATTATTTTTATTTCACTCATTTCAAATGTTTTCGTTTATTTATATATTTTTTTTTTTTTCAATTGTTGGTAATTTCATAAATTTTTTTTATCCTCTTTGTTTTTTTAAATAAAATTTATGAAAAGTGGATATAAATGGATAATAATTGACTCAAGATTCTCAAGATTTATTCGGAAGAATTTTATTAATTTTTTTTCTGAAAAGATTTGATGAATTTATTATTCAATCCGGAATTTAATTTATTATTTCCTATCAAGTATTACTTTGATTGATTTTTTCTTTTTTTTTTCTTCTTTTAATTTATTTATTCTTCTTTTTTTTCTTTTTTTTTTCTTCATATCGTGTTATGAATCATGTCTTAAACGTAAATTGGAAAAAAAAAACAAAAAACCAAAAAAAAAAATACTAGGTTTTCTATACAAATAATTTTCTAACCTAACCTGAAAAATGTAATAATATCCTAATATAACCTGAAAAAAACAACAAAATTCTAACCTAACCTGTAAAAAAACGAAAAATATTCTAACCTAACCTAAAAAAAACAACAATATTCTAACCTAACCTGAAAAAAACGACATAATTCTAACCTAATGTGAGAAAAACAACAAAATTCTAACCTAACCTGTAAAAAACCAAATATATTCTAACCTAACCTAAAAAAACAACAATATTTTAACCTAACCTGAAAAAAACGACGTAATTCTAACCTAATGTGAGAAAAAGAACAAAATTCTAACCTAACCTGTAAAAAACCAAAAATATTCTAACCTAACCTAAAAAAAACAACAATATTCTAACCTAAGCTGAAAAAAACAACAATATTCTAACCTAAGCTGAAAAAAACAACAATATTCTAACCTAACCTGAAAAAATGACAAAATTCTAACCTAACCTAAAAAAAACAACAATATTCTAACCTAACCTGAAAAAACGACAAAATTCTAACCTAACCTGTAAAAAAAAACAACAATATTCTAGCCTAACCTAAAAGTATGAGTCAGAATATTATAACTTAGCCTAACCTAAGATAGATTGCTGGTAATATTCTGTAATAGAGTGAATATTGCACAACAACAAAAAAAAATAATTGAGAGTTCAATGATTGACCGAATGAATAAATTGAGAATGAAAGTAGTTTGATCAGTGTGAATACCCACCCTTTTGGAATTCGTTTACGTAGACGTCTTTCGAAGCGAATTCTTTGATGTGACGTAGCGCGATCTTCTCTTTTTCCCGCTGATCTGTCTCACCGTCTACCGCCCTTCTAACCTCTATCGATACTTGGGTGAGGTCTTCGATCGCCTCACGGACACTCATTTTATTTCTATTTTTGCTGTTGTTGTTGTTACTTTTTGGACGACTAAGACTAACGTTTGACCAAAGGCCACTTATACCGCAGCATAAGAGTCTACGGTTGCGTATCATCAAGGAGAACGCTGATTTCTAACAACAGACACACTTAGAACCATGAGTCATGCCGTCTCCCATGCCGACGCGACTGCTGTCTCATATCATTGCGCAATGCTCTCGACGAATACGACTTTTTATTCCAAATTTCCCCCTGGCTCTTCGTAATGTTTCGAAAAACAATTTATAACCTAATATTTTATCGAGGAAGCATGTCTGATTATTGATGAAACCCTTAGTTTCCATATACGCGTTACCGTGCGTTAAAACGCACGCGTTAGCGCGTCAAGCCAATCAGAAGCGTGGGGCAACACTTCTGATTGGCTTGACGCGCTAACGCGTGCGTTTTAACGCACGGTAACGCGTATATGGAAACTAACCCTAAGTTTCCAGAAGCGTGGGGCAACACTTCTGATTGGCTTGACGCGCTAACGCGTGCGTTTTAATGCACGGTAACGCGTATATGGAAACTAACCCTTAGTTTCCAGAAGCGTGGGGCAACACTTCTGATTGGCTTGACGCGCTAACTCGTGCGTTCTAAGGTGAAATGAAAGTCACGTGACCTCGACATGATTTACACTTGGAATTTTCAAACGCTATTTTCTCAGCCAAAACACATTCGATTGATGCGAAATTGATATCAGTGACGTAGAAAAACTCAATGAAGGGCATGACGCTCGTGGATTTTCGAAAATCGAGACGTAATAACAGTTTTTTAACGATATTGTTCTGTATAATCCAAGGAAGTGCTGCCTCTCTCCACGAGGGGCAGCACCTCCTTGGGTTACGGAACAATATTGTTACACAAAATTCTGATTATGTCTTTCGATATTCGAAAATCAACGATTGGCAGGCCCTTCGTTGAGTTTTTATACGTCACTGATATCAATTTCACATCAATCGAATGTGTTTTGGCTGAGAAAATAGCGTTTGAAAATTCCAAGTGTAAATCATATCGAGGTCACGTGACTTTCATTTCCCGAGGAATAAAATGAATTTGAAAAATATTTAAACATGTTATAACGATTCAATGTTATAAATGTCTGTATCAAGTTTTATAAAAATGTATGTGAAGCGATCAGCATATACTTTTGTGTATTAAAATTCACTTTTTCAATATTTCAATATTCATACAACAGTTTTGAAAATTCAAAATCATTCGGAAATTTCATAGCCAAGATTTATATACACTAAATTTTATGTACAGAGAATGTTTTGGGAAATTCGGCTGAATACTCATATGATGTGAAAATTCATGATAGTTTCATTCAAAAACGGGTTTCCAATTGGCACAATAATCGCCGAAATCGGATCACAAAATATTGCGGAAGGAACAAAAAAAAAATGAAAATTTCAGGCTTTTAATCAGATGGACGGTTGATAATTGACTGAAACACTGGAAAGTAAAAAAGAATCATGATATGTTTCGAATCTCCAAGACAGTTTCATAAATTTAACAGAACCGTATCGATATTGAGATAAAGTGATTGAAAACTCGGCATGTTTCTTCAATATTGAGACACAAATATGAAATTTCAAGATATTTTATGTCAATTTCATTTCCAAAAACGCGTCGATAAACCGTGCATCCATTCGAATTTACCGCGGTTTTTCACGCTCAGCTGTTCCGCCGGCGCTGCACGATTTTACATCGACCTAAACCTAACCTAAAATTCATCAAAAGTTTAAGTTTCACGACCGCGCATCAGAGGTTAGAATTTTGACAGAACAAAAATCGTCATCATGACGCATCCAGGGGAAGAATTGAACGAATTGGACTGGGTGAAGCTCCGTCAAGACATGGACGCGGTCGGTTACGTAAACGAAACATTCGGAGAAAAAGCGAAGCGTAAATTCGGGGAAAATCCCTTGATCCCAATCGGTAATACGCCTCGCATTTTCTATCTCCCATCTCCCTGACCTCCCAAACTCGCAAAGTATCCCATCGAACGTAATATAATTATTTATAAATTCTTCGTACGATTTCAGGCTGCGTCTTGACCACCGGAGCCCTGATCGCCGGTTTGTACAGTTTCCAAAAAGGAAATCGCAAAATGTCGCAGCACATGATGCGAGCCCGTGTCATCGCCCAGTCGTTTACCATATTCGCATTCGTCGCTGGTGTTGGCTACGCCGCTACCAAAAACTAGGATTTATTTGCGCGTCGCGTCAAGGGGGGTGGCTGATTTTATTTATACTTTATTTTTGAGTAGAATTTCTTACTCCCCTTGATCGTAGTACCTGATAAAACGAATATCCAGCTAGAATATATATATGTATGTATATATGTATGTATATAATATGTTTTTGAATAAAGAATTTTTAGAGTCCACGAAGTACAGTCCGACCTCTCTATAAGGCCCCTCCCAATAGAGCCGGTTCCCCCTATTTCTCGCTCGCAGCGTTCCCCCACTCTACCATGTAACGTGAGCTCAGAAAGAGACGAAAGACGAGTCGTGCGACTAGCGAAGATGGCAAAGTGGGGGTACCTCAGTTCCCGGAAAAACTCTTCCCCTTGGGGGCCTGGGCGGCCCTATAGAGAGGTTGGACTGTATATGAAAAACTGTCTTATGTAATTTTTATGTAATGTATATACGTGTAATATAACATATGTATACTTCAAATTTTGTATATTAAATTAAATACTCAATACACGTGGATTCGTTATGTAATGATTGTATTTTACCTAGGATATGTATTAAATATATGATTTTGATGGTAAATGTTATTGTGAAATATATTGAAATTTCTTCTACAAAAAAGAATGGAATTTACAAATCGTCGTGATTTATCTTGAAATCTTATGTTTGTGTCTTAATATTGAAGAAACAGGACGAGTTTTCAATCACTTTATCTCAATATCGATACGGCGTTCCATGGTCATCTTGTTGGGATGCCATGTGGTGAATATTCCACAATGATTCCTATATATTTCCGTGGATGACAAATATCGAGGAACTATGTCAGTATTTCCATGTGAATCTATTTAGTCTAATGGATTTCCCACAAGAATCCAGTACATTTTCTATACCAAGTTCCGTGGATTTTCACGCCTAAGAAATAGTGACTAACATATAGTATTCCCACAAGTATCTGTAGATTCCGATAGATTTTCCACAGAAACCCATGTGTTGATATTCATGGATTGTTATGGCAATCCTGTCGAAATTCCATGTGTCGTCCGGTGGATTTCCTATGATGGTGTTCATGAATTTCCATGAAAAAGCAATACTATGCTATTCCTTTGTAGAATCATGTATTTCCATGGAACATCCACAAGAATCTACTCCAACTTTACCTGGACATCCATAGATTCTACCACATGGATTTCGAGAAGGGAAATCTATGGGTGGACATAAGATTGATATATAATTTCCACCAGGATTTCTATATACATATATAAAAGTATATAAATCGATTTATAAATACTCTGCTTTATTCGACTTAACATAGAATTATACAGTTAGTATCAATATAAACATAGGTACCAATAATCAAAAGAAAATGTGAATTTATCTCTCTCGAAAAAAAAATAATAATAATAAACGTCTCAATCAAGAATAGAAGAAAAATCTAAGTAGATAAATTGATATATGATTCATATAATTACTGTAATATACAATATTGTTCAATGTTTGACTATATCATGTCTTATATGTGTCTGATATCATGTTGTTATTTCTGATTCATCGTTTTTTTCAATTTTTTTTTTGTTTGTATCGATTATAGAAAGATATTACATAAATTGTTTAATACAATCGTATAAAGGTATCAATTTTTCTCTACATATCGTGTATATAATATAATTCAAACCTATATCGATATTTTATTATACAAGAAAATTAAATAAGAAATATACATACCAAACCGCTCAATTGGTTTTTACTTTTTATATTATATGTATATATCAATTATGGCAGATGCGCGCGACGCGATTATAATTAATGTATAATATCTAATTTAATATCTATCTAATCGAGTCTCTTTTGAAAATGGTCCTCTAGTTTTTTTCAGGCTTCAATTATGTATTTTCTCATTCGCGATTATAAAAAAAAAAAGAAACATTAGATTATCGAATAATAATTGCTCACTCATATATTTTCATAATATAATATTTCAAACCTTTTTTACTGTCTTTTATTTATAATAAAAAATAACGATTTTAATAAATTCTCAACCCAAATAAACAAATAAAAAAAACGTTTATTTGAGTGAAACTTTTATAGACAGCAAAAAAAATAATAATAATAATAATAAGTACTTGCAATTTCTACAAGACATTCATCGATATAGAAAATAGAAAAAAAAAACAAAAAAAAAAAACAGAATCTTGATATCAAATATATTTAATTATGCAATTCTCTTTGAATAAATTATAATATTTAGTAATAATACGATATAGAATAGAAATTGAGTATACATCATTTTATTTTATTATATTGACTGACCGACGAATGAACTTTCACATTTTTTTTCTCATAGCTATAAATCAGTCTCTTATCGCGTGATTTTTTTTTTCTCTTTCGGTTTTGACTGTAAAAACAAAAAAAAAACAAAAACGAATAAAGAAACCAATAAATCATTCATGTTTGTCGAAATTCTTGTTTGAGAATGGCCAGTGCGATCTCAGCGTGCCGGTACCAGATTTTCTCGAGCCGCTCGTGCTCAACGATCTAGAACGAAGACTCGGAGGACTGCTCGTCGAGCTGCAGCTACTCAAACTTGTGCTAGGAGTCAGTCCGAATATTTCTTGAACCGTTGGCCTCGTACTTGGCGCGTAATCAGATTGCACAGATTCTGCAATATGAAGGAAAAAACATTCATGAAAGACTCACATATGATCTACATTGAGTCGATTTGACTCACCGATCAGAGGCGTCTCGTCGTACAAAGACCCTTGTCTCTTGTTGCCGATGAACGAGTTCCTGGCGCTTTCCACCGACGGTACGTCCTGGATCGTTTCCGCGGCGTGCCTCCACCTCAGGTGGTCCTTGGCGTGGGCTACCAGCTGTCGAACCCACTTTTGGGCTTCCTCAGAACTCTCTAGTCTTATGGTCGTTATCTTCTCCGCCCCGTCAATCGTGTTGCTCATCCTCAGCTCCTTCGAGGAGGATTTCGAAGGCTGGATCAAAGTTTCCTGAAAAGGGAGACGGCGGTGAAGAAAAGATTTCGACGGTCGCGTCCAAGCATCGTTCGGACCGCTCACCCTGTTTATCGGCACCGTACTGCACGGCTTCTGCAACTCCTCGTCGGCTAATTTTCTAGAATCCCAAGCCTGAAGGGCGAATCCTTGGATACGAGCCCAGCAGCTGCGGCCGTCGAGGATTACGCTTCCGCTGCAAGCCTCTTTGGTAACACATTCTGGCTGCGCGGCCAGCCGGCAACAAAAGTGTCCAAAAAGTGGCAGCGAGTGGTTTTTGTTTTCTGAAATGGGAATTTTGTCAGTAAATTTTTGATAATTCAGAAGCTAGATGAATTTCTCACCAAGGTTGTTCAAGACGAGGTCATGCGTGTGGATGTTGTGGTCTGTGTCGTCCAAGGTCAGCCTCGCCGATGCCATAAGTTCAAAATGTGGTCCGCTGGAGGGCAATAACGAGATAAAAGTTGCAAATCATTCATAATATATTCTGAATGAAGAATCTCAAAGATTGGGTATCATAACAATCGGATAAAATAGATTCTACAAAATTTCAGATTCTTAGCTGCTCCTTTTCATCGAGATATTTTGAAAACATGCGCGCACAAGCTTCGAGAATTTTTTTCACTGTTGATTCATGCACGAGTACCCAAACGATTGATAATAAATGATAAGATCATAATCTGAATTCTCACATTTTCCCAGAATTCAGTTCGTCCCTGAGCGAAGCGGCGAGTTTTTTCCCAACGGTTCTGGATATCGAAGAATGTATGGAACGTTTGATCCTCCTCGGTGTACTGGCGATGCTTAGATCCTCCTGGAGGATGTGGCTGTATATTTCCAAGGTGACTTCGAAATCAGCTGGCACATTGTTGCTGGTAATTTGAAATGAAAAAAAAAATCAATTAGAACAAGACAACAATTTAAAAATTGCAAAATATGAAACTGAGGTAGGAGAGATTGAAAGAAATTTCAAAGAATTGCGGGCTTTAGAATTTTTGGAAATTCTTATCTCAATCTAAAAAATATAAGAGAAAAAACAAAAGTACAAAAATAAAATAAACATTGTTGTGAGCAAAAATTGCGAGATATTTTTTGAAAAAATAATAACGTTTTTGCATTCAAGAATTTGAAAATTCAACTTTTTTTGAATGAATTTTAAATATAAAATTTTCTATTATCTTATGATTGTTTAATTTTTTTTTTTTTGTAATCACGTGATAATACTTACAAGACTAAAACGTCGGGGAAAGTGACGTCAGTGAGGGCCCTGTCGACTGGACAGAGAAGCGCGGTGTCATGGATCTCCGTTCCAACACGTGCGAGACAAAAAACAGCGAATCTCCGATAATCGCCACGATTTTTAAAGTGGTCAGAATCCCGCCACATCAGAGGTACGCGTAGATCGGACAACGAGACTCTCGCTGTACTCATCGGCAAACTGTGGGTCAAATAATCGTGTTATTTAAAAATTAGACCACAATGAGAAAAAAAAATTATCGAAACGATCATTTTTCTGTGATTTTGGATAATTTGATGATTAGGATCGATGAAAAAAATATTTCAACCAATTGTTTCTACTCCGTTTTTACGTGAATCGAGTTTTTTTAATACAGCGTTTGAATTTCGCGGTCGCGTGTGACGTCACACTGCACAGTTTCACCGTCTGGCGGCGCTGCGGACAACCGTGGCGGACAACACGGGGTCACCCTGACCCCAGCTAGACTTTAAAACGTTGTCACATCGATTCCGTTGAGAGTTTGACTGCGGGAAAATTCCTGGAGGTATTTTAGGATCTCTAGAATCGGCTCGATCTGGATATTCGATATAAAATTGAGTTTGAGCCTCGTAAAAAATTCGCGAAGCGAAGAACTTGGAAAAAGTGACTTGTTTTACTGAAAAAATCATAACTTCCGCAATTTTTTACACTTTTAGCTGAAAATTTAGCTGGGTATTCTTGAGATACTGCAATTCAAGAAAAAAAAATACTACAGTTCGTCACCTTCCAAATAGTATGATTATTTTGAATTTTTCTCTTACCTCGGCTTGTTATTCGACGACGGTTCTTTCTTCCTGCGCTGAAGTTCCGCCATGTAGGCTGACATCCGTTCATTCGAGGTCAGCAAAGCCCTAGCAGCTTCCAAACTTTGGGCTCTGTGCCGAGCAGCAGCCAAAAGTCTCGCCGAACCTTCCCGCATCTTGATCTCAACTTCGATCTTCTGCTCGAGATCATATTCCTGAAAATCGAAAAAAAAAGAAACAATATAAAATACGATCAATTTTTGATTGTAAATCTTGAGCCATTATTCGATCTCTATAATTTTTCCAGCTTCATCGAATTACCCTACGATATGGAAAAAAAGCTAAGAAATTGTAATTTCAGGATTTTTTTCCGCACGGTTTAATTCCTGAAGAAATTCCCATGAGAATATAGAATTTTGAAGCTTGTGAATTTGATGAGATTATATGAAATTACATTCGTATAATTAATTTCGTTATGAAATTTGACGAACTTTCATATAATTTCACACAACCATCCTCGACTTTCCTTTTCAAAATTTGTCCCGATGTTACGATATGCGTTAAATTTCGCACAAAAAAAAACCCAAGACATGATTTTATATGTAGAATTTTATGTAACGAAATATAAAAAGTTTTATTTTTTTGATTTCGTTCTTTTCTACGACGTTCCTTTTTTTTCTCTCTCTCTCAATTTACTTTTAAAACGAGTGTTTAAATTTCTATAGACGCAGAAGACAAGAACGCTTTTCACGCTTGCGCACCCGTTTAATGAGTCGGCTCTATAGATAAATACAAATTCCTTAACACAGCTGTGCAGCGGCTCTATGTACCGCAACAGAACGCATCAATTCTCTTTGCACGATATCTTTGTGTGGCCGCAGTCGGGTTTTCCCTTTGACTGACTGCGAATAATACACTTATTCGAAGCTATATATATTTTATCCAATATAAACTTGATATAAAACGTTTCAATTTCAATTGTTTAATCTTGATTCATTTGAGACAAATTTTATCCTCATATAATCTGTCCTCATAAAATTTTATGAAATTATATGACAAATATATGCATAATTTTATGTAATGATGTTAGACAATATTCTATGTGAGTATATAAAAATTTACTGTAATTTGATTTGAAGTTAAAACAAAAAAAATATATATTTATATATAAAATATGAAATGATATGAACAAAATTACAGTAAATTTCTATACATTCATATATTTATTCCATGTTATGTGTAATTTTTCTTTGTATTTCTTGTTCATTTTTATGTATATTTTATTTGTTATACTTTTCTTATATATGATTATATATATTATGATGAAAATATATATGTAAATGCATGTGAATATATTCACCAAGTCGCTGGGTTCACACATTCTATATTAGGCGGGTTGTAATTATAGTGGCGATAAAAAGATATACTGCTCACCGTCTGATCCAAAGCTTTGGCCAAAATTAAACGCATCTTGAAAATAACGAGAAGAAAAAAAATAATATTTCAGAAATATTATCAAATATTGGAACAAAAATTGGACACTTTGTGACGACGAACGATCAAAAAAATCTAAATCGAATTGAGCCGACGAATTTTTTTTTGTTGAATCATGAATACGATTTTTTTTTTCTGTCAATTGTTTCAATTTTTGAGACTGATGATCACTTTATCACAGAAAAGAAGAATTTGAGAAAAAACAAAATAAAAAACAACTTGGATTATCCGGGGCGTAAAAATTTCAACGGACTCGACCGATGCGATCGACTTCTTCCGGCAAACTGCACTTTGCAGAGGCACGTATGTGGATATATTATATCCGACTATGTATCCAAGTATCGTATTTTGTATACTTATATATGTATGTCTATCCACACTGCACTTGATTCGCGTGGCTGCAGGCTACAAGTGCAGTAGATTACATAGGTTGTACGGTACCTATATGTGTGTATATTGTTACATACGTGAGACTATAATGCAGACTATGCGGATCTATTTAAGGAATAAGCTAAAAATTTCACAGGCGATGTACTCAAACGTTCCTTTTTTTTGTTTCAACAAACTTGAGGATGTAAAACTATTTTCTATAATTGATATTGGAAACTAAGTGAAAAAAAACACAATATAGGATCTATATAAGCTGAAAATTCGATGCGATGAACCCAAAAGGTCTCCGAAGCACCCTCCGCTGGAATTGGTACCGGCGATGAAGAACTTGAGTTACCCCAATCCCCATTTTCCTTCTACATCAGAATAGAAAGAAGAGTAGATTCACGTGAGGAATTTGTTGTACAGTGACAAAAGTTCTCTGAAATCAAGTTTGAAACAATAATTTCCCCCAAAAGGCACTTTTTTGGCGTTTTTTTGTTATTTTTTCACAAATATGAAAGCAATCCACCTGGATTCAGGGACCAGACCTGAAAAAGCTCACGTGGAATCGTTCATAATGTATCAAAGAAGATATCTGCGAAACTAGAAGTCGGTTCGACGAATATTTCATCGCCGGTTACATTTTGAAATCTGAAAAGTGGGTGAAAATTAGTTTTTGAGATGATCAAAGGTTTGTAAAAGGCTGCGTATCGATTGAGAACTCCAGAAAAATAGTAGTCCAAGGTATACTCATAGAACCCTTAAAAAATCAGATTCGGATTCGATCTTTGTAGACATTGAATGTATTCAGTAGATAGAAAGTTTTTTGAAAATTGCATTATTTTGGGCCTTTTTCAACCCGAAATGCATCCTCAATATGGGGTTTCGATGACAAAAAAACTGTGAATAAGTCTATCGAATTCAGTTCTGAAGGCTGATTCAAGTTTTTTTTGACAAACATGCTGAAAAGTAGAAGCCAGAAAAAAAATGAACTTTGCAGACTTTCTAGATTTGAGACAAAGCAAGGTATGGCATTTCCATTTTTATCCTGCAACCGAAGCTCTATTCCGAATTACATTTTTTGGATTCCTTTTCACTATTTTTGTTATTGTTTTCGGACAACGAATGGTGTGGCAATGCCCCAGCCAAATTGGGTCTCAAGGTTTCAGCTTGTCCCGTGCTAATTGAATTTAATTAGACCACGTAATTTCCGTACATCGCTTTGCGTTACTCTGTCATTACGTAAAATTATACATATATACATATATTTTTTAAGAAATTAAAATTTACAGCGTTTACAAAATAGTTCAGAACTAATTATAATCCGACTATCACGTCAACTGTGCGTGCTACACGTGCTGCAGCCATTCGTGAATTGGATGATTACATATCTGACGCCGTTGAAAACGAATACATGTCACGTTGTCATGTGTATCTTGGTCAAAAACGTGTTATTCCGGCCAAAACCGAAAAATTGACTTTTTCAAAAATCACTTGTCGTAAGGTTTCAGGCATACGGTTGATCCGATCATGTCTCTCGACGTCTCGTTTCCTTCGGAGAGCAATTCTTCATCGTGTGATCGAGGGAAATTGGAAAGCAAAATTTTTGGACAAAGTTATCAGCAAAATAGTGACCAGATTGTCGCTAAACGCTTCGATAACTGACCACAACTTGTCACAGGACATTTTTTTTCCTCCGTTTCCCTCGTTCATGTGATGAAGAATTGCTCTTCGAAGGACATGAGACGTTTTTGAAAAAGTCAATGAGATAGTTAGAATTTGTAGAATGATCATGATGGTAGAAACGTTCATCCTTGCAGTTGGCAGATTACATGGTGGCCACTTTTTTGCGGAAAAAAAATTCCCTGACATTTCCCTGACTTCCCTGACCTTTTTCCGAATTCCCTGACTTTCCCTGACGAGTGGCCACCATATGAGTATGGCGCGAATGAGTAGAAACGTCTGGTCAATTTATTTATTTTTTTAATTTATCGGATGTGAAGAAAAGGTATAATTTTCACGCCTCTAATGTCACCGTATGAATTATTCGCTCCCTGACATTATAACACCTATATGTATATAGATTTGATATATACAGTGATATGAAGTGCGAAATTTGAATCGTAACGCGTGCGTGGCATCACGCCACTATTATATACACTGACGATATGCATGTACTAGTGAAAATATCGCTGATGTAACCTGAATTATTAAAATAAGTTTCTGCTTGGTATCATCATCACGCGATCGAGCAATATGTGTCGAAATTAGAGTTTCTTAACACACAAGAATATCGAGAGAACCGCAAAGGATGCAAGAAACAGAAGAAGTTTAGTAGAATTTCGCGATATTCTCGCGAAGAAAATTCCACTAGTTTTGCAAATTCGAAGCAGTGTCAAAGGCATCGTTTCACATCGTGTGTCAAATTTGCGATCGATCGAAGGGTAGGGAACATTTTTTTAATCAACAATCGAGGTTTTGCGAAAATAGGAACAAAATATGTTCCGGAAAACGCAAAAGGTTGCGAGTTTGTGCGAATGTTTCGGATCATCGTTCCGATGAATCTGTCAAGTTTGAAGAACTTTCAAATTTTGTCTTGCTAATTTACTACGAACGCGAAAACTCGATTGTTGATTGAAAAAAACATTCCGTATCCTTCGAGTGGTTGAAAATTTGCCAATCGATGTGAAACACTGCCTCTGACACTGCTTCGAATTTGCACAACTTTTGGAACAAGCATATCTTTGCCTTCTGTATTGGTTTATTATCAATGGCTAGGGGCTTGACGCGCGCACCCCGGCCGCTCAAAAATTGCTTTCACACCTTTTCATTCCCTTAGGAGTCGAATTTCAAAAAACGCTCAAACTACTTTCTAGGTATTTGGATGAGCAATAATTTGAAGCCAAAACGAAGTCAATATCTCATCGGGCCGAGGAGATATCCATGAATCCGCGAAAACATGTTGCCCAAATTTCAAGTTTCTAGGTCAATTAAAGGGGTTCGGGCTGGTCGTTGATGCTACTTGTTCCTTTATAGTTATCAATCGATGATTACGACTTGAAATAGAAGTGCTGTTATTAGGTACGTCATATAGATAAAAGATAGACGAATAGCAGCGTGAAGAGAAACAGATTCATGATACGTAGAGCGAGAAATCAATGCCTGATGGATTCAACGACCTCCTCCACTCCTGGCTAGTAACTAACTGCATTAGTATATGTATTGGCTGGTGGCTGTGAACGATAATAAATTCTCATCAGGTATAATTAATAATTCTTCTATTATTCACGACATCCTGTATATACGACGCAAACCACTGTCGCTACTACTACAAGTGCATCCGAAGTAGCATAAAACGCTTTT
The DNA here is from genome assembly GCA_018257835.1 of Euura lappo. Lineage (NCBI taxonomy): Eukaryota > Metazoa > Arthropoda > Insecta > Hymenoptera > Tenthredinidae > Euura > Euura lappo. Next base: position 241,409 of record JAEUYN010002033.1, read on the forward strand.
GGAACCACGCAATGAATATTAATTCATATCGTTTTTCCTGACGAATAATAGTAGCCAGAATTTTTTTTCATTCACATTATTTCATTTGTTTCCACGCTTATTTATCAACCAATTATATAAGTATATTGAAAAAATGCATTTTCACACAGAAAAAAATATCGAAAATTTGAAGAATCTGAATTGGTATCCGAAATTTTGTCGAAAAAAATCTTTATGATCGTTTCATGTAACGATATATGTTATTATTGCAGAATTGCAGCGATAAAATTGCACAGATTGACGTGGATTCAAGAGATACGGCCAATTATCGCAATCACTGCAATTACCCAGAGTATAACATGTATGATCTACATGGCCGTAAGACACGTACAGGAACCATATATTATCGGTCGATACCCGTGGTACCCGTTTCGATCATATCGAATTTATTATTTGGCAACAGAATTTCGGTTTTGATTTGAATGAAATTGATATAAAATATCTTGAAATTTCATGTTCGTGTCTTAATATTGAAGAAACATGCCGAGTTTTCAATCACTTTATCTCAATATCGATACGGTTCTGTTAAATTTATGAAACTGTTTCGGAGATTCGAAACATATCATGGATTCTTTTTTACTTTCCGGTGTTTCAGTCAATTATCAACCGTCCATCCGATTAAAAGCCTAAAATTTTCATTTTTTTTTGGTTCCTTCCGCAATATTTTGTGATCCGATTTCGGCGATTATTGTGCCAATTGGAAACCCATTTTTGAATGAAACTATCACGAATTTTCACATGACATGAGTATCCAGCCGAATTTTCCAAAACATTCTGTACATAAAATTTGGTGTAATTCTTGGCTATGAAATTTCCGAATGATTTTGAATTTTCAAAACTGTTACATGGATGTTGAAACATCGAAAAAGTGAATTTTAATCGCTTCACATACATTCTTATCAAACTCAATACAGAAATTCGATATTACCTGATTGACAGGTTTTGAGATGATCAGATCTGCGGCCATTGCGGTGTTTACTTATATTCACATGCACACACCGAGTATTTATCCATACAAGTGCGAAAAGTCAATTTTATCTTCTTCACCAATAAAAAGAAGCTAAAAAAAAAACTAATCAACTAGCTTGACAAATACACTCGTGGTTATTTATTGTCTATGTAAACCTTGAAAATTATAAAATCAGGATCACAATTATTATTCAACAAGTTACGTATTATATTGTAATAATCCATGTTCCATTCCGTTTTATTTACTCTCCAAGCCACACACAGCACACACTCGCATAGAGAGAGGGGGATGCGACAAAAATACCAAAATGAACACGGATTTGTGATAGATTGAAAAATAAGCAACAAACGCACTTGAATAAATATTATGTCGTAGTATGAAGATTATTTAACGCAATGTGATATGAAATTGAGAATTTCTAGCCGCTATGTGAATAACCCCATAGGGCAACGAGTTGCTGGGTTCAACTGACTGGAAGAAATTTATCGCTAGGGGATGATGGCGTTGCAGTGGTCATGGCGAGGGGTGGTCGAACGCGCCATGCGCAGATGCAAAGTATTCCTGTGGTGAGCACGAATTCGATAAATTTCTGTATCAAGTTTCATAAAAATGTATGTGGAGCAATCATATTCATATAACAGTTTTTGAAATTCTAAGTGAATGAAAACTCGGCATGTTTCTTCAATATTGAGTCACGAACATGAAATTTCAGGATATTTTACATCAATTTCATTCAAATCAACACGATTTGTGAATTCCATTCCTTTCTGTAGAGGAAATTTCAGAAGACAGAAGACCAGTTGGACTAGAATGAGCACTGAAACTGTCTAGAATACAAGTAGGCATATTTATATGCGGAATTGGTCTTGACATAGGCCAACGGACAAGTGCTCAAAAGCATGTTCTATAATTTCGCTTCATTAAAACACTTTGTACCAAGTTGCTTCATGGGTTCCAGAGATGAGATCATTTTCGATAGACTTTCGATCCGTGATGCTCTTCATGGCAATGATATCAGTGGATTTCTTTTCCCTTTTGATTTACCGAAATTATTTCATATATAAGGTATAATATCGTCCTGTCCTCGAAGATGACAAGGGAACTTACGACGATAAAATATTCTAGTACCACGTCCGTCTACCTGGCTCAAGTCTGGATCATGTTAACCTGGCGAGGAGGTAAAAAAAGAAAGAGTTGAAAAAAAGAAGAAGAAAAAAAATGAGGTGGGTAAGACGTAAGAAGAGCGAAGGGAGTCTAACGAGACTCGACGGCGCCGTTAAATATCGATCCCCCGCAGCCCGTGAGCATTATGATGGTTATATAGTTGGAGGTGAAACTATATCCAACTAAACATGACGTTATGTTGTCTCGAGTGATGTAGCAACCATGAGGGTAGAGTAAAAAGAATTACAAATAATTGAATTTCGCGATATTCTCGACTGGACGAAATTCCAAAAGTTGTGCGAATTTGGCAAATTTTCAACCGCTCGAAGGATATGGAATATTTTTTTCAATCAACAATCGAGTTTTCGCGTTCGTAGTAAATTAGCAAGACAAAATTTGAAAGTTCTTCAAACTTGACAAATTCATCGGAACGATGACCCGAAACATTCGCACAAACTCGCAAACTTTTGCGTTTACCGGAACATATTTTGTTCCTATGTTCGCAAAACCTCGATTGTTGATTTGAAAAATGTTCCCTACCCTTCGATCGATCGCAAATTTGATACACGATGTCGAACGATGCCTTTGACACTGCTTCGAATTTGCAAAACTAGTGGAATTTTCTTCGCGAGAATATCGCGAAATTAAATTCTCGAATGGTTGCGAAATTGTATAGTTTGATTTCATATCCGCCCTAATTTTACCCAAAAATTCCAACAGCTTTGGATTCATTGTTAAATTTACAAATAGAATAACTGGTCTATTAATTTCTACCAATCTACCAATTGAAACCCAAATGAAGAGAATCTGTTGATCTGATCTTGAGATATCGATATAATAAGTAAATTGCTTTAGCCGGCGAAAAGGGCTTTTTCGCCCTCGGGCGGAAAAGATCTGTTTTGCGCCCGCTCAAGAGTTATGAAAAGTGGCATTTCGCGACCGAGTGTGAGAAAACAACTTTCCCACATGTATCGAACTGAATTTTTCATAAAAAACGCTCAGCGTGTGTCTAATCGTATTTTTTCGAACGGCGTGATTGAAATTGACATTTTTCTAGTATTTTATCATTCACACAATTTTTCATACGGAAATACGGAAATCTTTTCAAAAACTAAAATTTCAAAATGGTCACAAATATTTTCAAAAATTCCTGTGTATTCATAAAAATAAACGAATTCATTTAACATGAAAGAAAAAACCAACGTCATCAGAAAATTTATTTAAACAAATTTATTTATTGATAACTTTTGGGGTCGTTATTATCATTCAAAATTAATACTCTCATCATCTTTATCATGCTTGATTTTTTTCCGATTTTTATCTTCTATATATATAAAGGAACAAGTGGCATTGACCTAGAAACTTGAAATTTGGGCAACATGTTTTCGCGGATTCATGGATATCTCCTCGGCCCGATGAGATATTGACTTCGTTTTGGCTTCAAATTATTGCTCATTCAAATACCTAGAAAGTAGTTTAAGCGTTTTTTGAAATTCGACTCCTAAGGGAATGAAAAGGTGCGAAACCTTGGGGTGCGCGCGCAAAGCGCGCAGGCCCGCAGCCCCTAGTAAGGTAATAAGATTCACATGATTGTCGCATTTTGTGATTGACAAGGCTATAAAAATAGTCAATCAAGCTAGAATTATTGTTCAAAATACTAATAATTATAATTTCTTTCAGTATAAACAATAACTAGACATTTTTTTTAGTCCAAAAGAATAAGATTCGTTGTAGAATCGTTTTTTTTTCTCCTTTCTTCTAAATATAGTTTCTCAAATTGTGAAGTTTCTTCATTATAAATTTCCTTTTCTCTCTGTTGTCACTCTTACTTCTTACAGTTGGTATCACGATCGCGGCAAGTAGAATATAACCTACTTTACGCGTATTTATTTATTTTATTTTCACGATTGCAACTGTAGTAATGATTGTTTCTGCTGCCCACTATATGTATGCTCATCGCACTGCTGCTGCTGTTGGGTTGATTGTGAGTTGGGAAAGAGTTTCGTCAGTGGTTTATTGGTTTTTTGTGAGGCCCCACAAGAGTCGAGTCGGTTCTGTCACCAGATGGCCGTATGGTGCCTGATGTGTTTCAATCTATCGACTTCTAGTTTCGCAGATATCTTCTTTGATACATCATGAACGATTCCACGTGAGCTTTTTCAGGTCTGGTCCCTGAATCCAGGTGAATTACTTTCATGTTTGTGAAAAAATAACAACAAAACGACAAAAAGTGCCTTTTGGGGGAAATTATTGTTTCAAACTTCATTTCAGAGAACTTTTGTCACTGTACGACAAATTCATCACGTGAATCTGCTCTTAGGTGTTGAATATAAATAATAGAATATATATACTATATATATATATACACTAAAAAATTCAACGGCAGAAGAGTCCCCGCGCGAGTTTTCCAGGAATAGACGCAACCAGGGTCCAGAATAAATAAACCCTCCTTCTGATGGCTTCGTGCAAGCTCATCGAGCATCTTGTAGCAGCGTCGTCCGCGATGCACCGCGGCTTTCGATATAATTTCCTCATTTTTTTTATATAGAAGCAAAATATGTATATTCCAAACAATATGACTTTGAAAATTCATGAATCGAACATTTGTTTGAAATTATGAACAAAATTTTTCTTTTTTTTTTTGGAGCGTGTCGAGAATATTTTAGAAGCTTGTAGTTGAAAGAAATTGTGCAATTTCGAAATCTTTGGCACATTTCATGCCTGTATCACTTTTTGATCAGAAAAAAAAAATTGCACGTCAAAAAACGAACTTCAGTATAAAAAATCAAGTATTCCAAAAACTTGGGTAGAAGTGGGTTTTGATTTCCGTTAGAAATATTCTTCCAACTTTTTTGTCTTCTCTAAATCCTATCATGATATATGAAATTACAATTTCTTAGCAAATTTTATATTGCAAAAAAAAAATAAAAATGATAGATTTTGTTAAATTATTATGAGAATTTGAGTAAAAATTAGCAAAAAACTATAATTTGTTCAATCTCATTCATATATCGAACCGCAATTGTCGTTTTCGTTATCAATTATCACATAGGAATTCTTTTTCTTGTGATTTTTTATTTTTTTCATTTGTATCACGATGCGGTCCTGTTCGGATAGATATTTACTCATATCGCGTTACGGCTTGAATACATACAAGTAGATGGATACACGATCGCACGTGGGTGTAAAAAAATGAAGAAATAAAATATATACAAGTAGTTTCGAAATCGCAGGGACCACGAAATCCACTAAATATGCGATTATAGAGTCAAAAGACGCGCAACGTCGTCGTCCTCGTCGATATGGATGATTCTGTGTTAGTTAGTTAGCACTTACTGAACCCACATAAAATCTATATACAGGGTGACAAAAGAAGAAAAAAAAAAAATTGTGATTTTCAAAACGTTCGAAAAATTGAGGGGTTATAGTTTTGGAAGCAAGGGAAGGATATGAGTGACAAAAAATGGTAACAACTACATAGTTACGAATTCCACTAAACAGACGAATAAAATTGACACATTTTTTACATTAAACTAAACTATAACCTCAACCAATAGTACATTGTGTATCAAGGGCGCAAAACACTATTTTTCGAGTGTGAAATTTGCAGTACGAGCCGAAGGCGAGTGTACTGCAATCACACTCGCCAAAATAGTCTTGCGCCCGTGTTGCACACGTTTTTTTTCTCAACACCTGGTCTGCAAAAATGCCTCTTTTCAGACCGAGTGAGCGGGCGCAAAACGGAACTTTGCGCCCGAGGGCAGGAAAAGCACATTTCCGCCCGAGGGCCGAAAAGATCTGTTTTGCGCCCGCTCAAGAGGTATGAAAAGTGGCATTTTGCGACCGGGTGTGAGAAAAAATGATTCTCGTCGGCAAATTGAGTACTTCGTGATGAGATAAAAATCGGAAAAAAATCAACCGTGATATAGATGATGAGAGTATTCATTTTGGATAATAATAATGAACGAAAGTTATGAATAAATTGTTTAAACAAAACATCGTTTAACAAATTCTCTGGTGACGTTGTTTTTCTTCATCTCAAATAAATGGCCTAATTTTTCTGAACACAAATGAATTTTTTAGGAATTTTGTCACTATTTTGAAATTTCCGTTTTCGAAAATTTGTAAAGGCTGTATTTGCGAAACTATTTGTTCCACGCTCCGGAAACTTCGGAATTGTAATCTACGTCGTGTTCACAAAAACATATCCAAAATTCAGGATTTTTTTTCCATTTTTCAAAATTTGGAAATTTTCGAAAACGGAAATTTCAAAATAGTGACAAAATTCTGAAAAAATTCACGTGTATTCAGAAAAATTAGGGCATTCATTTGAGATGAAAAAATGCTGTTACCAGAAAATTAGTTAAACAATCTTTTGTTTAAACAATTTATTGATAACTTTTGGGAATTATTATCATTCAAAGTTAATACTTTGATCGTCTTGATCGTTTCATCTCATCCCGAAGTACCTCATATTGTTTATAGGGTTGTCTAATATTTCTAATCACAGATTTGAAAATAAAATCGTCAAGAAGAAGAAGAAGAAGAAGAAGAAGACTCAATTTTGCGTCCAGGATTTCTAAAGTTCTTAGATTTTGGAAAAATTCCAAAGAATTCCCTGACTTTTTCCCTGACACACGAAATTCCCTAGAAAAATTTCCAGTTTTTCTCGAGGCATTTCGATTTTATAAACGGTTTAAAAATTTGCCTTTTTTTTCTTGTTTCTTGTCTCTCCTTCCTATTCAACACACTGTATATATATTTTACAACACCCATAACAATAATAATATAGATACAGGCATAATAATGAAAAAATTGAAGCTTAAAAAAAACAAAAAAATTCTTATCGAGATAATAATTTATTTGCATGGGTGACGTAACCGAACGCTTCTGAACCTCATTGCTTGACTATGATAATGTCTATCACTTAATAGAGTCATTCGCTTTTATACCGGGTGTTAAAGTTTATTGTGGGTCGATATTTTAACGCGAAGGTCGAAATCGATCATTTTTCATACATGAAAGAGGCAAAATTAAAAATATGTGTAATTTAATTCATAGATAATTAAATTGCGGATTTTGAAGGACCCGCAAAGTATCACTTTTTGACCAAGACGAAGACAGTCAGCGGAGTGGAATTGAAACGACGGTTTTTCATATCGTTGCGATGAAATTTTTGCAAAAAAGGTAGAAATACAGGGAAAAAAAACCAAATTTTCCGCAAATTTGAACCGTTCATCGGTCCAAAAAGTGCCTTTTTTTAAACTGGAAGAGAAATTAGCGTGAGGCCTTCGATTGTTGATTAAAAAAATGTTCCCTACCCTTCGATTGATCGCGAATTTGATACACGATGTGAAACGATGCCTTTGACACTGCTTCGAATTTGCAAAACTAGTGGAATTTTCTTCGCGAGAATATCACGGAATTAAATTCTCTTGTAATTTTGACAATATTCCGTGATTCACGAATGGTTGCGAAATTGTATAGTTTGGTTTCATATCCAAAAATTCCAAAAGCTTTGGAATCACTGTTAAATTTACAATTTTTTATGGTTTCTAAGAAAAAGTCCAAGTTCAGCCTGCTTTTCATCTCGTCTAGACCGAGGTTCCCCTTTCGGTAATCATGATGAGATTACAGTTTACGTAACCGCAGCCACCATACGTAATCAGAATCGTACAATTTCCATCACGATGTTCGAAAAGTCACGATAATGGATGAGGATGAGAATATTAATTAAGCATCGGGTCATGCGACAGCGAGGAATGGGCAAGTCCGGCGGCGACTTCGAATTCGAATGGCACTGACTCATAATTGGGTGTGTTTTCGCCAAGACAACAAACGGCGATGATGTCAGTCTGTATGGACGCTGGTATGACTATAATATGTGTGCAGAAATACCGGGGGACAAATGACGACAAAACCCATGCCTACAATCTTCACAATATACTGTATATATATATACATAACGGGAAATCCATGGTGATTCTTGTTTTGCTCATGTCGGACTTTTGGAATTTCACCCTGCAATAACAACGCGACGCATTCTCTCATGCAATTCATGATCTTGTCGCGGTTTTCATGGTCTTGTGATATTTTGCTGATTGAAAACTCGGCTTGTTTCGTCAATATTGAGACACAAACATGAAATTTCAAGATATTTCACATCAATTTCATTCAAATCACGACGATTTGCAAATTTCATTCCTTTTTGTAGAAAACAATGATCGTGAATGAACCCATGAAGGATCATTCGACGTAGGTAGTTATGGGTGCGATATTCGAGGCCAGGTAGGTAGATGTGTCTTTCTCTCTTAATCCCTCTTTCTACTTCCTAACTTCGCTCTCTCTCTTCCTCCCACAATTCTGCATCAGCAGAACAGTGGAAGGAGTGAAGTATAGTACAGGCCGCCGCATTGTGCGGCTTCGGGTACAACAGCATTGGACTCAAAAAGAAAAAAAAAGAAGAAGAAAAAGAACTAACCACCTTACACCCAGCTTTGGCCTATGTATGTTCAGCACCTGACCCAACCACCGGCGCAGGTTGGATGTCCTTTCTAGGAAAAGAACCTTTTTTTTCCTGTTCAACCCACGCACTGCATCCACGAGGTTCTGAATTTCTAAAAATGTTCTATTGTTCATATCTCATTTTCCTATAGCCTCGGGTTTTGAGATCAATTTGAATCCAAGATAATCCCAAAATGCCTGACATGGTCAACCCTACTGTGATTCCTTGAAGCTAGAATCTGAATCGTTAAAACACTGAGAATATGGAGTCAAACTTGTTTATAGTTTTGATATCATCACCGAGGCAACATTTGTAATCCAGTTTTCTCAGCATGCTGATAACGACGAACCAGGTCAACCATACGTCCTGTATGATTATCCAATTTTCTGACCAAGTTTTCACTAATTCTCAAACTATTTCAGCTTTTTTTTCAAGAACAGCCACTACGATGATGCCGAATTTGGATTTCCTGCTGGTAAACATGACATAAGATACAGTTCAAAAATTGCAGGAATGGTAAGTTTCTTGTTACCCATCGTGGTGTACATGAGGTCTTGATCGTACCTTGAGATTATGAGCGATTTGTCGTATGTAGTAAAGGTCCAGATCCTGAAGTATCTCAATTTTCCCAGGAGAAGTTGTCGTGGACATGACATTGGGCGAACACGTAGAATTGTTGTCGCCACTGCTGTGTCGGTTTTTGGCCAAATTCTGATTACTCGATTTCTTCGAGTCTCTGAGACTCAGAGCAGCCAACGGTGGAAAACACGAATCCATACCGAAGAGGATTAGGAAGTAGGTTTAAAAAAACAATGTAGAAACCGAGCTTCAGTTATGTAATTCCACAAACTACATCACCATCGTACAAGGCAGTCTCTCATTCCCTTGATTTCAGTCCATTTACTTCACGTAGTTTTCGTCTTGATTCACAGTTTCGAATATGTTGAGCACGAGAACGTGGTTCAAAAACCACAACACAGCACAAAAACAAAACAAAACAAGATGATGTATGGGGCCTCGCGGCTTGAAAGTCCTCTGCGCCTTCTTCTGCGTTTATAAACTAAAAATTCTACTGCACTGCCACACACACACTATAATCCCAACCGAACCAAAGTCCTAACCGAACGGAACCTACCACACAGAACCTTTAAACTGAGAATGGAGGATGAACCGCAGATAGATTGGAGTAAAGTAGAAGAGAGTGAGAGAGAGAGAGATGAAGAGAGGATGGGGATGAGAGATTTAAACTGTTTTTGGCAACGGTTCAAAAAATAATACTCAAATGACGCCAACGTCAGTCAGTATCTCATTCGAACAAGTCAACAACACGACTAACCCTGAGAACGCTCTATTCGGAATAATAATTCTTCAGATTCGAGATTTTCGTTGTTGTCGTTGTTACTGTTATTGTTATTGTGTTCTTCCTGTTTTTTTCTCTCATTTGAACAAGTCAACGACACGACTAACCCTGAGAACGCTCTATTCGGAATAATAATTCTCTAGATTGGAGATTTTTGTTGTTGTCGTTGTTACTGTTATTGTTATTGTGTTCTTCCTGTTTTTTTCTCTCATTTGAACAAGTCAACAATACGACGAACCCTTCGAACGCTCCAATGATCTTCACTTTTGAATCTCTATTCTCTAGATTTAATATTTTCGTTGTTGTCGTTGTTATTGTTATTGTTATTGTTTTCTTCCTTTTTGTGTTCTTTCTGTTGCTCAGGCTCCACTTTCACAATCAGTTTCTCAAATTCACGATACAATTTATTGTTCTCTTTGTTGTTGTTGTTGTTGTTGTTGTTGAAGAGATACAATTGTTCAAATACAAGATTCGTATTATTGTTTCGGTTCTTTTTATTATTGTTTACATTGATGTTTTGTTGTTATTGTCTATTGAGACGTGGAACATTACAATATTTTATTTTTATTTTTTTCCTTTAAGCTTTACTATTTTGTGCACTGTAGTTTGTTCTTCGAATTGTCTCTTACGTCGTACAGTGACACGATTCTGACAAATCAGACAATCTTGTGCGATATCACCTCATGATGAACGATGAAACGGTTGAATGACTTATGGAAATTTTCGCTCTCATGATCGGTGTGAAAATAATTACAGAAATATAATAAAAAATTTCAAACTATAATCCTCGAATCAAACAAACTTGAATCACTTGAAACTTTTTGTTTTTTTTTCTTAATTTTGTTTTTGTTTTATTCTCACAATTGAAACATTGACTATTCAACACACAGAATCACTGGTACGACGAATAACGTTGTATGTATGATATAGTATGGTAACAATATCAATTTTTTTTGTACCGCTCTATGAGAGACGTTCAACAGAACGTTCTGTACGTCTCAATGACGCCTGGGTTTGCTAGCTTTGCTGCCTTTCCGTTTCGGTTCGTTCGTTTGTCCCCTGCCATCCATCCGTCAGAGATGCACAGGGGAGAAAAAGCAACCAACCAAATGGGAGGAGGAGGGGGGAAGGTGATACTCAGCCTCGGGTGGGGGACCAGGGGGGCACGCACGTGCGTCGACAAAGGGACCACAGCCGGCCGGTCGACTATACTAGTATAAACGCACATAGAGAGAGAGAATGAGCACAGCTGTTGTCAACCTCACATTTGCGATTGTGTTTTTTCTTGTTCCATTCATTTATGGCAATACTTTGTTTTCTTGTTGTCTGTTTTTGACTCTGTAATCTTGTCATCTAGAATTTTTCAAGTCTTATTGTCATTGTTTCGTTTTACGAGTCAATGACTGTGCTTTGTTTTTGTTGTTTTTAGTTTCTTGTTACCTGTTTTTGACTTTGCGATCTTATTATCTAGAATTTTTCAAGTCTTATTGTCATTGTGTCGTTTTACGAGTCAATTACTGTGCTTTGTTTTAGTTGTTTCTAGTTTCTTGTTGTCTGTTTTTGACTCTGTAATCTTGTCATCTAGAATTTTTCAAGTCTTATTGTCATTGTTTCGTTTTACGAGTCAATGACTGTGCTTTGTTTTTGTTGTTTTCAGTTTCTTGTTGCCTGTTTTTGACTCTACAATCTTATTCTTTAGAATTTTTCAAGTCTTATTGTCATTGTTTCGTTTTATGAGTCAATGACTGTGCTTTGTTTTTGTTGTTTTTAGTTTCTTGTTACCTGTTTTTGACTTTGCGATCTTATTATCCAGAATTTTTCAAGTCTTATTGTTATTGTGTCGTTTTATGAGTCAATGAGTCAATGAGTGCTTTGTTTTTGTTGTTTTTAGTTTCTTGTTACCTGTTTTTGACTTTTCAATCTTGTTATTTAGAATTCTTATATTCTTATTGTTATTGTTTCGTTTTATTAATCATTCGTGCTTTTGTTTTTGTTGTATTCAGTTCCCAGTCCTTCCGTCATGACTTTTTCTGTACTTCTGTCATGTTTATCACATCTTCGCTCATATATTCTATAGTGGCAAAATGATCGTATGATCAATGACACGTATATCAATGGAATCTCTTGACCTGCTAGCTGGAGCACAGGTACCTAACCTACCTATAATACTCTCGGAGGCCAGCAGCTCTTTACATGGGAGGTTGTTTCGAGGCCAATTTTATAATACACTATACCACACTGGACCCACCTACCTTCGTATCTGTAGAGAACTAGGCTAGCCTGCGTTGCTGCTAGGCCATTGAGATCAATACTGCATTATGATCAACCAATCCATGTCCACACATACGCCATGGTTTTAGATATCCTCAACCTTCTTACACGGTACCTGGGTGGTTCTCCAAAAGTCAGTTTTCAAAAAATGATTGTGGGCAAGCTACCACTCCAAAAAATTTCAAAAAAATCTATAACATGCTTCGAACCTCCTAGATTGTGTAGGAAAAATTGATGATTGGATAAAAAATTGTGACTTGCCAAAAAAAAAAAAGAAAGAAATTTATGAAGAGGAAAAAACTGAAAAGACACCTTTTTGCAAGAAAAAAAAATCATAACTTTGTCAATTTTTCATATTTTTAACTAAAATATGTGAGATGTGCTGCTTTCGGGGAAAAAAAAAGAATACTTCAAAATGGAGGTAGATGACGACGGAAGTACCGTTAGAAGAGAGGGACAGTTGGATATTTACGTCCAAAGGCAAACGATGGGTTGATTTCACCCAGTGTGACTGTGAAGGGTTGAATAATTAGGTAAAAATCGGAAAAAAATCAACCATGATAAAGATGATAAGAGTATTCATTTTGGATAATAATAATGACCGAAAGTTATCAATAAATTGTTTAAACAAAACATTGTTCAACAAATTCTCTGGTAACGTGATTTTTTCTTCATGTCAAATGAATGCCCTAATTTTTCTGAACACAAATGAATTTTTTAAGAATTTTGTCACAATTTTGAAATTTCCGTTTTCGAAAATTTGTTAAGGCTGTATTTACGAAACTATTTGTTCCACGCTCCGGAAACTTCGGAATTGTAATCTACATCGTTTTCACAAGAACATATCCAAAATTCAGATTTTTTTTTCCATTTTTCAAAATTTGAAAATTTTCGAAAACGGAAATTTCAAAATAGTGACAAAATTCTGAAAAAATTCACGTGTATTCAGAAAAATTAGGGCATTCATTTGAGACGAAACAAAAAATGGTGTTACCACAAAATTAGTTAAACAATGTTTTGTTTAAACAATTTATTGACAACTTTTGGGCATTATTATCATTCAAAGTCAATACTTTGATCGTCTTGATTGCGGTTGATTTTTTTCCGATTTTTATTTCATCCCGAAGTACCTAATATTGTCGACGAGAATCACTTTTCGTTGAGATTCTACGGCCAATACATCCTCAAAACTACCCCCTGATACTCCAGGATGTGGATGGAGTGGTCGCATCCCCTCATCGAGTAAGTGGAAGCAGGATGTTCATTATGAGCCGCAGGATATGACGTTGCAGGATCTGGATCTGGAATGCTTCCCCGAGATGCTAGACGGTAAACTAACACGCGTTGAGAGGAAACGTGATGCGTGTGTGTGTGTGTGTGTGTGCGTGACCACATTTTTGTCCGCGCGATATCTCGAGAACGCGTGGTCGGATTTCGATCAACTTGAGCTCAATCGACGGGGCTTTTCTTAACTTAGAACTGATTAGATTTTGGCTCCGATCGGATTAGTACTTTTTGAACTATTCAAATAACAAAATTCTAAAAAACACAACAAAAATGACGATATCTTGAGAACGAATCAACGGATTTCAATGAAATTTGGTACCATATGGTTCTTTTGATCGCTGATCACGAATCTGAAGTCAGTTTTGCAAAATTTTCATTTGGCGTATTCGATATGCTGCAAAAACACTAAAAACATTTCGATTTGGATGAAACTTGGTACTCGTAGGTTTTTTGGGTCACTGATCACGAATCTGAAGTCAGATTAGCGAAATTCAAAATGGCGAGTCCGATTTGCTGGGAAAAATACTAAAAACATTCGAAATCTTGCGGAAATTTGTACTCGAAGGTTTTTTGAACCGCTGATCAAGAATCTGAGGTCAGATTTACAAATTTCAAAATAGCTGAGAACAAAATAAATAACGGGAAGTTCGAAGGCTGGCTCATAGTCGGCCCAAATCCGCTTGTTCTTAATTTATTTCTATCCCTAAAAAATTATGGTCTTCTAATGAGGACAAGGAGAGTGATAAGAAACTCAATCCTACTTCGAGAAATTGAAAGTATGTGATGATTATAATTTATAGGGTAGAATATCGCGTGATTGAGGTGGATAATGAATAACCGTTGAAAAATGTATCCATTCCCCCATTATGTGATAGCAAGTGTATAAACTCAGCCTAGTGTACCTTTTTTCATTCTTTCTTCTTGCGGAGTCAGAGATTCTAATTACGAACTCCTGTTGCCTCTAGAGCTGCGCTTAGGCGGGCTTGAAGAATGTCACTCGCGTCTTTTTCATTTCCTTAGTTTCTTTTGAATACTTTTTTTACGATTGTTTTTTTTTTTACCTTTTTCTTCTGGTCGCAGCCTATTCCTACCTCGTATTCTAAACGACCTAAATTGTAAACTCGGTTGAATGTGAAGTTGAGTTCGAAACATTTTTGGATAAACGGATATAAAAAAACATGTGTACAATTTTTGGAAATTTTTTGCTCTCTACAAAATGAGGAACTGAAAAAACAGTATTTTCCATTTTTCTTGGATTTTATATTTCATCTGTTCATTTGTTTGGTACGAAGGGGTTGATTGTTCATGATTTCAGGTTCTCAAGATTTCAATCGCTTTTCAAACATTTTATAAGGATCATAAAAGTTTTCAGCAACGTTGAGAAAGACGAAGAGAAGTTTTTGAGAAAAAAAACTCAAGTTTAGAAAATATTTTGAACGATAAGACAAAATTTTTTTATTGTTTAGAAGATTTCGGAAAACTTGAAAAGATTAGTTTATCAGATTCACAAAAAACTCGAGGGACTTGAAAGTGGTTCGCAAGATTCGCAAAGGTGTGTTTCCGAAGTTTATTGAAATCCTGAAAATCTCTTGAAACGTTTGAAATAATTTGACATCATTTTTAATCGTCAGAAATCTGTCAAAGCTTCTCGAATGCTTCTGAAATCTTTCAGCTTTCGGAATAATTTTTTGATTTTAGCTCAACTCCGCTGGATCCACTTCGAAAACACGTTATGCGAAAAAAAACAGCAATTTTTGATGCACCTCGTTTTATTTGATCGTTTTTTTTCTTCTGAAAGGTGAGGCTTTTTTTAGTAGCTCGATTCAATTGTGTCTCTCGACGTCTGATTTCCTTCGAAGAGCAATTCTTCATCATGCGAACGAGGGAAACTGGGGAAAAAAGGTCCTGCGAAAAGTTACGGTCAGTTATCGAAACGTTTAGCGACGATCTAGTCACTCTTCTGCTGATAACTTGGTCCAAAAATTTTCTTCTCCAATTTCCCTCGTTCACACGACGAAGAATGGCTCTCCAAAGAAAATGAGACGTCGAGAGACGTGATCGAATACAATTACCACGAAGTTAATGAATAAGTATGCATGAGAAATTACGAATCGAGGAAACAAAGAGATAATTTCGTTGGTTGTAATGACCTCTGGCTCCATCCAAGTGCATGATATCATTATATGAATTATATCGTACCGCATCCACGAGGCGTATCTAATTACTAGATAAATAACTGGTGTAATTAAATTGTATAAAACGAATTTAATTACACAATAATCTCATTGGCGGACCGTGAAGGGCTTCATTCCGGTACCAAAGTGTTCTTCTAGCAAAGTGCGAAATGGTACCAAACGCACGATGTCTTTCAACTTTCCAAGTGGACAGACCAAGGACTCGACTCATATCAGACTTCCGGTTTCCGAATTTGAAGAAATTTGCAAATTTGTAATTGTAACGTTTCGACGGTTTTATTTGATTGAATTAAACACCATTAATTGCATCAGTTAACGGCCTGCAGTAATTATCGATGCATGGACCGGAAGAAGAAATAGAAAAACAAAAGATCGATTCTGCTGTGCCGGAAGTGAAGCGTGACCACGTACGTACCTTCATAACTTCCCATTAATGCCAACTTACGGAATTCTGCATTGATAGTTCGTGATGGGAATTTGAATAAACGGAAAATAAAATCGCGTGTTCAATGACAAAAGGACGTAAGCGCCATTATACGACTTTTTGTTGTTCGGTAACGGCAAAAGGTCGTATGTATATATTTTTTATTGTGTTTGGTATAAAAACCCGAAGATTCGTTCATAAACGTTGGAATTTGATATCGGGGTCGATTAGAAGCAGAAGGTCGTAAGCGCCAAGAAAAATTTGAAAAATCGTCGCTACGACCTTCCGCTTTAAGGATGTATAGGCTATACAATCTCAACCAAAAGTGAGTCTCGTCGTCAATATTGAGTACTTCGAGATGAGATAAAAATCGGAAAAAAATCAACCACAATCAAGATGATAAGAGTATTCATTTTCAATAATAATAATGCCCAAAAGTTATCAACAAATTGTTTAAACAAATCATGGTTTAACAAATTTCCTGGTGACGTTATTTTTTTTTCATGTCAAATGAATTCGTTAATGTTTCTGAATACACATGAATTTTTTCAGAATTTTGTCACTTTTTTGAAATTCCCGTTTTCGATTTTGAAAAATGGAGAAAAAAATCTGAATTTTGGATATGTTATTGTGGAAACGATGTAGATTACAATTCCGAAGTTTCCGGAGCGTGGAACTAATAGTTTTGTAAATACAGCCTTTGGAAATTTCCGAAAACGGAAATTTCAAAAAAGTGACAAAAATCTGAAAAAATTCATGTGTATTCAGAAAGATCAACGAATTCATTTGACATGAAAAAAAAATAACGTCACCAGGAAATTTGTTAAACAATGATTTGTTTAAACAATTTGTTGATAACTTTTGGGCATTATTATTATTGAAAATGAATACTCTTATCATCTTGATTGTGGTTGATTTTTTTCCGATTTTTATCTCATCTCGAAGTACTCAATATTGACGACGAGACTCACTTTTGGTTGAGATTGTATAGCCTATACATCCTTAAACGAAGAATATTTTTCTATCGAATTTTTCGAAACGTTCGTTTTTCAATTTATCTTCACGTTTCAGGTGTTTTTCATGACTTTTTGGTCGAGGAGAGAGGAAATTCCCGAATTGGCGCCTACGACGTTCCGCCTCTACGGTTTTTTTCCTCAATTTTCCTTAAAATTGCAACGAAAGAACGACGTATCCGCCCAACATACGATCTTTTGCCACTTACATCTCTCGATCTCGTAGTTTCGATCGATCTACGCGTCCTGGACCATTTTCAGAGCGAATAAAGAGAGAAAAAAATGATACGACCTTATGCCATTAGACGTACACGCGTACAATAAAGATGGCTTTCACTCGATGTAGTGGAAATTTTACACGATATGAAATAGTGCGATAATTAATAATAATTCAGACCGAACATCGTGGAAAGTACATAAATCCCACAAACCGGAAATCCTTTATCAAGTTCAGCTGATAAACAGATAAGCGTAACCTTGACGGTCGGTGTAACAAACATGCATGACTTTCGTTGAGCCGTAGGAAAATTGTATGAAAAAGGGAAGTGATAAAAAATATCGCACAGTGTGTAGGAAAATATTATGAGGAAAAAAAAAAATATATATATATAGGATACCAAAGAATTAATCATCAATAGAATGGATTTTAATGTTATCAAAAATTTATTCATATATTTGTACCTCGAAAAAATATATTTTTTTCATGACATGCCTTATAGGATTTTTTCGTTTTCTCAATTTTCGTAATTCATCTTTTTTTTTTTTACTTTATCACGATTTATGACTACATAATTTTTTGCAATATGAATGAGAGAAAGTTACATATTATTATTTTGTTAATAATTTCATCGATTCAAGTTGTGCAAAAATTTTTTTTTGTATATGGGGGATTCCAGGTCAAATCGACCGGCTGATTTCCCTGACCCCTTTCGATCTGTTTGCCCTTTTACACAGTGAAAGTACACGTTGAAAGGATCGACTGTGAATTTTGTCAGATTTTTCTGACCAAGTATTTTTTCACTACAGCTGGTCAAATAATCAGCTTTTAGCGTTTTTTTGATTTTTCAAGCCAACATAGCTTGAAATCCAGATGAGCGATGAAAAAAGTTCTCATACAAAAGTTTCGCGTCTTTCTTTGAAATTTCTGAAAATAATTTTTTGCAATTTTTTGTGCCTCGCGAAACTGTAGTTTTGGTTAAAAATCTTCGAAAATCTTCAGTAACAAAAAAGTGCCCTGATCGAATTGGCTGAAATTTTTACACAGCATGTCTTTTTCAATGCCAAAGGTTGTCTGGAAATTTCAAAGTGGGCTAAGCAGTGGTTCAAAAGATACATCAACAAATATTCGCAAGGTGGCGATAATTCGGCGATTATGAGGTCGCCAAAAAGTTTTTTCGGCCGCAGTTCAAAAATTCAAGGGCGATCACCAGTAGGTAGACAAGAATAATGAATTTTAATGTTGAATTTTCGAATCGTGGCCAAAAAACTTTTTTTGCGACCTCATAATCGCCGAATTCTTGCCACTGTGCGAATATTTGTTGATGTATCTTTTGAATCACTGCTCGGCCCACTTTGAAATTTTCAGACAACCTTTGGCATTGTGAAAGACGGGCTGTGCATAAATTTCAGCCAATTCGATCAGGGCACTTTTGAGTTATGAATGATTTCCACTCATTTTGTATTAAAACTACACTTGAACGGGGTATTAAAAATCTGATGAAAATACTCTCGAAAAGTTCACAAAAAGCCTCAAAATTTTGGTATTGGAACTTTTTTCATACATTGTTGACGTTTTGAGCTATGTAGGCGTGAAAAATAAAAAAAAATTGAAAATAAATTTATTCGATTATTTTTCGTGATAGAATGATGAGTCAAAAAAATCTGAAAAAAATCACAGTTCATCCTTTCAACATGTAGTTCGACTGTGCAAAAGGACAAGAAGATCGAAAGGGGTCAGGGAAAAAATCCCGTTTTTTCGGTCGATTTGACGTGGAATCCCCCATATATTTTTTTCTGACTAGTTTCTATTGTTAGAAACAGATTTGTCACCACCGGTTGAAGAAGAAAAAAAAAAAAAAATTAGATAAGAAAAACTACCGGATGAGGCGGTATTAAAATCGTACATCCACACTTCCGCCGTGAGCAATGTGGAGTCCATAGATAACGGCGTGGAAAAAAAAATCAAAGACAGATCAAAGTACGTATGTTAGATGTGATAGAATATTAATAATAATAAAATCGATACCTCAATGATAAATAAATAAAGAAAATTGAAGTCAACTCGACCGATGATTTTCCCCCACCATTTTTGATTCGCTTAACAATTTTTTGCGATATTCTCCGAACACAAAAAAGTGCTTCTGAATTTTTTCAGATTTCTTCCGCCAACCCTTATTTTTTTATGATTATTCGAACCTATCTCAAAATTGCATTTTTTTTTTTGTATCTAAAAAAATTCCTAAAAATCTCATCTCCCATCCCCATCATTTGGACACCTGTCCGATAATGGGCCAATTTTTTTTTTTCCATCGCTTTTAGCACTTCGAACATTTTGAACGAACAAAACGGCCAGTTTTCAACGTTACGAAAATTCTCAAAAAATTCCCAAATGGCCAATAATACCTCGTGGTCAATTCTGAATCTAATACTTCTCGATTCAGAATTAGCCACGGGGTATTTGGAAATTTTTTTAGAATTTTCGTAACGTTGAAAACTGGCGTTTTTTTCGTTCAAAATGTTTAAATGTTCAAATTTGAAAAGCCCGCCCGAGGGGGTAAAAAAAGGCAGAATTCATGGTGACGTAATTTATGCACGGCCCCTGACATGGAATGCCCCATATATATATATGAAATTGTATCGCTTTATCAATTATGTAAAAAAAAAAAGGAGAAGAAGAAGAAGAAGAAGAAGAAGAAGAAGTTGCGGTGATTGAGGTCTGTACAAGCACTTGACGTTAAACGTTCAGTTTTTTTTTCCCTCCTTTCTTTCTTTCTGATAGCCAGACACTCTTTTATCTCATCGCTTGCCGACGACGGTATAGAAACGGCTTTTCTCATTCAAGTATATGAAAGTACTCGGGTACATATGTATATGAGACTGAGATTACACTATCGATTCATGTAACGGCTTCGAAAAAGTGGTAAAAATTCACAGAAGGACAGAAAAAAGCAAGAAGATCGTAGAATGAAAACTATTTCTCTTCGTGAAAGACTAATCATTGAAATTTTCCAGTTTTTCTTTTTATTTTCCTCATTTTTCCACTCATTGGCTACCCTTATCTTATCATCTGTCGATATTGAAGTCTATTCGCGCTAAAATATCGACTGTTGATAACATTTGGTCGGTGACTTTATCGACTGATGATGAGTGATCTGCGGTCTTACCAGTCGCGGATAATTCGGCTGCGTTTTTACCGACCGACGAATAATCCAAAGTTCATTACACGCGTCGGAAAATTGAAAAACAAAATTTTTGCTCTCCATAGAATGAGGAACCGGAAAAACAATATTTTCCATTTTTTCTTCGATTCTATATTTCATCTGTTCATTTGTTTGGTACGAAGGGGTTGATTGTTCACGATTTCAGGTTCTCAAGATTTCAATCGCTTTTCAAACATTTTATAAAGATCATAAAAGTTTTCAGCAACGTTGAGAAAGACGAAGAGAAGTTTTTGAAAAAAAAACTCAAGTTTAGAAAATATTTTGAACGATAAGACAACATTTTTTTATTTTTTCGTAAATTTCGGAAAACTTGAAAAGATTAGTTTGAGATTCACAAAAAAACTTGAGGGACTTGAAAGTGTTTCGCAAGATTCGCAAAAGTGTGTTTCCGAAGATTATTGAAATCCTGAAAATCTCTTGAAACGTTTGAAATCATTTGACATCATTTTTAATCGTCAGAAATCTGTCAAAGCTTCTCGAATGCTTCTGAAATCTTTCAGCTTTCGGAATAATTTTTTGATTTTAGCTCAACTCCGCTGGATCCACTTCGGAAACGCGTTATGCGAAAAAAAACAGCAATTTTTGGTGCACCTCGTTTTATTTGATCGTTTTTTTTCTTCTGGAAGGTGAGGCTTTTTTTAGTAGCTCGATTCGATTGTGTCTCTCGACGTCTCATTTCCTTCGAAGAGCAATTCTTCATCATGCGAACGAGGGAAACTGGGAAAAAAAGGTCCTGCGAAAAGTTACGGTCAGTTATCGAAACGTTTGGCGACGATCTAGTCACTCTTCCGCTGATAACTTGGTCCAAAAATTTTGTTCTCCAATTTCCCTCGTTCACACGACGAAGAATGGCTCTCCAAAGAAAATGAGACGTCGAGAGACGTGATCGAATCAACCGTGTGCCTGAAGCCTTACGACAAGTGATTTTTGAAAAAGGATCCCCTCGAGGAGGTCAAGAAACACGACTTTTTAATGCATGTGTGATGAACCAAAGAATATTGTAGAATATTCTTATGTAGGTACAGACAACGGTATTCAGTCTTGATAACGCGTGTTAACATTCGTTTTTTCTCGAGACGACGAAATCGGACATCCATCAAGATAAAAAAAATACTTTCATGGATAAACTCTGACTAACTAACAGGAGGTGGATAAATCGTGAATGATTGTTTTCGAATCCACTGGAATACCTGATGTGCCAACGAGAGACCGCGATGAGACCGTGGTTGCGAATGCTGATGACGAATCAAAAGTTTACACGCAATTCTGTTTCTCTGTTATAATCTTATCAGTGATTGATAACGAGCGACACAGTTCGATCTTCGATGTCTAGATTCTGATCAATCGTCTGTATCGAGTATCTTTGAAACCAGTGTCTTCTGAATATCGAACGATACAACTTCTCTGCAAGCTCACAATATTGGTACTCAGATTTTTTAGTTTTTGAACATTTTGAAAACAGAATGATTCTAATTTTTGTAACTTTTTGGGTTCGAGTCTACTCCGCTTCTCAAAATTGACAATCGAGTCTCCCTATGAATTGAATAATTCAAAAAACTGAAAGAAAAAGTCGAGGAAAACAATGAAAGAAAAATTATTGAATGGAATATTTTGGACCAGCCCGGAAAAATTCACGATAACAGACTTGAATCTTGCGAATTTCTAGGTACCCTACGAATCCTGCGGAAAAATGACGGGACTATTGAAAAACGCACTTCTGATCCTGGCGGTACTTTGCGTAACCGCGAATGCCGCCCGAGTGAAAACCGCTTCCGGGGAAACTGTGTGCATGTGCACCCTCAACTACGATCCAATTTGCGCTACTGATGGAGTAACGTATGGAAATATGTGCGGCTTTGAATGCGCGAGAGACGAAGCCGTCGAAAAAGGACGTTCAGGTATGCTGATTAGGATCAGGTTCGATACATTCAAGGGGGCAGATAGACCTTAAAGTTTAAAAAAAGTCAAAACCACCCAAAGTCATTTTTGAGACTTTCGAACGGTTTTCACATGATTTTGGAAAGAATTTTTTTCTCTGTCCATGATGAACGGAATAAAATCTATCGGTGGACCGATTTTAGTTTTTCGGGTCTCAAACCGGTCAGTAAAAGAGGCCTTTTCGATATGAACAGAGAACTTTTTCATAACTTTATTTTTACTCGAGTTATCACGAAAAGTAACGTATGGAGACAGAAAAACGCTGTTTTATTCCAAAAAATGATGAATATCTGGTACAATTTTGATCGGATCGAGAAGTTCTCCGTTCATTTTGGAAAGGCCTCTTTACTGAACGGTTCGAGACCCGAAAAACTTGAATCGATTCACCGATAGATTTTATTCTGCGCGTCATAGACAGAAAAAAATGTGTTCCCAAAATCGTGTGAAAAACGTTCTAAAATATGAAAAATGACTTTTACCTACCCTAATTTTTATTTAATTGATTCAATTGTTTCATTTCCATTGCAGCGATCAGTGTCAGGGCTAATCAAGAATGCTAATTTCCTGTGGGCTGATGAAAAAAGTTCGTTTTTGAAGAGTGCACTTCACCTACTTTGAATCAGGCTCCATAATTCCGCACAAACATGAAAATAACCATAATTTTTCGTTTGATTATCGACGAACCGATTATATAAAATCCGTATATATGTATCTAACCAATGGTGTTGAAATTGTAATAAATGAAATGAAATAGAAAACCGGATTTTTGAAAAAAAAAAACAGCATAAAAAATTCTCATCCAGAATTTATCTGTTTGAACGAACCACAAATCATTCAATTAGTCTCTTTCTGAGACAGAAAAAAAACAACTGATAGTCAGTATGATATATAGAAAAGAAAATTAATTACTCAAAAATAATTCCTCGGATAGAAAGACGAAAAAAAAACACAGAAAACAGTCTTATATGGTGCAACTTACTCGAAATTCTCTGTATTGCGGTAAGTTTTGGTCCCTCATAACCGAACAGTTGGAATCAATGGGAAACTTACCTGTAACAGAAAAAAATATATCATGAGATGACGAAAAAGTAGAATGAGAGCGACGACAATTCCGAAAAATCATTCAACTGGATTCGAAATTGTTCTCGATTTGGATGAAATGATTTCTAAATCTTTAATTCAAGAAAACGGTACGCAGGTTTCATGTGGTGGATCCGATTTTGAGCAAAAAGTCAGAATTTCAGGATACATGAAATCAGGTTGAGAATGACCATTCTTCAATCTACTCTTCTTCTTGTGTTTCCAAGAACCAACAATTCTGGAGAACATTTGTTGAGCATGATATGTGGGACAGTGGGACGACTGTCGAAGCATCTGTTCAAAGATCGTTTGTCGTGACTTACATACATATAAGGCATCGAAATACATGAGATTCTTGTGCAAACACATGAAATTTATTCATTATCATATAGACCTCGACATTAATTTTTAGTATTTTGCGAATCATTGGTCAGAATAATTGGGATAAGGTCACTTAGTCTGCTCAAGTAGATGCAGGCCATTGGCGACAATCTGCATCGTGTTGACCTAACTCTGCAATAAATACTCCGAATCGAACCCCCGGATGATACAGTGTATCGATACGTTGCCTCAGCTGACCACTAGCTTCACTTGTTACCGCATCGAAACATCAAACTTGGAAAAAGACATAAGAGAGA
Source organism: Euura lappo (assembly GCA_018257835.1). Lineage (NCBI taxonomy): Eukaryota > Metazoa > Arthropoda > Insecta > Hymenoptera > Tenthredinidae > Euura > Euura lappo. The sequence continues at coordinate 265,733 of JAEUYN010002033.1, forward strand.
AAAATGTGGGCATCAGAAACAGTTTTGCTAATCATGACGGTTTTCTTTGTGAATGGAATCACATGCCGTCCATCCGAGCAAGGAAGCTGCCCTTGCACCCCGGAATACGAACCCGTTTGTGGGAGCAATGGTATCACTTACTTCAATCAGTGTCATTTCAATTGCGCGAAGAATAGAGCAACCATTAACCATGGTCCATGTACGTTGATTTTGAGGTCCACACACGGTTGATTCGATTATGTCTCTCGACGTCTCATTTTCTTTGGAGAGCCATTCTTCGTCGTCTGAACGAGGGAAATTGGAGAACAAAATTTTTGGACCAAGTTATCAGCAGAAGAGTGACTAGATCGTCGCTAAACGTTTCGATAACTGACCGTAACTTGTCGCAGGACCTTTTTTTCGCAGTTTCCCTCGTTCGCGTGATGAAGAATTGCTCTTCGAAGGAAATGAGACGTCGAGAGACACAATCGAATCGAGCTACTAAAAAAAGCCTCACCTTTCAGAAGAAAAAAAACGATCAAATAAAACGAGGTGCACCGAAAATTGCTGTTTTTTTTTCGCATAACGTGTTTCCGAAGTGGATCCAGCGGAGTTGAGCTAAAATCAAAAAATTATTCCGAAAGCTGAAAGATTTCAGAAGCATTCGAGAAGCTTTGACAGATTTCTGACGATTAAAAATGACGTCAAATGATCTCAAACGTTTCAAGAGATTTTCAGGATTTCAATAAACTTCGGAAACACACCTTTGCGAATCTTGCGAAACACTTTCAAGTCCCTCGAGTTTTTTGTGAATCTCAAACTAATCTTTTCAAGTTTTCCGAAATTTACGAAACAATAAAAAAATTTTGTCTTATCGTTTAAAATATTTTCTAAACTTGAGGTTTTTGTTTTCAAAAACTTCTCTTCGTCTTTCTCAACGTTGCTGAAAACTTTGATGATCTTTATAAAATGTTTGAAAAGCAATTGAAATCTTGAGAACCTGAAATCATGAACAATCAACCCCTTCGTACCAAACAAATGAACAGATGAAATATAGAATCCAAGAAAAAATGGAAACTATTGTTTTTTCAGTTCCTCATTTTGTAGAGAGCAAAAATGTTGTTTTTCAATGTCATAAAGTCAAATATGGAGAATTTTTTTCATCACGCTGTACTGGTCCCCTCAAGCCGAAGTAACAAAACTTCTTGTTCCGCATTTCTATGAAACATGCGAGACGAGTCAATATTAACAGACACCATTTACTCATCATTTTGTCAACTCATCAATTTTTTTTTCTCCTTTCAATACAGCATTAGCAATCGTGTTGTATCAGCAATGCTGTATATCGGAGGAAAAGTGCTCGAACAACGCTATTCTTGTTCCCGAAGACGCCGTAGGATTCTGAAGACCCCAAGTCCTTCAAATTCAACTGGAGCAAAATTGAATGTATAATCATTTTTTAGTAAAAACTTCTCACAGGTTTTCCTTCTGGGATTCCATCGACTTTTTAGATTATAGTTTCATAGGATTGATCGCATACTTGATTAGTTAATAATTGTAGGATATCGGTTCGATATTTGCTCTGTGGGAGCGAAGGTCCTCCTTCCTATCAAATATTGATAAGTTGCTGTTCAATATGCGACCCGAACCATATCTTTGGAGAATAAAGCCTCGTTTGATTCCTGAATTCTTCACGTTTTCGATCACCTGGTGACACTACTCGCTCCCTAATTACCGTGAATCCTGGATAATTGTTAGAATATGTGAAAACGACGAATCTTCCTCATCACCAGCTGTATATAGACGTGAAATCGTAGCATCTCTGATCAACGTCAAGCTGAGAATTTCAATCACTGATAACGAGACTTCGGGGGAACTCGAAACATAATTATCGGTGGAAGGGTACTGATATCGTCCACAAGACACGTGTATCGCTTGGTTCGACGTCGTGAACCATTTCGACGTGTCCCTCAACAACAGCAACTGTTCAAATACGAAACCGAACCAATTTTTTAGATACAGTAGAGCCGGTAAAGTATTTCGTAGTAACTGCAGACATCAGGTAGTAGTACCTCAAACGTCTGCATTTCTTCGAATATCTGAGGATGTGGTTCTGGTTGTAAAAAGCGATTTTCAAAAAACTTTTTATTGCTCATTTCTGTACTGAATACATTCAATATCTGCAAAGATCTAATCCGAATCTGATCTTGAAAGTGTTCTAATCCGCGCCCTAAGGTGATAATCTCTAAAAATGATTCAATTGCACAGCTCAGAATGAGAGCGATACGTGTCGCAAAAAGTCAAGAAAGTCATGAGAAACCTGGAACTTGTCATCGGACCAAACTAACGCCAAGTATAAAACGATATGAGTATACCTTGGACTGCTATTTTTCCGGAGTTCTCAATCGATACGCAGCCTTTTACAAATCTTTGATCATCTCAAAAACTAATTTTCACCCACTTTTCAGATTTCAAAATGCAACCGGCGATGAAATATTCATCGAATCGACTTCTAGTTTCGCAGATATCTTCTTTGATATATCATGAACGATTCCACGTGAGCTTTTTCAGGTCTGGTCCATGAATCCAGGTGAATTACTTTCATATTTGTGGAAAAATAACAAAAAAAACTACAAAAAGTGCCTTTCTGAGGGAAATGATTGTTTCAAACTTCATCTCAGCGAACTTTTGTCACTGTACAACAAATTCCTCACGTGAATCTACTCTTCTTTCTATTCTGATGTAGAAGAAAAATGGGGATTGGGGTGACTAAAGTTCTTCATCGGCGGTACCAATTCCAGCGGAGGGTTCTTCGGAGGCTTTTTGGGTGCACAGCATCGAATTTTCAGCTTATATAGATCATATATTGTGGTTTTTTTTCTTCGTTTTCAATATCAATTATAGAAAATAGTTTTCAGCCGGAACTACATCCTCAAATTCTTGTCTCACATATATCCACGTTCTTGAGTGGTGAGCAGAGTGAGGCAGGGATTTACCTCCACACTGCTCTATATTGGAATCGAATTCTACAATAATTTTGCACATTGTGTAATGTCTCTTCTTGACGTCACTTATTTATCCTATTCTGTACATCTAATTTGGCCACCTGATAAATTCATACAAAGGAAATGCTTTGGTCTTCTTTTTACAGAATTCGTTTCACGTTTCCTTTTTTAACTTCCCATTTCTCTGTTTTCAGAGAAAAAAGGAAGTTATTGTGATCACCCCGAAAATGAAAAGTCGAGTTTTTACTAAATCTCCACATTTCGAGGTCCAAAGAATCACCTCCGACTATTTTCAGTTTGACGTCTGGGTGTGTGTGTGTGTGTATGTGTGTGTGTATGTGTGTGTGTGTGTATGTGACCACATTTTTGTCCGCGCGATATCTCGAGAACGAGTTCGCGGATTTTGATCAGATAGGGCTCAATCGTCGGGGCTTTTCTCAACTTAGAACTGATTAGATTTTGGCTTTGATCGGATTAGTACTTTTTGAAGTATTCAAATAACAAAATTCTAAAAAACGCAACAAAAATGACGATATCTTGAGAACGAATCAACGGATTTCAGTGAAATTTGGTACCATATGGTTTTTTTGATCGCTGATCACGAATCTGAAGTCAGTTTTGCAAAATTTTCATTTGGGGTATTCGATGTGCTGCAAAAAAACTAAAAACATTTGGATTTGGATGAAACTTGGTACTCGTAGGTTTTTTGGGTCACTGATCACGAATCTGAAGTCAGATTAGCGAAATTCAAAATGGCGAGTCCGATTGGCTGGGAAAAATACTAAAAACGTTCGAAATCTTACGGAAATTTGTACTCGAAAGTTTTTTGAACTGCTGATCAAGAATCTGAGGTCAGATTTACAAATTTCAAAATAGCTGAGAACAAAATAAATAACGGGAAGTTCGAAGGCTGGCTCATAGTCAGCCCAAACCCGCTTGTTTTCAGGAAATAACCGTATGAAGACAATCAGCAGCCGCCAATATGAATATTTCGATATTGAGCAACGAAAACATTATTTAGTCGTATTTGCTGATATTCAAGTGGAAAAAAGGCCAAGTATATTCGCGAAAAAGAACACTTGTTCAAACACGATGAATTTGCGTCACCCGACTAATACGATTCGAATTAGTATATAAATGGATGAATCTCTGGGAGACGTTAGACGTACGCAATACCAAAGCCTGGAATCCTCGAGATCGTAATTCTTTCCAATTCAACGCAGAAAATTAGTAGAAAATCTAATTTTTCTAAATCTAAAAATCTAAATTAGAAAAAATCTGTAGAAAAATCCGAAGACTGAGACAGCTGGATTCCAGTTACGGTTCGTTTGCAAAATACATTTTTGATCATATTCTACCCGATCAATGGAATCATCTTCAGGATCAAAACTGTAATTTATATGTAGACATATTTCAAAAAGATTTTGGAAACATTACTGGAATATATCTGATATATGACGGAAATATGGCAGAAACATGTCAGAAACGTTTCGTTAGATATATTCGCGGACATTAACATGTTTCTGAAATATTTCAGAAATCTTGCAATGAAATATTTCATATTTCAAATGAAGCCTTCCTGGAACATTTCTGAAATATAATGTGCTGTGTGGGTTTGGCAGGAGGGAAAAAAACGTCTCGTAACCGCATAGTAACGGTGAAATAAACCGAGAAAGTGCTGCCCCCAGCGGAGAACGCCGTATCATGGTTCTAACCTGACTTTCAATCGTTTCTTCGTATATTACAGAAATCGAGAAACGGAGCTAAACAAATAAAATACCATAATGAGGACCGTTTGCGTAATCCTTGCTCTTTTGGCGATCTTAAACGCTTATGCGAACGCAGCATGCTTGTGCCCAGACGTCTATGACCCGGTTATAGGAAGCGATGGAAGTGAATATCCCAACGAATGCGAGGCCAATTGCGGGTCTGGGTAAAATAATGGTTTGTATATTTATTTAAGGATGTATTGGCCGTAGAATCTCAACGAAAAGTGATTCTCGTCGACAATATTAGGTACTTCGGGATGAGATAAAAATTGTAAAAAATTCAACCACAATCAAGACGATCAAAGTATTGACTACGAATAATAATAATGCCCAAAAGTTATCGACAAATTGTTTAAACAAAACATTGTTCAACAAATTTTCTGGTAACAGCATTTTTTTTCATCTCAAATGAATGCCCCAATTTTTCTGAACACACATGAATTTTTTCAGAATTTTGTCACCATTTTGAAATTTCAGTTTTCAAAAATTTCCAAGTTTGGAAAAATGGAAAAAAAATCTGAATTTTGGATACGTTTTTGTGAAAACGATGTAGATTACAATCCCGAAGTTTCCAGAGCGTGGAACAAATTGTTTCGTAAATACAGCCTCTACGAAATTTCGAAAACGGAAATTTCAAAATAGTGACAAAATTCTTAGAAAATGCATTTGTGTTCGGAAAGATTAGGGCATTTGTTTGCGATGAAGAAAAAATAACGTTACCAGAGAATTTGTTGAACAATGTTTTGTTTAAACAAATTATTGATAACTTTCGGGCATTATTGTTATTCAGAATAAATACTCTTATCATCTTTATCACGGTTTATTTTTTTTCGATTTTTATCTCATCAGAAAGTACTCAATTTGCCGACGAGAATCATTTTTGGTCGTGATTGTACGGCCAATACATCATGTTTGGTTCTGCCTTCTGTTTCCTTACTTGTGACGAAATTATGAATTTTTGCCCCCAGATGTTGAGTAGTAATTAACAGAGGAACGCGGTGATCCAATTTAACGATGGAACCATGGAACCAGACACTGCACCGATTTGCAATCGAATTCTACAATATTTTAACATGACGTGTAATTTCTTGTCTTCAGATTAAGGTCTGATGGTTCGATGAATAAAAAATTGTAAAACAATTGAACTAATGACTATGCAAAGACCCGTGAACACACCTATCGAAGAAGATGTTTTCGAAGTGGATCCAGCGGAGTTGATCTAAAACCTTCTGGGATTCGATCGACTTTTTAGATTATAGTTTCATAGGATTGATCGCATACTTGATGACTCAATAATTGTAGGATATCGGTTCGATATTTGCTCTGTGGGAGCGAAGGTCCTCCTTCCTATCAAATATTGATAAGTTGCCGTTCGATATGCGACCTGAACCATATCTTTGGAGAATACAGCCTCGTTTGATTTTTGAATTCTTCACGTTTTCGATCACCTGGTGACACTAGTCGCTCCCTAAGTACCGTGAATCGGGGATATTCGTTAGAATATGTGAAAACGACGAATCTTCCCCATCACCAGCTCTATATACATCTCTGATCAACGTCAAGCTGAGAATTTCAATCACTGATAACGAGACTTCGGGGGAACTCGTGCCATAATTATCGGTGGAAGGGTACTGATATCGTCCACAAGACACATGTATCGCTTGGTTCGACGTCGTGAACCATTTCGACGTGTTCCTCAACAACAGCAACTGTTCAAATACGAAACCGAACCAATTTTTTAGATACAATAGAGCCGGTAAAGTATTTCGTGGTAAATGCAGACATCAGGTAGCAGTACCTCAAAGTCTGCATTTCTTCGAATATCTGAGGATGTAGTTCCGGTTGTAAAAGGCGATTTTCAAAAAACTTTTTATTGCTCATTTCTGTACTGAATACATTCAATATCTGCAAAGAGCTAATCCGAATCTGATCTTGAAAGTGTTCTGATTCGGGCCCAACGGTGATAATCAGTTAAAATTATCCAATTGCACAGCTCAAAATGAGAGAGATTTCAAAATGTAACCGGCGATGCAATATTCATCGAATCAACTTCTAGTTTCGCAGATATCTTCTTTGATATATTATCAAAGATTCCACGTGAGCTTTTTCAGGTCTGGTCTCTGAATCCAGGTGAATTACTTTCATATTTGTGAAAAAATAACAAAAAAAACGACAAAAAGTGCCTTTTGGGGGAAATTATTGTTTCAAACTTCATTTCAGAGAACTTTTGTCACTGTACAACAAATTCCTCACGTGAATCCACTCTTCTTTCTATTCTGATGTAGAAGAAAAATGGGGATTGGGGTGACTAAAGTTCTTCATCGGCGGTACCAATTCCAGCGGAGGGTTCTTCGGAGGCCTTTTGGGTGCACAGCATCGAATTTTCAGCTTATATAGATCATATATTGTGGTTTTTTTTCTTCGTTTTCAATATCAATTATAGAAAATAGTTTTCAGCCCGAACTACATCCTCAAATTCTTGTCTCACAGATATCCATGTGCTTGAGTGATGAACAGAATGAGGCAGGGATTTACCTCCACACTGTACTATATTGGAATCGAATTCTACAATAATTTTACACATTGTGTAATGTCTCTTCTTGACGTCACTTATTTATCCTATTCTGTACATCTAATTTGCCCACCTGATAAATTCATACAAAGGAAATGCTTTGGTCTTCTTTTTACAGAATTCGTTTCACGTTCTCTTTTTTTTCAGGAAAAACCGTATGAAGACAATCAGCAGCCGTCAATATGAATATTTCGATATTGAGCAACGAAAACATTAGTTAGTCGTATTTGCTGATATTCAAGTGGAAAAAAGGCCACGTATATTCGCGAAAAAGAACACTTGTTCAAACACGATGAATTTGCGTCACCCGACTAATGCGATTCAAATTAGTATATAAATGGATGAAACTCTGGGAGACGTTAGACGTACGCAATACCAAAGCCTGGAATCATCGAGATCGTAATTCTTCCCAATTCAACGCAGAAAATTAATCTGTAGAAAAATCCGAAGACTGAGACAGCTGCATTCCAGTTACGGTTCGTTTGCAAAATACATTTTTGATCATATTCTACCACGATCAATGGAATCATCTTCAGAATCAAAACTGTAGAAAGTGTCATTCGAGAGCTTCAAAATTCGTTTTTGACCAAGTGCGGAGGATGAATAGAACCGGAGATAAGGGGAATTGAAGGAAAGCTTGTTGAGGAAAACAATGAAAGAAAAATTATTGAATGGATTATTTTGGATCGGCTCGGAAAAATTCACGATAACAGACTTAAATCTTGCGGATTTCTAGGTACCCTACGTTTCCTGCGGAAAAATGACGGGACTATTAAAAAACCCACTTCTGATCCTGGCCGTACTTTGCGTAATCGCGAATGCCGTCCGAGTAAAAGGCCCTAAAGGGAAAATTTCCTGCGTGTGCGACAGCTACGCCTCTCCAGTTTGCGGTACTGATGGAGTAACATATAAAAGTATGTGCGAATTGGAATGCGCGAGTGACGAAGCTGTCGAAAAAGGACATTCAGGTATGCTGATTAGGATCAGGTTTTATACATTCAAGGGGGAAGATAGACCTTAAAGTTTAAAAAAATTCAAAACCACCCAAAGTCATTTTTGAGACTTTTGAACGGTTTTCACATGATTTTGGAAAGAATTTTTTTCTCTGTCCATGATGAACGAAATAAAATCTATCGGTGGACCGATCTTAGTTTTCCGGGTCTCAAACCGGTCAGTAAAAGAGGCCTTTTCGATATGAACAGAGAACTTTTTCATAACTTTATTTTTACTCGAGTTATCACGAAAAATAACGTATGGAGACAGAAAAACGCTGTTTTATTCCAAAAAATGATGAATATCTGGTACAATTTTTATCGGATCAAGAAGTTCTCCGTTCATTTTGTAAGGGCCTCTTTACCGAACGGTTCGAGACCCGAAAAACTTGAAATCGATTCACCGATAGATTTTATTTTGTGCGTCATAGACAAAAAAAAATGTGTTCCCAAAATCGTGCGAAAAACATTCTAAAATATGAAAAATGACTTTTGTCAGTTTTGGCTCTTTTTACATTTCAAGGTGCATGTGTACCTACCCTAATTTTTATTCAATTGATTCAATTGTTTTATTTCCCTTGCAGCGATCAGTGTCAGGCATAAGGGACAATGCTAATTTCTTATTGGCTGATGGAAAAAGTTCGTTTTTAAAGAGTGCACTTCACCTACTATGAATCAGGCTCCATAATTCCGCACAATATATCATGAAAATAATCATAATTTTTCTTTCAATTTTCGACGAACCAATGACGTAAAATCCGTACATATGTATTAAACCAATGGTGTTGAAATTGTGAAAAATAAAATGAAATAAAAAACCGGTTTTGGGAAAAAAAAACAGCAGAGAGGATTATTGTTGAGGTAGTCCCTATTGTCCGTCTCTCAATATTCTCATTCAGAATTTATCCGACTCAACGAACCCAATTATTTCCTACCACACATGCATTGAAAGCTCGTGTTTTTTGACCGGGGAAATAAACCGGGAAAAAAAACTTTGGCGGGAGTTATTTTATTTATTTAAACTAACGTTGTTCGTGACATCGATGTGAAGGTCAGCCCCGTTGAAGATAAGATTCGCAATCGTACCGTCATTTTTTTATCACTGCGTGCCGTCGTAAATCTTTTTACGGGATTTTTCGTACCAAACTGTACATTAAAACTGCCGTAAAAAGTCTTTGTCAGGCAGTTGTGTAGTCGGCTGCTGAAATTGCCACCTCACGAGTCGAAAACAGGCGTCTCAATGTAAAAAGATAATAATTTATTACATTGGAGATTGTTTTGTGATATTCTTGTGATTTCGCGATCACCGAAGTTGAATAACAGAAAGGTTAAAGTCGTTCTACATTTATTTCGTCGTATTGAAATTTGAAACGACAATCGACAAAATTGTCACCATACTCTTAGAAGCGACGTTTTTTGTTTCATGATGTCGTAACATATCGCGTGTCTAATGACATAAGGACGTAAGCGCCATTATACGACGTTTTGCTGTTTATAATGGCATAAAGTCGTATAATTTTTTTTTTCACGCCAATCGCTCTGAAAACGTTCCAAACCTATAGATCAATTGAATTTACGAGATCGAAAAATGTAAGTGCAAAAGGTCGTAAGTTGGGCGCTTACGACCTTCTGCAGTTACCTATGAATATTTTTTATTGAAATTTTCGAAACGACGTCGATTTCGATTTTTCTTTGCGTTTCACGAGTTTTTACGGCTATTTGAAAAAATCGTGAAAAAAAAATAAAAAAAAAATTGGCGCTTACGACCTTCTGCAGTTACGTACGAATATTTTTTATCGAAATTTTCGAAACGACGTTGATTTCGATTTTTCTTTGCGTTTCACGAGTTTTCACAGCTATTTGAAAAAAACGTGAAAAAAAAAAATTGGCGCTTACGACCTTCTGCAGTTACCTATGAATATTTTTTATCGAAATTTTCGAAACGACGTCGATTTCGATTTTTCTTTGCGTTTCACGAGTTTTTACGGCTATTTGAAAAAATCGTGAAAAAAAAATTTAAAAAAAATTGGCGCTTACGACCTTCTGCAGTTACCTACGAATATTTTTTATCGAAATTTTCGAAACGACGTCGATTTCGATTTTTCTTTGCGTTTCACGAGTTTTTACGGCTATTTGAAAAAATCGTGAAAAAAAAATTTGAAAAAAATTGGCGCTTACGACCTTCTGCAGTTACCTATGAATATTTTTTATCGAAATTTTCGAAACGACGTCGATTTCGATTTTTCTTTGCGTTTCACGAGTTTTTACGGCTATTTGAAAAAATCGTGAAAAAAAATTTTTTTTTAAATTAGCGCTTACGACCATCTGCAGTTACCTACGAATATTTTTTATCGAAATTTTCTAAACGACGTCAATTTCGATTTTTCTTTGCGTTTCACGAGTTTTCACAGCTATTTGAAAAAAACGTGAACAAAAAATTAAAAAAAAATTGGCGCTTACGACCTTCTGTTTTTATTTTGTTTTTTAATCTTCCTTAAAAATTGTAATGAAAGAACGACGTATCCGCCCAACTTACGACCTTTTGCACTTACATTTTTCGAACTCGTAATTTCAATTGATCGATACGTTTTGACCGTTTTCGGAGCGAATGACGTGAAAAAAAAAATTTATACGACCTTTTGCCACCAAAATCGCGTTTTTGGCGCTTACGACCTTATGCCATTAGTCACGCGATATGTTTCATAGAAAAATATCTCGTGCAGAACTTAGTTGTTAAACTTTCTCGGGAATTTTCATTAACGTACCTTTCCAGACAGCTCAGAACTCAAAGTTGTCTAAAAGTCGTCTTATGGACGTCAAATGTCACACTTTTCGACGTCTAAATCCTATCTTAACTCTTAAAGACGTCTTCGACAGTTAAGACAATTCCTTCAAAGAATGAAAAAAAATTTTCATCGTCCTTGCAGTTCTACCCATTAATAGAATCATCTTCAGGATCAAAACTATAATTTATATATCGCGTGCCTAATGACATAAGGTCGTAAGCGCCAACATACGACTTTTTGCTCTTCGTAGCGGCAAAAGGGCGTATAATTTTTTTGTTATCATAATTAGACTAAAAACACGAAGATTCGTTCATAAACGTTAAAATTGAATACTAGGTCAATTAAAAGCAGAAGGACGTATGTACTGGCGGATACAACCTTTCAGTCCTAACTTCGCTTAAAAAAAATGGTTTCCATTAATTGCAGAAGGTCGTATCCGCCAATTTTTTTTTTTCAATCAATTTTCGTGAATTCGTCAATAATGGCAGAAGGTCGTATCGACTGGTAGATACGACCTTTTTGAATTAATGAAATTAAAGAAAAAGTACCTCGACTAATTATTGCATATGGTCGTATCCGCCAAAATTATTCTCGCTGTAGGTGATGTCGTTTATCCGAGTTTTCACGTGTTTTTACACCGATTTGGAAAAATCATGAAAAATGAAGAAAAAAAAATTGGAGATACGCCCTTCTGCTTTTAGCTCCGAATATTTTTTGTCGAATTTTTCGAAACGATCGTTTTTTCGATTTATCTTTGCGTTTCACGTGTTTTTACACCGATTTGGAAAAATCATGAAAAATGAAGAAAAAAAAAAATTGGAGATACGCCCTTCTGCTTTTAGCTCCGAATATTTTTGGTCGAATTTTTCGAAACGACGTCAATTTCGACTTTTCTTTGCGTTTCACGAGTTTTTACACCGATTTGGAAAAATCATGAAAAATGAAAAAAAAAATTGGAGATACGCCCTTCTGCTCTTAACATTCATTTTTTATTTTTCTAACGAATTGTAATGAAAGAACGACGTATCCGCCCAACTTACGACCCTTTGCACTTACATTTCTCGATCTCGTTATTTCAATTGTTTTAATACTCTGGATCTTGCGGGGTTCCGAAGTATTACGGGAAGGGGGTCAGGGAAAAGGTGTCTGGGAAACGCAGAAGGAGGTGTGGGCTTCCCGGTTGCCCGGACTCTAAGATCCGGAAGCGGCTCGGATACGCTTCCAGGCGATCTGTTCACAAGAGGTGGGCGGTTGAGGGAAGGGGTTGAGGTGGTAGTCCAAGACACTGGTTTGAAGACAAAGGTTGGATTTTTTTAATGATCGGTAGGTTTGGCGGTGTCCAGTAGGTTGGAGGTCACCCCGCGACAAGGGAGCCTCTGAGTGGTTCGGGAGAGAGAGACATAGGCTAGGGGACTCGCGACAAAGTCCCGGCTATCTCACTGGCTCGTCTCCCAGTTAACGACTGATTTTTGAACCCACAACCCAGTCCTTATATACCCGAAATATTCCTACGTACCTCGGTGGAAGGGGCACAAGTCAGGGAGGATTCGTGGTTTTTGGGAAAAACCCTGCAGCTGTCCCTGACTTGGCTGACGTGGCGCGTAGGCTATACCTGGGTATACGGGTGTGTGGGGCGACTAGCCGCGCTGGCTAGTCCAGGATAACGGTACCCTGGGCAAAGGGATACGTATTTATTTATGCTTGATCCGCGTCCGCGGATCGAGGGTATATCAGTTTCAATACGTTTTGATCACTTTTAGAGCGAATGGCGAAAAAAAAAAAAAATTATACGCCCTTTTGCCACCAAAATCGTGTTTTTGGCGCTTACGACCTTATGTCATTAGGCACGCGATATGTTCTACCACACATGCATTAAAAACTCGTGTTTTTTGCCCTCCTTAACGGTACGGAAGTCACAGTTTTTTTTTCTCTTACCGTGGAAATAAACTTGCCAGCGGGAGAAAAAACTTTAGCAGGAGGGAAAAAAAAACTCTCGTAACCATAGTAACGGTGAAATAAACCGAGAAAGTGCTGCCCCTAGCGGAGAACGCCGTAACATGGTTCTAACCTGACTTTCAATCGTTCAATTTTTTCACCATTTTGAAATTTCCGTTTTCGAAAATTTCCAAGTTCGGAAAAATGGAAAAAAAAAAATCTGAATTTTTGATATGTTTTTGTGAAAACGATGTAGATTACAATTCCGAAGTTTCCGGAGCGTGGAACAAATAGTTTCGTAAATACAGCCTTTACTAATTTTCGAAAACGGAAATTTCAAAATGGTGACAAAATTCTTAAAAAATGCATCTGTGTTCAGAAAACTAAGGGCATTTATTTGAGATGAAAAAAAACAACGTCACCAGAGAATTTGTTGAACAATGTTTTGTTTAAAACAATTTATTGATAACTTTCGGTCATTATTATTATCCAAAATGAATAATCTTATCATCTTTATCATGGTTGATTTTTTCCGATTTTTATCTCATCAGAAAGTACTCGATTTGCCGACGAGAATCATTTTTGGTCGAGATTGTACGGCCAATACATCCCGCACTATCGATTAGTTGTTCTTTTTTTTTTGTTCTGTCTTCTGTTTTGTTGAGTTAATCTAGAAACTTTTGGTCGCCGTCGTTGGTCTATCTGTCTGAACTATCATTCTTCATCTTTGTGCCGGTGAAACCACATGTGCTTTTTATAAGTTTTTTTTTACAAATTGTTAATTATGGACAAGAAAAAACAGCGAGGCTATTCAGACGAGGAAGAAGGAAAAGAGAACCGAATGGAGAAGAGGCTGAAACGACTGGAGGATGCGATATTGAAAATACGAGGGGATAAGCGTCACAAGAAGAGACGCCGTAAGTTCATGTTTCCTTTATGTTCCAGAATATTCGATAGGATGCATCGGTATGTTTCTGGCCTATATGGCAGAGATTGGCGTTCGATGGTCACTCGGTTAGGCACTAACCCTTACCGAGGAGTTATCACTCAGACGGGTACGAATTTTTTCGAGGCCACCCGTGTGGGCACTAACCTACACGGAGGAGAGTTTCTCAAGGCGCACTACTCGAGGCTCCCTATAGGCCCTAACCTATACAGGGGAGTTGGACTCAGCCGAAACATGCCCAACGTCATTGCTGAACGTTCTAACCTAAGGGCGAAAAACAATGAATGAAAAACTATAGTTTATAGAGGATAGAAGCCAATTGAGCTCTTCGAGAGGATCCAGCGTTGATGACGAATCGATTCGGCGAGAGCTCTCATACAGCCCATCTGAGCAATGGGTCGATCAGACTGCTGCGCAGGCTGGGAGCTTGCCAAGTTCATCCGCAGAGGGACAAGTTGTCCATGATACTGCTACGCAGTCAGCCTTTGTACAAGATTCTCCTGCGATAGGCAAATTAACCCAACAGACTGTCGTGGGTATACAGTCAGGGGCTCCGCAAGGGTCCAGCGCAGTTGGCCTGGTGGCCCAGCAGACTGCGTCGCAGTCAGTGACTACGCAGAGTTCTGTTGTGACAGAACCAATGATCCAGGCTAGCGCTTTACACCAGAACACTTCTCAGAGTCACAGCGTAGCTGGCGAGGAATCACAGTCAATCCAGTCAGCGATCTCTGAGGGTTCACTCGATCCGGAGATCCTGGAGATCTTGGGAAAACGTTTTGTGGAGGATCAAGTCCTGGCGGAAGCAATTCCTATGGACT